>CAHIKZ030001693.1:0-447500 GCA_903632075.3 Acanthosepion pharaonis
AATTTATTTCAAAACAATTGATTTTAAAATTTTAAAAAATTTTGAAAGTTTTAAAAAATTTTGTTTAAAAGGGTTTAAAATCATATGATTTCGGAAAAAAATTTTTATACTTTTAACTTTTTAAAATTATTAAATTTAAATAACTTTGGGGAACATTTAAACAATGAAATTTTAAAATAAAAAATTTTAAAACAAATTATTTAAAATTCAAAGTTTTGGGTTAAAAAATTTTAAAAAAAAGTTTAAATCTAGGTTTACGCAAAACAATTTTTACACTTTTTAACTTTTAAGGTTATAAAAAATTAAAAAACTTTGGAAAATTAAAGTCAAGAAATTTAAAAAAATTTAAAAACATCAAAAATAGTTTTAAAATTTTAAATTTTTTAAAATTCTTAAAAAATTTTGTTTTTCTTTTTTAAAAAAATTTTTTGGTTTATTAAAAAAATGTTTTATACTTTTTAATTTTAAAATTTAATGAAATAAGGGGAAAATTATAAAGTACACAGTTACATTAAAATTTTTAAGTTTTACAAGGTTTAAAATACATAGTGATTTACGTTGCAAAAGCAAGCTGTTTGAGCTACTTTTCAACGTTTTCAAAGGTTTTACTTCAAATTGAAATAACTTTGTGGAAACATTATAAAGTCAATGAAATTATAGATAAACGATATATAATCGATCAAAACATATTGATTTTAACTAGTTTCTAAAAGTTTTCACAAATTTACATTAAAAATTTTAAGTTTTACAAAGGTTTAAAATACATAGTTTTACGTGCAAAAAACAGCTGTTTTGAGTGACTTTTAAACGAAACACTTCAAAATTGAAATATCTTTGTGAAACATTATAAAAATAAAAATTATACATAAACGATATATAATCGATCAAACCATAATGATTTAACTGGTTTCTAAGATTTGACAAGTTACCTTAAAATTTTAAGTTTTACAAGGTTTGATACATATTTTTTACGTGCTAAAGCAAGCAGTTTGAGCTACTTTTCAAAATTCAAAGTGAAATAACTTTGTGGAAACATTATAAAGTCAATGAAATTATAGATAAACGATATATAATCGATCAAACCATATTGATTTTAACTAGTTTCTAAGTTTTGTCACAATTAAATTAAAAATTTTAAGTTTACAAAGGTTTTAAATACATAGTGATTTACGTGCAAAAAAGCTGTTTGAGCTACTTTTTCATCGTTTTCAGGCTTACTTCAAAATTGAAATAACTTTAATGAAACATTATAAAAGTCAATGAAATTCAGATAAACGATATATAATCGATGAAAACATATTGATTTTAACTAGTTTCTAACGTTTTGACACATTTACATTAAAATTTTAAGTTTTACAAAGGTTTAAAATACATAGTGATTTGCGTGCAAAAAGAAAGCTGTTTTGAGGCTACTTTTTTCAAAGTTTTCAAGGCTTAATTCAAAAATTGAAATATCTTTATTGGAAACATTATAAAGTCAATGAAATTATAGATAAACGATATATAATCGATCCAAAACATATTGATTTTAACTAGTTTCTATTAAAAATTTAAGTTTTTTTGACACATAGTGATTTACCTTAAAAATTTTCAAGTTTAAAATGGTTTAAAATACATATAGATGATTTATCGATGCAAAAGCAACTAGTTTCTTTTGACACAGTTACATTAAAATTTTTTTCAACGTTTTCAAGCTGTTTTGAGCTACTTTCAAATCTTACTTCAAAATTGAAATAACTTTGTGGAAACATTTAAAGTCAATGAAATTATAGATAAACGATGTATAATCGATCAAAACATATTGATTTAACTAGTTTCTAAAGTTTTGACACAGTTACCTTAAAAATTTTAAGTTTTACAAAGTTTAACATACATAGTGATTTACGTTCAAAAGCAAAGCTGTTTGAGCTACTTTTCAACGTTTTTTCAAAGGCTTACTTCAAAATTGAAATAACTTTGTGGAAACATTATAAAGTCAATGAAATTATAGATAAACGATATATAATCGATCAAAACATATTGATTTTAACTATTTTCCTAAATTTTGTGATTACATTAAAAATTTTAGTTTGAGGTTTTAATAGTGATTTTAAGCTGTTTGAGCTACTTTCAATCGTTTTCAAGGCTTACTTAAAATTGAAATATCTTTGTGAAACGTAAAGTCAATGAAATTATAGATAAACGATATATAATCGATCAAAACATATTGATTTTAACTAGTTTCTAAAAGTTTTGACTTTGATTGCCTTAAAAATTTTAAGTTTTAAAGGTTTAGAATACATAGTGATTTACGTGCTAAACAAACAGTTTGACTACTTTTCAACGTTTTCAAGCTTTAATTCAAAATTGAAATAACTTTATTGGAAACATTATAAAGTCAATGAAATTATGGATAAACGATATATAATCGATCAAAACTTATTGATTTTAACTAGTTTCTAAAGTTTTGACACAGATTACATTAAAATTTTAAGTTTTACAAGGTTTAAAATACATAGTGATTTACGTTCAAAAAGCAAGCTGTTTGAGCTACTTTTTCAACGTTTTCAAGGCTTCCTTCAAATTGAAATAACTTTGTGGAAACATTATAAAGTCAATGAAATTATAGATAAACGATATATAATCGATCAAAAACATATTGATTTTAACTAGTTTCTAACATTTTGACACAGTTACATTAAAATTTTTAAAGTTTTTACAAAGGTTTGAAATACATAGTGATTTACGTGCAAAAAGCAAACTGTTTGAGCTACTTTTCAACGTTTTCAAGGTTTTACTTCAAATTGAAATAACTTTTGTGGAAACATTATAAAGTCAATGAAATTATAGATAAACGAGATATAATCGATCAAAACACCATGATTTTTAACTTGTTTCTAAAGTTTTGACAAATTTACATTAAAATTTTAAGTTTTACAAAGGTTTGAAATACATAGTGTTTCGTGCAAAAAAGCAAGCATTTTGTTTGAGCTACTTTTCCAACGTTTTCAAATCTTAATTCAAAATTGAAATAACTAAGTTGTGAAACATTATTTAAGTTTTACAAAGGTTTGAAGTATAGATAAACGAGTTTATATAATCGCAATCAAAACATATTGATTTTAACTAGTTTAGATAAACGATTTTGACACAGTTTTACCATTAAAAATTTTAAGTTTTACAAGGGTTTGAAATACATAGTGATTTACGTGCAAAAAAAGCAAGCTGTTTGAGCTACTTTTCAACGTTTTCAAGTCTTACTTCAAAATTGAAATATTTTTGTGGAAACATTGTAAAATCAATGAAATTATGGATAAACGATATATAATCGATCAAAACATATTGATTTTAACTAGTTTCTAAAATTTTGACACATTTACCTTAAAAATTTTAAGTTTACAAAGGTTTAAAATACAGTGATTTACGTTCAAAAAGCAAGCTGTTTGAGCTACTTTTCAACGTTTTCAAAACACTTCAAAATTGAAATAACTTTGTGGAAACATTATAAAGTCAATGAAATTATAGATAAACATTATATAATCGATCAAAACATATTGATTTAACTAGTTTCTAAAATTTTGACACATTACCTTAAAAATTTTAAGTTTTACAAGGTTTAGAATACATAGTGATTTACGTGCAAAAAGCAAGCTGTTTGAGCTACTTTTTCAACGTTTTAAGGTTTACTTCAAAATTGAAATAACTTTGTGGAAACATTGTAAAGTCAATGAAATTATATATAAACGATATATAATCGATCAAAACATATTGATTTTAACTAGTTTCTAAAGTTTTGACATTTACATTAAAAAATTTTAAGTTTTACAAGGTTTAGAATACATAGTGATTTACGTGCAAAAAGCAAGCTGTTTGAGCTACTTTTCCAACGTTTTCAAGGCTTACTTCAAAATTGAAATAACTTTGTGGAAACATTATAAAGTCAATGAAATTATAGATAAACGATATATAATCGATCAAAACATATTGATTTTAACTAGTTTCTAAAGTTTTGACACAGTTACATTAAAATTTTAAGTTTTACAAGGTTTAAAATACATAGTGATTTACATTGCAAAAGCAAGCTGTTTGAGCTACTTTTTCAACGTTTTCAAGGCTTACTTCAAAATTGAAATAAATAACATTGTCAATGAAAATAGATATAAAATCAATCAAAATTATTTAGAGTTTAAACGAGTTATTAAAATTTAAGTTTTACAAAAGTTTAAAATACATAGTAATTTGACGTGCAAAAGCAAACTAGTTTCTAACTTTTCAACGTTTTCAATCTAAGTTGCCAAAAATAACTTTATTTAAACATTTAAAGTCAAAAATTATGATAAACGATATATAAAATCAAAACATATTGATTTTAACTAGTTTCTAAGTTTTGACACAGTTACATTAAAATTTTAAGTTTTACAAGGTTTAAAATACATAGTGATTTACGTGCAAAAGCAACTTTTGAGCTACTTTTTCAACGTTTTCAAGGTTTACTTCAAAAATTGAAATATCTTTGTGGAAACATTATAAAGTCAATGAAATTATAGATAAACGATATATAATCGATCAAAACATATTGATTTTAACTAAACAAAAAAGTTTTGACACAGTTACCTTTTTAAAAATTTTAAGTTTTACAAAGGTTTAAATACATAGTGATTTACGTGCAAAAGCAAGCTGTTTGAGCTACTTTTTCAACGTTTTAAAGGTTTACTTCAAAATTGAAATAACTTTGTGGAAACATTATAAAAGTCAATGAAATTATAGATAAACGATATATAATCGATCAAAACATATTGATTTTAACTAGTTTTCTAAAGTTTTGACAAAAGTTACATTAAAATTTTAAGTTTTACAAGGTTTAGAATACATAGTGATTTACGTGCAAAAAGCAAGCAGTTTGAGCTACTTTTCAACGTTTTCAAGGTTTACTTAAAATTGAAATAACTTTGTGGAAACATTATAAAGTCAATGAAATTATAGATAAACGATATAATCGATCAAAATATATTGATTTTAACTAGTTTCTAAAGTTTTGACACAGTTACATTAAAAATTTTAAGTTTTACAAAGGTTTAAAATACATAGTGATTTACGTGCAAAAGCAAGCTGTTTGAGCTACTTTTTCAACGTTTTCAAAGCTTACTTCAAAATTGAAATAACTTTGTGGAAACATTATAAAGTCAATGAAATTATAGATAAACGATATATAATCGATCAAAACATATTGATTTTAACTAGTTTCTAAAGTTTTGACACAGTTACCTTAAAAATTTTAAGTTTTACAAAGGTTTAGAATACATAGTGATTTACGTGCAAAAGCAAGCTGTTTGAGCTACTTTTTCAACGAGAAAAAAAGGTTTACTTCAAAATTGAAATAACTTTGTGGAAACATTATAAAGTCAATGAAATTATAGATAAACGATATATAATCGATCAAAACATATGGATTTTTAACTAGTTTCTAAAAGTTTTGACACAGTTACATTAAAAATTTTCAGTTTTACAAAGGTTTGAAATACATAGTGATTCACGTGCAAAAGCAAGCTGTTTGAGCTACTTTTCAACGTTTTCAAGGCTTAATTCAAAAATTGAAATAACTTTGTGGAAACATTATAAAGTCAATGAAATTATAGATAAACGATATATAATCGATCAAAACATATTGATTTTAACTAGTTTCTAAAGTTTTGACACAGTTACATTAAAAATTTTAAGTTTTACAAGGTTTAAAATACATAGTGATTTACGTGCAAAAAGCAAGCTGTTTGAGCTACTTTTTCAACGTTTTCAAGGCTTACTTCAAAATTGAAATAACTTTTGTGGAAACATTATAAAGTCAATGAAATTATAGATAAACGATATATAATCGATCAAAACATATTGATTTTAACTAGTTTCTAAAGTTTTGACACAGTTACATTAAAATTTTAAGTTTTACAAAGGTTTAAAATACATAGTGATTTACGTGCAAAAAGCAAGCTGTTTGAGCTACTTTTTTTCAACGTTTTCAAGGTTTTACTTCAAAATTGAAATAACTTTTGTGGAAACATTGTAAAGTCAATGAAATTATAGATAAACGATATATAATCGATGAAAACATATTGATTTTAACTAGTTTCTAAAGTTTTGACAAAGTTACATTCAAAATTTTAAGTTTTACAAAGGTTTGAAATACATAGTGATTCACGTGCAAAAACAAGCCGTTTGAGCGACTTTTTCAACGTTTTCAAGACTTACATCAAAATTGAAATATCTTTGTGGAAACATTATAAAGTCAATGAAATTATTGATAAACGATATATAATCGATCAAAACATATTGATTTTAACTAGTTTCTAAAGTTTTGACACAGTTACATTATAAATTTTAAGTTTTACTAAGGTTTAGAATACATAGTGATTTACGTGCAAAAGCAAGCTGTTTGAGCTACTTTTTCAACGTTTTCAAGGCTTACTTCAAAATTGAAATATCTTTGTGAAACATTATAAAGTCAATGAAATTATAGATAAACGATATATAATCGATCAAACCATATTGATTTTAACTAGTTTCTAAAGTTTTGACACATTTACCTTAAAAATTTTAAGTTTTACAAAGGTTTAGAATACATAGTGATTTACGTGCAAAAGCAAGCTGTTTGAGCTACTTTTTCAACGTTTTCAAGGCTTACTTCAAAATTGAAATAACTTTGTGGAAACATTATAAAGTCAATGAAATTATAGATAAACGATATATAATCGATCAAAACATATTGATTTTAACTAGTTTCTAAAGTTTTGACACAGTTACATTAAAAATTTTAAGTTTTACAAAGGTTTAAAATACATAGTGATTTACGTGCAAAAAGCAAGCTGTTTGAGCTACTTTTCAACGTTTTCAAGGCTTACTTCAAAATTGAAATAACTTTGTGGAAACATTATAAAGTCAATGAAATTATAGATAAACGATATATAATCGATCAAAACATATTGATTTTAACTAGTTTCTAAAGTTTTGACACAGTTACATTAAAAATTTTAAGTTTTACAAAGGTTTAGAATACATAGTGATTTACGTGCAAAAGCAAGCTGTTTGAGCTACTTTTTCAACGTTTTCAAGGCTTACTTCAAAATTGAAATAACTTTGTGGAAACATTATAAAGTCAATGAAATTATAGATAAACGATATATAATCGATCAAAACATATTGATTTTAACAAATTTCTAAAGTTTTGACACAGTTGAATTAAAAATTTTAAGTTTTACATAGTTTTAAAATACATAGTGATTTACGTGAAAAAAGCAAGCTGTTTGAGCTATTTTTTCAACGTTTTCAAGGCTTACTTCAAAATTGAAATAACTTTGTGGAAACATTATAAAGTCAATGAAATTATAGATAAACGATATATAATCGATCAAAACATATTGATTTTAACTAATTTCTAAAGTTTTGACACAGTTACATTAAAAATTTTAAGTTTTACAAAGTTTTAAAATACATAGTGATTTACGTGCAAAAGCAAGCTGTTTGAGCTACTTTTTTCAACGTTTTCAAGGTTTACTTCAAAATTGAAATAACTTTGTGGAAACATTATAAAGTCAATGAAATTATAGATAAACGATATATAATCGATCAAAACATATTGATTTTAACTAGTTTCTAAAGTTTTGACACAGTTACATTAAAAATTTTAAGTTTTACAAAGGTTTAGAATACATAGTGATTTACGTGCAAAAGCAAGCAGTTTGAGCTACTTTTCCAACGTTTTCAAGGCTTAATTCAAAATTGAAATAACTTTGTGGAAACATTATAAAGTCAATGAAATTATAGATAAACGATATATAATCGATCAAAACATATTGATTTTAACTAGTTTCTAAAGTTTTGACACAGTTACATTAAAAATTTTAAGTTTTACAAAGGTTTAAAATACATAGTGATTTACGTGCAAAAGCAAGCTGTTTGAGCTACTTTTCAACGTTTTCAAGGCTTACTTCAAAATTGAAATAACTTTGTGGAAACATTATAAAGTCAATGAAATTATAGATAAACGATATATAATCGATCAAAACATATTGATTTTAACTAGTTTCTAAAGTTTTGACACAGTTACATTAAAAATTTTAAGTTTTACAAAGGTTTAAAATACATAGTGATTTACGTGCAAAAGCAAGCTGTTTGAGCTACTTTTTCAACGTTTTCAAGGCTTACTTCAAAATTGAAATAACTTTTGTGGAAACATTATAAAGTCAATGAAATTATAGATAAACGATATATAATCGATCAAAACATATTGATTTTAACTAGTTTCTAAAGTTTTGACACAGTTACATTAAAATTTTAAGTTTTACAAAGGTTTAAAATACATAGTGATTTACGTGCAAAAGCAAGCTGTTTGAGCTACTTTTTCAACGTTTTCAAGGCTTACTTCAAAATTGAAATAACTTTGTGGAAACATTATAAAGTCAATGAAATTATAGATAAACGATATATAATCGATCAAAACATATTGATTTTAACTAGTTTCTAAAGTTTTGACACAGTTACCTTAAAAATTTTAAGTTTTACAAAGGTTTAGAATACATAGTGATTTACGTGCAAAAGCAAGCAGTTTGAGCTACTTTTTCAACGTTTTCAAGGCTTACTTCAAAATTGAAATAACTTTGTGGAAACATTATAAAGTCAATGAAATTATAGATAAACGATATATAATCGATCAAAACATATTGATTTTAACTAGTTTCTAAAGTTTTGACACAGTTACATTAAAAATTTTAAGTTTTACAAAGGTTTAAAATACATAGTGATTTACGTGCAAAAGCAAGCTGTTTGAGCTACTTTTTCAACGTTTTCAAGGCTTACTTCAAAATTGAAATACTTTTGTGGAAACATTATAAAGTCAATGAAATTATAGATAAACGATATATAATCGATCAAAACATATTGATTTTAACTAGTTTCTAAAGTTTTGACACAGTTACATTAAAAATTTTAAGTTTTACAAAGGTTTAAAATACATAGTGATTTACGTGCAAAAGCAAGCTGTTTGAGCTACTTTTTCAACGTTTTCAAGGCTTACTTCAAAATTGAAATAACTTTGTGGAAACATTATAAAGTCAATGAAATTATAGATAAACGATATATAATCGATCAAAACATATTGATTTTAACTAGTTTCTAAAGTTTTGACACAGTTACATTAAAAATTTTAAGTTTTACAAAGGTTTAAAATACATAGTGATTTACGTGCAAAAGCAAGCTGTTTGAGCTACTTTTTCAACGTTTTCAAGGTTTACTTCAAAATTGAAATAACTTTGTGGAAACATTATAAAGTCAATGAAATTATAGATAAACGATATATAATCGATCAAAACATATTGATTTTAACTAGTTTCTAAAGTTTTGACACAGTTACATTAAAAATTTTAAGTTTTACAAAGGTTTAAAATACATAGTGATTTACGTGCAAAAAGCAAGCTGTTTGAGCTACTTTTTTCAACGTTTTCAAGGCTTACTTCAAAATTGAAATATCTTTATGGAAACATTATAAAGTCAATGAAATTATACATAAACGATATATAATCGATCAAAAACATATTGATTTTAACTAGTTTCTAAAGTTTTGACACAGTTACATTAAAATTTTAAGTTTTACAAAGGTTTAAAATACATAGTGATTTACGTGCAAAAAGCAAGCTGTTTGAGCTACTTTTTCAACGTTTTCAAGGCTTACTTCAAAATTGAAATAACTTTTGTGGAAACATTATAAAGTCAATGAAATTATAGATAAACGATATATAATCGATCAAAACATATTGATTTTAACTAGTTTCTAAAGTTTTGTCACAGTTACATTAAAAATTTTAAGTTTTACAAAGGTTTGAAATACATAGTGATTTACGTGCAAAAGGAAGCTGTTTGAGCTACTTTTTCAAAGTTTTCAAGGCTTACTTCAAAATTGAAATATCTTTGTGGAAACATTATAAAGTCAATGAAATTACAGATAAACGATATATAATCGATGAAACCATATTGATTTTAACTAGTTTCTAAAGTTTTGACACATTTACCTTACAAATTTTAAGTTTTACAATGGTTTAAAATACATAGTGATTTACGTGCAAAAGCAAGCTGTTTGAGCTACTTTTTCAACGTTTTCAAGGCTTAATTCAAAATTGAAATAACTTTGTGGAAACATTATAAAGTCAATGAAATTATAGATAAACGATATATAATCGATCAAAACATATTGATTTTAACTAGTTTCTAAAGTTTTGACACAGTTACATTAAAAATTTTAAGTTTTACAAAGGTTTGAAATACATAGTGATTTACGCAAAAAAGCAAGCTGTTTGAGCTACTTTTTTCAACGTTTTCAAGGCTTACTTCAAAATTGAAATAACTTTTGTGGAAACATTATAAAGTCAATGAAATTATAGATAAACGATATATAATCGATCAAAACATATTGATTTTAACTAGTTTCTAAAATTTTGACACAGGTACATTAAAAATTTTAAGTTTTACAAAGGTTTAAAATACATAGTGATTTACGTGCAAAAGCAAGCTGTTTGAGCTACTTTTTCAACGTTTTCAAGGCTTACTTCAAAAATTAAATAACTTTGTGGAAACATTATAAAGTCAATGAAATTATAGATAAACGATATATAATCGATCAAAACATATTGATTTTAACTAGTTTCTAAAGTTTTTGACACAGTTACATTAAAATTTTAAGTTTTACAAAGGTTTAAAATACATAGTGATTTACGTGCAAAAGCAAGCTGTTTGAGCTACTTTTTCAACGTTTTCAAGGCTTACTTCAAAATTGAAATAACTTTGTGGAAACATTATAAAGTCAATGAAATTATAGATAAACGATATATAATCGATCAAAACATATTGATTTTAACTAGTTTCTAAAGTTTTGACACAGTTACATTAAAATTTTAAGTTTTACAAAGGTTTAAAATACATAGTGATTTACGTGCAAAAAGCAAGCTGTTTGAGCTACTTTTTCAACGTTTTCAAGGCTTACTTCAAAATTGAAATAACTTTGTGGAAACATTATAAAGTCAATGAAATTATAGATAAACGATATATAATCGATCAAAACATATTGATTTTAACTAGTTTCTAAAGTTTTGACACAGTTCCATTAAAAATTTTAAGTTTTACAAAGGTTTAAAATACATAGTGATTTACGTGCAAAAGCAAGCTGTTTGAGCTAATTTTCAACGTTTTCAAGGCTTACTTCAAAATTGAAATAACTTTGTGGAAACATTATAAAGTCAATGAAATTATAGATAAACGATATATAATCGATCAAAACATATTGATTTTAACTAGTTTCTAAAGTTTTGACACAGTTACATTAAAAATTTTAAGTTTTACAAAGGTTTAAAATACATAGTGATTTACGTGCAAAAAGCAAGCTGTTTGAGCTACTTTTTCAACGTTTTCAAGGCTTACTTCAAAATTGAAATAACTTTGTGGAAACATTATAAAGTCAATGAAATTATAGATAAACGATATATAATCGATCAAAACATATTGATTTTAACTAGTTTCTAAAGTTTTGACACAGTTACATTAAAAATTTTAAGTTTTACAAAGGTTTAAAATACATAGTGATTTACGTGCAAAAGCAAGCTGTTTGAGCTACTTTTTCAACGTTTTCAAGGCTTACTTCAAAATTGAAATAACTTTGTGGAAACATTATAAAGTCAATGAAATTATAGATAAACGATATATAATCGATCAAAACATATTGATTTTAACTAGTTTCTAAAGTTTTGACACAGTTACATTAAAAATTTTAAGTTTTACAAAGGTTTAAAATACATAGTGATTTACGTGCAAAAAGCAAGCTGTTTGAGCTACTTTTTTTCAACGTTTTCAAGGCTTACTTCAAAATTGAAATAACTTTGTGGAAACATTATAAAGTCAATGAAATTATAGATAAACGATATATAATCGATCAAAACATATTGATTTTAACTAGTTTCTAAAGTTTTGACACAGTTACATTAAAAATTTTAAGTTTTTAAAAAGGTTTAAAATACATAGTGATTTACGTGCAAAAAGCAAGCTGTTTGACCTACTTTTTCAACGTTTTCAAGGCTTACTTCAAAATTGAAATAACTTTGTGGAAACATTATAAAGTCAATGAAATTATAGATAAACGATATATAATCGATCAAAACATATTGATTTTAACTAGTTTCTAAAGTTTTGACACAGTTACATTAAAAATTTTAAGTTTTACAAAGGTTTAAAATACATAGTGATTTACGTGCAAAAAGCAAGCTGTTTGAGCTACTTTTTCAACGTTTTCAAGGCTTACTTCAAAATTTAAATAACTTTTTGGAAACATTATAAAGTCAATGAAATTATAGATAAACGATATATAATCGATCAAAACATATTGATTTTAACAAGTTTCTAAAGTTTTGACACAGTTACATTAAAAATTTTAAGTTTTACAAAGTTTTAAAATACATAGTGATTTACGTGCAAAAAGCAAGCTGTTTGAGCTACTTTTTCAACGTTTTCAAGGCTTACTTCAAAATTGAAATAACTTTGTGGAAACATTATAAAGTCAATGAAATTATAGATAAACGATATATAATCGATCAAAACATATTGATTTTAACTAGTTTCTAAAGTTTTGACACAGTTACATTAAAAATTTTAAGTTTTACAAAGGTTTAAAATACATAGTGATTTACGTGCAAAAAGCAAGCTGTTTGAGCTACTTTTTCAACGTTTTTCAAGGCTTACTTCAAAATTGAAATAACTTTGTGGAAACATTATAAAGTCAATGAAATTATAGATAAACGATATATAATCGATCAAAAACATATTGATTTTAACTAGTTTCTAAAGTTTTGACACAGTTACATTAAAAATTTTAAGTTTTACAAAGGTTTAAAATACATAGTGATTTACGTGCAAAAAAGCAAGCTGTTTGAGCTACTTTTTCAACGTTTTCAAGGCTTACTTCAAAATTGAAATAACTTTGTGGAAACATTATAAAGTCAATGAAATTATAGATAAACGATATATAATCGATCAAAACATATTGATTTTAACTAGTTTCTAAAGTTTTTGACACAGTTACATTAAAATTTTAAGTTTTTAAGGTTTAAAATACATAGTGATTTTGCAAAAAAGCTGTTTGACTTTTTACGTTGATTTACGTGCAAAATTATAAAGTCAATGAAATTTGATAAACGATATATAATCGATCAAAACATATTTTTCAACGTTTTCAAGTTACATTAAAAATTTTAAGTTTTACAAAGGTTTCAAAGTGATTTTGCAAAAAAGCTGTTTAACTTTTTCAACGTTGGAAACATTATAAAGTCAATGAAATTATAGAAAAACGATATATAATCGATCAAAACATATTGATTTTAACTAGTTTCTAAAGTTTTGACACAGTTACATTAAAAATTTTAAGTTTTACAAAGGTTTAGAATACATAGTGATTTACGTGCAAAAGCAAGCTGTTTGAGCTACTTTTTCAACGTTTTCAAGGTTTACTTAAAAATTGAAAAAACTTTGTGGAAACATTATAAAGTCAATGAAATTATAGATAAACGATATATAATCGATCAAAACATATTGATTTTAACTAGTTTCTAAAGTTTTGACACAGTTACATTAAAAATTTTAAGTTTTACAAAGGTTTGAAATACATAGTGATTTACGTGCAAAAGCAAGCTGTTTGAGCTACTTTTTCAACGTTTTCAAGGCTTACTTCAAAATTGAAATAACTTTGTGGAAACATTATAAAGTCAATGAAATTATAGATAAACGATATATAATCGATCAAAACATATTGATTTTAACTAGTTTCTAAAGTTTTGACACAGTTACATTAAAAATTTTAAGTTTTACAAAGTTTTAAAATACATAGTGATTTACGTGCAAAATCAAGCTGTTTGAGCTACTTTTTCAACGTTTTCAAGGCTTACTTCAAAATTGAAAAAACTGTGGAAACATTATAAAGTCAATGAAATTATAGATAAACGATATATAATCGATCAAAACATATTGATTTTAACAAATTTCTAAAGTTTTGACACAGTTACATTAAAAACTTTAAGTTTTACATAGTTTTAAAATACATAGTGATTTACGTGCAAAAGCAAGCTGTTTGAGCTACTTTTTCAACGTTTTCAAGGCTAACTTCAAAATTGAAATAACTTTTGAAACATTATAAAGTCAATGAAATTATAGATAAACGATATATAATCGATCAAACATATTGATTTTAACAAATTTCTAAAGTTTTGACACAGTTACATTAAAAATTTTAAGTTTTACATAGTTTTAAAATACATAGTGATTTACGTGCAAAAGCAAGCTGTTTGAGCTACTTTTTCAACGTTTTCAAGGCTTACTTCAAAATTGAAATAACTTTGTGGAAACATTATAAAGTCAATGAAATTATAGATAAACGATATATAATCGATCAAAACATATTGATTTTAACTAGTTTCTAAAGTTTTGACACAGTTACATTAAAAATTTTAAGTTTTACAAAGGTTTAAAATACATAGTGATTTACGTGCAAAAGCAAGCTGTTTGAGCTACTTTTTCAACGTTTTCAAGGCTTACTTCAAAATTGAAATAACTTTGTGGAAACATTATAAAGTCAATGAAATTATAGATAAACGATATATAATCGATCAAAACATATTGATTTTAACTAGTTTCTAAAGTTTTGACACAGTTACATTAAAATTTTAAGTTTTACAAAGGTTTAAAATACATAGTGATTTACGTGCAAAAGCAAGCTGTTTGAGCTACTTTTTCAACGTTTTCAAGGCTTACTTCAAAATTGAAATAACTTTGTGGAAACATTATAAAGTCAATGAAATTATAGATAAACGATATATAATCGATCAAAACATATTGATTTTAACTAGTTTCTAAAGTTTTGACACAGTTACATTAAAAATTTTAAGTTTTACAAAGGTTTAAAATACATAGTGATTTACGTGCAAAAAGCAAGCTGTTTGAGCTACTTTTTCAACGTTTTCAAGGCTTACTTCAAAATTGAAATAACTTTGTGGAAACATTATAAAGTCAATGAAATTATAGATAAACGATATATAATCGATCAAAACATATTGATTTTAACTAGTTTCTAAAGTTTTGACACAGTTACATTAAAAATTTTAAAAAATTTTAAGTTTTACAAAGGTTTAAAATACATAGTGATTTACGTGATATAAATCGATCAAAAAGCATATTGTTTGAGCTTTCTAAAGTTTTTTCAACGTTTTCAAGTTTTACAAAGGTTTAAAAAAAGTTACGTGCAAAAAAATAACTTTTTGTGGAAACATTATAAATTCAATGAAATTATATATAAACGATATATAATCGATCAAAACATATTGATTTTAACTAGTTTCTAAAGTTTTGACACAGTTACATTAAAATTTTAGTTTTAAAAGGTTTTACATAGTGATTTACAAAAAGGTTTTAAACGTTTACATAGTGATTTGGAAACGTGTCAATGAAAAAGCAAGCTGTTTGATTTTAACTAGTTTTTTTTGACACAGTTACATTAAAAACGTTTTCAAGGTTTAAAATACATAGTGATTTACTTCAAAACTTTTTTGAAATAACTTTTGAAATAACTTTGTGGAAACATTATGAAGTCAATGAAATTATAGATAAACGACATATAATCGATCAAAACATATTGATTTTAACTAGTTTCTAAAGTTTTGACACAGTTACATTAAAAATTTTAAGTTTTACAAAGGTTTAAAATACATAGTGATTTACGTGCAAAAAGCAAGCTGTTTGAGCTACTTTTTCAACGTTTTCAAAGGCTTACTTCAAAATTGAAATAACTTTTTGTGGAAACATTATAAAGTCAATGAAATTATAGATAAACGATATATAATCGATCAAAACATATTGATTTTAACTAGTTTCTAAAGTTTTGACACAGTTACATTAAAAATTTTAAGTTTTACAAAGGTTTAAAATACATAGTGATTTACGTGCAAAAAGCAAGCTGTTTGAGCTACTTTTTTCAACGTTTTCAAGGCTTACTTCAAAATTGAAATAACTTTGTGGAAACATTATAAAGTCAATGAAATTATAGATAAACGATATATAATCGATCAAAACATATTGATTTTAACTAGTTTCTAAAGTTTTGACACAGTTACATTAAAAATTTTAAGTTTTACAAAGTTTTAAAATACATAGTGATTTCCGTGCAAAAGCAAGCTGTTTGAGCTACGTTTTCAACGTTTTCAAGGCTTACTTCAAAATTGAAATAACTTTGTGGAAACATTATAAAGTCAATGAAAGTATAGATAAACGATATACAATCGATCAAAAATATTGATTTTAACTAGTTACTAAAGTTTTGACACAGTTACATTGAAAATGTTAAGTTTTACAAAGGTTAAAAATACATAGTGATTTACGTGTAAAAGCACGCTGTTTGAGCTACGTTTTCAACGTTTTCAAGGCTTACTCCAAATTGAAATGACTTTGTGGAAACATTATAAAGTCAATGAAATTATAGATAAACGATATATAATCGATCAAAAAATATTGATTTTGACTAGTTTCTAAAGTTTTGACACAGCTACATTAAAAAATATAAGTTTTACAAAGGTTTCAAGTACATAGTGATTTACGTGCAAAAGCAAGATGTTTGAGCTACTTTTTCAACGTTTTCAAGGCTTGCTTCAAAATTGAAATAACTTTGTGGAAACATTATAAAATCAATGAAATTATAGATAAACGATATATAATCGATCAAAACATATTGATTTTAACTAGTTTCTGAAGTTTTGACACAGATACATTAAAAATTTTAAGTTTTACAAAGGTTTAAAATACATAGCGATTTACGAAAAAAAAAAAGCAAGCTGTTTGAGCTACTTTTTCAACGTTTTCAAGGCTTACTTCAAAATTGAAATAACTTTGTGGAAACATTATAAAGTCAATGAAATTATAGATAAACGATATATAATCGATCAAAACATATTGATTTTAACTAGTTTCTAAAGTTTTGACACAGTTACATTAAAAATTTTAAGTTTTACAAAGGTTTAAAATACATAGTGATTTACGTGCAAAAAAAGCAAGCTGTTTGAGCTACTTTTTCAACGTTTTCAAGGCTTACTTCAAAATTGAAATAACTTTGTGGAAACATTATAAAGTCAATGAAATTATAGATAAACGATATATAATCGATCAAAACATATTGATTTTAACTAGTTTCTAAAGTTTTGACACAGTTACATTAAAATTTTAAGTTTTACAAAAGGTTTAAAATACATAGTGATTTACGTGCAAAAGCAAGCTGTTTGAGCTACTTTTTCAACGTTTTCAAGGCTTACTTCAAAATTGAAATAACTTTGTGGAAACATTATAAAGTCAATGAAATTATAGATAAACGATATATAATCGATCAAAACATATTGATTTTAAATAGTTTCTAAAGTTTTGACACAGTTACCTTAAAAATTTTAAGTTTTAAAAGGTTTAGAATACATAGTGGTTTACGTGCAAAAGCAAGCAGTTTGAGCTACTTTTTCAACGTTTTCAAGGCTTACTTCAAAATTGAAATAACTTTGTGGAAACATTATAAAGTCAATGAAATTATAGATAAACGATATATAATCGATCAAAACATATTGATTTTAACTAGTTTCTAAAGTTTTGACACAGTTACATTAAAAATTTTAAGTTTTACAAAGGTTTAAAATACATAGTGATTTACGTGCAAAAGCAAGCTGTTTGAGCTACTTTTTCAACGTTTTCAAGGCTTACTTCAAAATTGAAATAACTTTGTGGAAACATTATAAAGTCAATGAAATTATAGATAAACGATATATAATCGATCAAAACATATTGATTTTAACTAGTTTCTAAAGTTTTGACACAGTTACATTAAAAATTTTAAGTTTTACAAAGGTTTAAAATACATAGTGATTTACGTGCAAAAGCAAGCTGTTTGAGCTACTTTTTCAACGTTTTCAAGGCTTACTTCAAAATTGAAATAACTTTGTGGAAACATTATAAAGTCAATGAAATTATAGATAAACGATATATAATCGATCAAAACATATTGATTTTAACTAGTTTCTAAAGTTTTGACACAGTTACATTAAAAATTTTAAGTTTTACAAAGGTTTAAAATACATAGTGATTTACGTGCAAAAAAGCAAGCTGTTTGAGCTACTTTTTCAACGTTTTCAAGGCTTACTTCAAAATTGAAATAACTTTGTGGAAACATTATAAAGTCAATGAAATTATAGATAAACGATATATAATCGATCAAAACATATTGATTTTAACTAGTTTCTAAAGTTTTGACACAGTTACATTAAAAATTTTAAGTTTTACAAAGGTTTAAAATACATAGTGATTTACGTGCAAAAAAAGCTGTTTGAGCTACTTTTTTCAACGTTTTCAAGGCTTACTTCAAAATTGAAATAACTTTGTGGAAACATTATAAAGTCAATGAAATTATAGATAAACGATATATAATCGATCAAAACATATTGATTTTAACTAGTTTCTAAAGTTTTGACACAGTTACATTAAAAATTTTAAGTTTTACAAAGGTTTAAAATACATAGTGATTTACGTGCAAAAAGCAAGCTGTTTGAGCTACTTTTTCAACGTTTTCAAGGCTTACTTCAAAATTGAAATAACTTTGTGGAAACATTATAAAGTCAATGAAATTATAGATAAACGATATATAATCGATCAAAACATATTGATTTTAACTAGTTTCTAAAGTTTTGACACAGTTACATTAAAAATTTTAAGTTTTACAAAGGTTTAAAATACATAGTGATTTACGTGCAAAAGCAAGCTGTTTGAGCTACTTTTTCAACGTTTTCAAGGCTTACTTCAAAATTGAAATAACTTTGTGGAAACATTATAAAGTCAATGAAATTATAGATAAACGATATATAATCGATCAAAACATATTGATTTTAACTAGTTTCTAAAGTTTTGACACAGTTACATTAAAAATTTTAAGTTTTACAAAGGTTTAAAATACATAGTGATTTACGTGCAAAAAAGCAAGCTGTTTGAGCTACTTTTTCAACGTTTTCAAGGCTTACTTCAAAATTGAAATAACTTTGTGGAAACATTATAAAGTCAATGAAATTATAGATAAACGATATATAATCGATCAAAACATATTGATTTTAACTAGTTTCTAAAGTTTTGACACAGTTACATTAAAAATTTTAAGTTTTACAAAGGTTTAAAATACATAGTGATTTACGTGCAAAAAAGCAAGCTGTTTGAGCTACTTTTTCAACGTTTTCAAGGCTTACTTCAAAATTGAAATAACTTTGTGGAAACATTATAAAGTCAATGAAATTATAGATAAACGATATATAATCGATCAAAACATATTGATTTTAACTAGTTTCTAAAGTTTTGACACAGTTACATTAAAATTTTAAGTTTTACAAAGGTTTAAAATACATAGTGATTTACGTTTGCAAAAGCAAGCTGTTTGAGCTACTTTTTCAACGTTTTCAAGGCTTACTTCAAAATTGAAATAACTTTGTGGAAACATTATAAAGTCAATGAAATTATAGATAAACGATATATAATCGATCAAAACATATTGATTTTAACTAGTTTCTAAAGTTTTGACACAGTTACATTAAAAATTTTAAGTTTTACAAAGGTTTAAAATACATAGTGATTTACGTGCAAAAAAGCAAGCTGTTTGAGCTACTTTTTCAACGTTTTCAAGGCTTACTTCAAAATTGAAATAACTTTGTGGAAACATTATAAAGTCAATGAAATTATAGATAAACGATATATAATCGATCAAAACATATTGATTTTAACTAGTTTCTAAAGTTTTGACACAGTTACATTAAAAATTTTAAGTTTTACAAAGGTTTAAAATACATAGTGATTTACGTGCAAAAAAGCAAGCTGTTTGAGCTACTTTTTCAACGTTTTCAAGGTTTACTTCAAAATTTGAAACTTTGTGGAAACATTATAAAGTCAATGAAATTATAGATAAACGATATATAATCGATCAAAACATATTGATTTTAACTAGTTTCTAAAGTTTTGACACAGTTACATTAAAAATTTTAAGTTTTACAAAGGTTTAAAATACATAGTGATTTACGTGCAAAAAGCAAGCTGTTTGAGCTACTTTTTCAACGTTTTCAAGGCTTACTTCAAAATTGAAATAACTTTTGTGGAAACATTATAAAGTCAATGAAATTATAGATAAACGATATATAATCGATCAAAACATATTGATTTTAACTAGTTTCTAAAGTTTTGACACAGTTACATTAAAAAATTTTAAGTTTTACAAAGGTTTAAAATACATAGTGATTTACGTGCAAAAGCAAGCTGTTTGAGCTACTTTTTCAACGTTTTCAAGGCTTACTTCAAAATTGAAATAACTTTGTGGAAACATTATAAAGTCAATGAAATTATAGATAAACGATATATAATCGATCAAAACATATTGATTTTAACTAGTTTCTAAAGTTTTGACACAGTTACATTAAAAAAATTTTAAGTTTTACAAAGGTTTAAAATACATAGTGATTTACGTGCAAAAGCAAGCTGTTTGAGCTACTTTTTTCAACGTTTTCAAGGCTTACTTCAAAATTGAAATAACTTTGTGGAAACATTATAAAGTCAATGAAATTATAGATAAACGATATATAATCGATCAAAACATATTGATTTTAACTAGTTTCTAAAGTTTCGACACAGTTACATTAAAAATTTTAAGTTTTACAAAGGTTTAAAAATACATAGTGATTTACGTGCAAAAGCAAGCTGTTTGAGCTACTTTTTCAACGTTTTTCAAGAACTTACTTCAAAATTGAAATAACTTTATTGGAAACATTATAAAGTCAATGAAATTATAGATAAACGATATATAATCGATCAAAACATATTGATTTTAACTAGTTTCTAAAGTTTTGACACAGTTACATTAAAAATTTTAAGTTTTACAAAGGTTTAAAATACATAGTGATTTACGTGCAAAAGCAAGCTGTTTGAGCTACTTTTTCAACGTTTTCAAGGCTTACTTCAAAATTGAAATAACTTTGTGGAAACATTATAAAGTCAATGAAATTATAGATAAACGATATATAATCGATCAAAACATATTGATTTTAACTAGTTTCTAAAGTTTTGACACAGTTACATTAAAAATTTTAAGTTTTACAAAGGTTTAAAATACATAGTGATTTACGTGCAAAAGCAAGCTGTTTGAGCTACTTTTTCAAAGTTTTCAAGGCTTACTTCAAAATTGAAATAACTTTGTGGAAACATTATAAAGTCAATGAAACTATAGATAAACGATATATAATCGACCAAAAAGATATTGATTTTAACTAGTTTCTAAAGTTTTGACACAGTTACATTAAAAATTTTAAGGTTTACAAAGGTTTAAAATACATAGTGATTTACGTGCAAATGCAAGCTGTTTTAGCTACTTTTTCAACGTTTTCAAGGCTTACTTCAAAATTGAAATAACTTTGTGGAAACATTATAAAGTCAATGAAATTATAGATAAACGATATATAATCGATCAAAACATATTGATTTTAACTAGTTTCTAAAGTTTTGACACAGTTACATTAAAAAAATTTTAAGTTTTACAAAGGTTTAAAATACATAGTGATTTACGTGCAAAAAAGCAAGCTGTTTGAGCTACTTTTTTTCAACGTTTTCAAGGCTTACTTCAAAATTGAAATAACTTTGTGGAAACATTATAAAGTCAATGAAATTATAGATAAACGATATATAATCGATCAAAACATATTGATTTTAACTAGTTTCTAAAGTTTTGACACAGTTACATTAAAAATTTTAAGTTTTACAAAGGTTTAAAATACATAGTGATTTACGTGCAAAAGCAAGCTGTTTGAGCTACTTTTTCAACGTTTTCAAGGCTTACTTCAAAATTGAAATAACTTTGTGGAAACATTATAAAGTCAATGAAATTATAGATAAACGATATATAATCGATCAAAACATATTGATTTTAACTAGTTTCTAAAGTTTTGACACAGTTACATTAAAATTTTAAGTTTTACAAAGGTTTAAAATACATAGTGATTTACGTGCAAAAGCAAGCTGTTTGAGCTACTTTTTCAACGTTTTCAAGGCTTACTTCAAAATTGAAATAACTTTGTGGAAACATTATAAAGTCAATGAAATTATAGATAAACGATATATAATCGATCAAAACATATTGATTTTAACTAGTTTCTAAAGTTTTGACACAGTTACATTAAAAATTTTAAGTTTTACAAAGGTTTAAAATACATAGTGATTTACGTGCAAAAAGCAAGCTGTTTGAGCTACTTTTTCAACGTTTTCAAGGCTTACTTCAAAATTGAAATAACTTTGTGGAAACATTATAAAGTCAATGAAATTATAGATAAACGATATATAATCGATCAAAACATATTGATTTTAACTAGTTTCTAAAGTTTTGACACAGTTACATTAAAAATTTTAAGTTTTACAAAGGTTTAAAATACATAGTGATTTACGTGCAAAAGCAAGCTGTTTGAGCTACTTTTTTCAACGTTTTCAAGGCTTACTTCAAAATTGAAATAACTTTGTGGAAACATTATAAAGTCAATGAAATTATAGATAAACGATATATAATCGATCAAAACATATTGATTTTAACTGGTTTCTAAAGTTTTGACACAGTTACATTAAAAAATTTTAAGTTTTACAAAGGTTTTAAAATACATAGTGATTTACGTGCAAAAGCAAGCTGTTTGAGCTACTTTTCAACGTTTTCAAGGCTTACTTCAAAATTGAAATAACTTTGTGGAAACATTATAAAGTCAATGAAATTATAGATAAAATATATAATCGATCAAAACATATTGATTTTAATAGTTTCTAAAGTTTTGAAAACATTAAAAATTTTAAGTTTTACAAATTTTAAATACATAGTGATTTCTGCAAAAAAGCTGTTTGACTACTTTTTCAACGTTTTACTTACTTCAAAATTGAAAAATTTTAAAGTCAATTTAGATAAACGATTATAAAAAAACATAGTGATTTTTAGTTTCGTGTTTTGACACAGTTACATTAAAAATTTTAAGTTTTACAAAGGTTTAAAATACATAGTGATTTTGCAAAAGCAAGCTGTTTGAGCTTTTTCAACGTTTTCAAGGCTTACTTCAAAATTGAAATAACTTTGTGGAAACATTATAAAGTCAATGAAATTATAGATAAACGATATATAATCGATCAAAACATATTGATTTTAACTAGTTTCTAAAGTTTTGACACAGTTACATTAAAAATTTTAAGTTTTACAAAGGTTTAAAATACATAGTGATTTACGTGCAAAAGCAAGCTGTTTGAGCTACTTTTTTTCAACGTTTTCAAGGCTTACTTCAAAATTGAAATAACTTTGTGGAAACATTATAAAGTCAATGAAATTATAGATAAACGATATATAATCGATCAAAACATATTGATTTTAACTAGTTTCTAAAGTTTTGACACAGTTACATTAAAAATTTTAAGTTTTACAAAGGTTTAAAATACATAGTGATTTACGTGCAAAAGCAAGCTGTTTGAGCTACTTTTTCAACGTTTTCAAGGCTTACTTCAAAATTGAAATAACTTTGTGGAAACATTATAAAGTCAATGAAATTATAGATAAACGATATATAATCGATCAAAACATATTGATTTTAACTAGTTTCTAAAGTTTTGACACAGTTACATTAAAAAATTTAAGTTTTACAAAGGTTTAAATACATAGTGATTTACGTGAAAAAGCAAGCTGTTTGAGCTACTTTTTCAACGTTTTCAAGGCTTACTTCAAAATTGAAATAACTTTGTGGAAACATTATAAAGTCAATGAAATTATAGATAAAAGATATATAATCGATCAAAACATATTGATTTTAACTAGTTTCTAAAGTTTTGACAAGTTACATTAAAAATTTTTAAGTTTTACAAAGGTTTAAAATACATAGTGATTTACGTGCAAAAAAGCAAGCTGTTTGAGCTACTTTTTTCAACGTTTTCAAGGATTTTACTTCTAAAAAATTGAAATAAATTTTGTGGAAACATTATAAAGTCAATGAAATTATAGATAAACGATATATAATCGATCAAAACATATTGATTTTTAATAGTTTCTAAAGTTTTGACACAGTTACATTAAAAATTTTAAGTTTTAAAAAGGTTTAAAATACATAGTGATTTACGTGCAAAAGCAAGCTGTTTGAGCTACTTTTTCAACGTTTTCAAGGCTTACTTCAAAATTGAAATAACTTTGTGGAAACATTATAAAGTCAATGAAATTATAGATAAACGATATATAATCGATCAAAACATATTGATTTTAACTAGTTTCTAAAGTTTTGACACAGTTACATTAAAAATTTTAAGTTTTACAAAGGTTTAAAATACATAGTGATTTACGTGCAAAAGCAAGCTGTTTGAGCTACTTTTTCAACGTTTTCAAGGCTTACTTCAAAATTGAAATAACTTTTTGTGGAAACATTATAAAGTCAATGAAATTATAGATAAACGATATATAATCGATCAAAACATATTGATTTTAACTAGTTTCTAAAGTTTTGACACAGTTACATTAAAAATTTTAAGTTTTACAAAGGTTTAAAATACATAGTGATTTACGTGCAAAAGCAAGCTGTTTGAGCTACTTTTTTCAACGTTTTCAAGGCTTACTTCAAAATTGAAATAACTTTGTGGAAACATTATAAAGTCAATGAAATTATAGATAAACGATATATAATCGATCAAAACATATTGATTTTAACTAGTTTCTAAAGTTTTGACACAGTTACATTAAAAATTTTAAGTTTTACAAAGGTTTAAAATACATAGTGATTTACGTGCAAAAGCAAGCTGTTTGAGCTACTTTTTCAACGTTTTCAAGGCTTACTTCAAAATTGAAATAACTTTGTGGAAACATTATAAAGTCAATGAAATTATAGATAAACGATATATAATCGATCAAAACATATTGATTTTAACTAGTTTCTAAAGTTTTGACACAGTTACATTAAAAATTTTAAGTTTTACAAAGGTTTAAAATACATAGTGATTTACGTGCAAAAAGCAAGCTGTTTGAGTTACTTTTTCAACGTTTTCAAGGCTTACTTCAAAATTGAAATAACTTCGTGGAAACATTATAAAGTCAATGAAATTATAGATAAACGATATATAATCGATCAAAACATATTGATTTTAACTAATTTCTAAAGTTTTGACACAGTTACATTAAAAATTTAAAGTTTTACAAAGGTTTAAAGTACATAGTGATTTACGTGCAAAAGCAAGCTGTTTGAGCTACTTTTTCAACGTTTTCAAGGCTTACTTCAAAATTGAAATAATTTTGTGGAAACTTAATAAAGTCAATGAAATTATAGATAAACGATATGTAATCGATCAAAACATATTGATTTTAACTAGTTTCTAATGTTTTGACACAGTTACATTAAAAATTTTAAGTTTTACAAAGCTTTAAATTACATAGTGATTTACGTGCAAAAGCAAGCTGTTTGAGCTACTTTTCCACGTTTTCAAGGCTTACTTCAAAATTGAAATAACTTTGTGGAAACATTATAAAGTCAATGAAATTATAGATAAACGATATATAATCGATCAAAACATATTAATTTTAATTAATTTCTAAAGTTTTGACACAGTTACATTAAAAATTTTAAGTTTTACAAAGGTTTAAAATACATAGTGATTTACGTGCAAAAGCAAGCTGTTTGAGCTACTTTTTCAACGTTTTCAAGGCTTACTTCAAAATTGAAATAACTTTGTGGAAACATTATAAAGTCAATGAAATTATAGATAAACGATATATAATCGATCAAAACATATTGATTTTAACTAGTTTCTAAAGTTTTGACACAGTTACATTAAAAATTTTAAGTTTTACAAAGGTTTAAAATACATAGTGATTTACGTGCAAAAAGCAAGCTGTTTGAGCTACTTTTTCAACGTTTTCAAGGCTTACTTCAAAATTGAAATAACTTTGTGGAAACATTATAAAGTCAATGAAATTATAGATAAACGATATATAATCGATCAAAACATATTGATTTTAACTAGTTTCTAAAGTTTTGACACAGTTACATTAAAAATTTTAAGTTTTACAAAGGTTTAAAATACATAGTGATTTACGTGCAAAAAGCAAGCTGTTTGAGCTACTTTTTCAACGTTTTCAAGGCTTACTTCAAAATTGAAATAACTTTGTGGAAACATTATAAAGTCAATGAAATTATAGATAAACGATATATAATCGATCAAAACATATTGATTTTAACTAGTTTCTAAAGTTTTGACACAGTTACATTAAAAATTTTAAGTTTTACAAAGGTTTAAAATACATAGTGATTTACGTGCAAAAAGCAAGCTGTTTGAGCTACTTTTTCAACGTTTTCAAGGCTTACTTCAAAATTGAAATAACTTTGTGGAAACATTATAAAGTCAATGAAATTATAGATAAACGATATATAATCGATCAAAACATATTGATTTTAACTAGTTTCTAAAGTTTTGACACAGTTACATTAAAAATTTTAAGTTTTACAAAGGTTTAAAATACATAGTGATTTACGTGCAAAAAGCAAGCTGTTTGAGCTACTTTTTCAACGTTTTCAAGGCTTACTTCAAAATTGAAATAACTTTGTGGAAACATTATAAAGTCAATGAAATTATAGATAAACGATATATAATCGATCAAAACATATTGATTTTAACTAGTTTCTAAAGTTTTGACACAGTTACATTAAAAATTTTAAGTTTTACAAAGGTTTAAAATACATAGTGATTTACGTGCAAAAGCAAGCTGTTTGAGCTACTTTTTCAACGTTTTCAAGGCTTACTTCAAAATTGAAATAACTTTGTGGAAACATTATAAAGTCAATGAAATTATAGATAAACGATATATAATCGATCAAAACATATTGATTTTAACTAGTTTCTAAAGTTTTGACACAGTTACATTAAAAATTTTAAGTTTTACAAAGGTTTAAAATACATAGTGATTTACGTGCAAAAAGCAAGCTGTTTGAGCTACTTTTTTCAACGTTTTCAAGGCTTACTTCAAAATTGAAATAACTTTGTGGAAACATTATAAAGTCAATGAAATTATAGATAAACGATATATAATCGATCAAAACATATTGATTTTAACTAGTTTCTAAAGTTTTGACACAGTTACATTAAAATTTTAAGTTTTACAAAGGTTTAAAATACATAGTGATTTACGTGCAAAAGCAAGCTGTTTGAGCTACTTTTTCAACGTTTTCAAGGCTTACTTCAAAATTGAAATAACTTTGTGGAAACATTATAAAGTCAATGAAATTATAGATAAACGATATATAATCGATCAAAACATATTGATTTTTAACTAGTTTCTAAAGTTTTGACACAGTTACATTAAAAATTTTAAGTTTTACAAAGGTTTAAAATACATAGTGATTTACGTGCTAAAAAAGCAAGCTGTTTGAGCTACTTTTTCAACGTTTTCAAGGCTTACTTCAAAATTGAAATAACTTTGTGGAAACATTATAAAGTCAATGAAATTATAGATAAACGATATATAATCGATCAAAACATATTGATTTTAACTAGTTTCTAAAGTTTTGACACAGTTACATTAAAAATTTTAAGTTTTACAAAGGTTTAAAATACATAGTGATTTACGTGCAAAAGCAAGCTGTTTGAGCTACTTTTTTCAACGTTTTCAAGGCTTACTTCAAAATTGAAATAACTTTGTGGAAACATTATAAAGTCAATGAAATTATAGATAAACGATATATAATCGATCAAAACATATTGATTTTAACTAGTTTCTAAAGTTTTGACACAGTTACATTAAAAATTTTAAGTTTTACAAAGGTTTAAAATACATAGTGATTTACGTGCAAAAGCAAGCTGTTTGAGCTACTTTTTCAACGTTTTCAAGGCTTACTTCAAAATTGAAATAACTTTGTGGAAACATTATAAAGTCAATGAAATTATAGATAAACGATATATAATCGATCAAAACATATTGATTTTAACTAGTTTCTAAAGTTTTGACACAGTTACATTAAAAATTTTAAGTTTTACAAAGGTTTAAAATACATAGTGATTTACGTGCAAAAAGCAAGCTGTTTGAGCTACTTTTTCAACGTTTTCAAGGCTTACTTCAAAATTGAAATAACTTTGTGGAAACATTATAAAGTCAATGAAATTATAGATAAACGATATATAATCGATCAAAACATATTGATTTTAACTAGTTTCTAAAGTTTTGACACAGTTACATTAAAAATTTTAAGTTTTACAAAGGTTTAAAATACATAGTGATTTACGTGCAAAAAGCAAGCTGTTTGAGCTACTTTTTCAACGTTTTCAAGGCTTACTTCAAAATTGAAATAACTTTGTGGAAACATTATAAAGTCAATGAAATTATAGATAAACGATATATAATCGATCAAAACATATTGATTTTAACTAGTTTCTAAATGTTTTGACACAGTTACATTAAAAATTTTAAGTTTTACAAAGGTTTAAAATACATAGTGATTTACGTGCAAAAGCAAGCTGTTTGAGCTACTTTTTCAACGTTTTCAAGGCTTACTTCAAAATTGAAATAACTTTGTGGAAACATTATAAAGTCAATGAAATTATAGATAAACGATATATAATCGATCAAAACATATTGATTTTAACTAGTTTCTAAAGTTTTGACACAGTTACATTAAAAATTTTAAGTTTTACAAAGGTTTAAAATACATAGTGATTTACGTGCAAAAGCAAGCTGTTTGAGCTACTTTTTCAACGTTTTCAAGGCTTACTTCAAAATTGAAATAACTTTGTGGAAACATTATAAAGTCAATGAAATTATAGATAAACGATATATAATCGATCAAAACATATTGATTTTAACTAGTTTCTAAAGTTTTGACACAGTTACATTAAAAATTTTAAGTTTTACAAAGGTTTAAAATACATAGTGATTTACGTGCAAAAGCAAGCTGTTTGAGCTACTTTTTCAACGTTTTCAAGGCTTACTTCAAAATTGAAATAACTTTGTGGAAACATTATAAAGTCAATGAAATTATAGATAAACGATATATAATCGATCAAAACATATTGATTTTAACTAGTTTCTAAAGTTTTGACACAGTTACATTAAAAATTTTAAGTTTTACAAAGGTTTTAAAATACATAGTGATTTACGTGCAAAAGCAAGCTGTTTGAGCTACTTTTTCAACGTTTTCAAGGCTTACTTCAAAATTGAAATAACTTTGTGGAAACATTATAAAGTCAATGAAATTATAGATAAACGATATATAATCGATCAAAACATATTGATTTTAACTAGTTTCTAAAGTTTTGACACAGTTACATTAAAAATTTTAAGTTTTACAAAGGTTTAAAATACGTAGTGATTTACGTGCAAAAAGCAAGCTGTTTGAGCTACTTTTTCAACGTTTTCAAGGCTTACTTCAAAATTGAAATAACTTTGTGGAAACATTATAAAGTCAATGAAATTATAGATAAACGATATATAATCGATCAAAACATATTGATTTTAACTAGTTTCTAATGTTTTGACACAGTTACATTAAAAATTTTAAGTTTTACAAAGGTTTAAAATACATAGTGATTTACGTGCAAAAGCAAGCTGTTTGAGCTACTTTTTCAACGTTTTCAAGGCTTACTTCAAAATTGAAAAATTGAAAATTATAAAGTCTTTATGGAAACATTATAAAGTCAAAAATGAAATTTTAATAGTTTCTAAAACGATATAAAAATTTTAATCGTTTCAAAACATATTGATTTTTGCAAAAACTAGTTTCTAAACGTTTTGACACAGTTCAAAATTTAAAAATTTTAAGTTTTATAGATAAAGGTTTAAAAAAACATAGTGATTTACGTTTCTAAAAAAGCAAGCTGTTTGAGCTTTTTTCAACGTTTTCAAGGCTACTTTTACGTTTTCAAAATTGAAATAACTTTGTGGAAACATTATAAAGTCAATGAAATTATAGATAAACGATATATAATCGATCAAAACATATTGATTTTAACTAGTTTCTAAAGTTTTGACACAGTTACATTAAAAATTTTAAGTTTTACAAAGGTTTAAAATACATAGTGATTTACGTGCAAAAGCAAGCTGTTTGAGCTACTTTTTCAACGTTTTCAAGGCTTACTTCAAAATTGAAATAACTTTGTGGAAACATTATAAAGTCAATGAAATTATAGATAAACGATATATAATCGATCAAAACATATTGATTTTAACTAGTTTCTAAAGTTTTGACACAGTTACATTAAAAATTTTAAGTTTTACAAAGGTTTAAAATACATAGTGATTTACGTGCAAAAGCAAGCTGTTTGAGCTACTTTTTCAACGTTTTCAAGGCTTACTTCAAAATTGAAATAACTTTGTGGAAACATTATAAAGTCAATGAAATTATAGATAAACGATATATAATCGATCAAAACATATTGATTTTAACTAGTTTCTAATGTTTTGACACAGTTACATTAAAAATTTTAAGTTTTACAAAGGTTTAAAATACATAGTGATTTACGTGCAAAAGCAAGCTGTTTGAGCTACTTTTTCAACGTTTTCAAGGCTTACTTCAAAATTGAAATAACTTTGTGGAAACATTATAAAGTCAATGAAATTATAGATAAACGATATATAATCGATCAAAACATATTGATTTTAACTAGTTTCTAAAGTTTTGACACAGTTACATTAAAAATTTTAAGTTTTACAAAGGTTTAAATACATAGTGATTTACGTGCAAAAGCAAGCTGTTTGAGCTACTTTTTCAACGTTTTCAAGGCTTACTTCAAAATTGAAATAACTTTGTGGAAACATTATAAAGTCAATGAAATTATAGATAAACGATATATAATCGATCAAAACATATTGATTTTAACTAGTTTCTAAAGTTTTGACACAGTTACATTAAAAATTTTAAGTTTTACAGTTTTAAAATACATAGTGATTTACGTGCAAAAGCAAGCTGTTTGAGCTACTTTTTCAACGTTTTCAAGGCTTACTTCAAAATTTAAATAACTTTGTGGAAACATTATAAAGTCAATGAAATTATAGATAAACGATATATAATCGATCAAAACATATTGATTTTAACTAGTTTCTAAAGTTTTGACACAGTTACATTAAAAATTTTAAGTTTTACAAAGGTTTAAAATACATAGTGATTTACGTGCAAAAGCAAGCTGTTTGAGCTACTTTTTCAACGTTTTCAAGGCTTACTTCAAAATTGAAATAACTTTGTGGAAACATTATAAAGTCAATGAAATTATAGATAAACGATATATAATCGATCAAAACATATTGATTTTAACTAGTTTCTAAAGTTTTGACACAGTTACATTAAAAATTTTAAGTTTTACAAAGGTTTAAAATACATAGTGATTTACGTGCAAAAAGCAAGCTGTTTGAGCTACTTTTTCAACGTTTTCAAGGCTTACTTCAAAATTGAAATAACTTTTGTGGAAACATTATAAAGTCAATGAAATTATAGATAAACGATATATAATCGATCAAAACATATTGATTTTAACTAGTTTCTAAAGTTTTGACACAGTTACATTAAAATTTTAAGTTTTACAAAGGTTTAAAATACATAGTGATTTACGTGCAAAAGCAAGCTGTTTGAGCTACTTTTTCAACGTTTTCAAGGCTTACTTCAAAATTGAAATAACTTTGTGGAAACATTATAAAGTCAATGAAATTATAGATAAACGATATATAATCGATCAAAACATATTGATTTTAACTAGTTTCTAAAGTTTTGACACAGTTACATTAAAATTTTAAGTTTTACAAAGGTTTAAAATACATAGTGATTTACGTGCAAAAGCAAGCTGTTTGAGCTACTTTTTCAACGTTTTCAAGGCTTACTTCAAAATTTGAAATAACTTTTGTGGAAACATTATAAAGTCAATGAAATTATAGATAAACGATATATAATCGATCAAAACATATTGATTTTAACTAGTTTCTAAAGTTTTGACACAGTTACATTAAAAATTTTAAGTTTTACAAAGGTTTAAAATACATAGTGATTTACGTGCAAAAGCAAGCTGTTTGAGCTACTTTTTCAACGTTTTCAAGGCTTACTTCAAAATTGAAATAACTTTGTGGAAACATTATAAAGTCAATGAAATTATAGATAAACGATATATAATCGATCAAAACATATTGATTTTAACTAGTTTCTAAAGTTTTGACACAGTTACATTAAAAATTTTAAGTTTTACAAAGGTTTAAAATACATAGTGATTTACGTGCAAAAGCAAGCTGTTTGAGCTACTTTTTCAACGTTTTCAAGGCTTACTTCAAAATTGAAATAACTTTGTGGAAACATTATAAAGTCAATGAAATTATAGATAAACGATATATAATCGATCAAAACATATTGATTTTAACTAGTTTCTAAAGTTTTGACACAGTTACATTAAAATTTTAAGTTTTACAAAGGTTTAAAATACATAGTGATTTACGTGCAAAAAGCAAGCTGTTTGAGCTACTTTTTCAACGTTTTCAAGGCTTACTTCAAAATTGAAATAACTGTGTGGAAACATTATAAAGTCAATGAAATTATAGATAAACGATATATAATCGATCAAAACATATTGATTTTAACTAGTTTCTAAAGTTTTGACACAGTTACATTAAAAATTTTAAGTTTTACAAAGGTTTAAAATACATAGTGATTTACGTGCAAAAAGCAAGCTGTTTGAGCTACTTTTTCAACGTTTTCAAGGCTTACTTCAAAATTGAAATAACTTTTGTGGAAACATTATAAAGTCAATGAAATTATAGATAAACGATATATAATCGATCAAAACATATTGATTTTAACTAGTTTCTAAAGTTTTGACACACAGTTTTACAGGTTTTAAAAAATTTTATTGGATTAGTTTTGCATTTTACAAAGGTTTAGAATTTGATTTACGTGCAAAAGCAAGCTGTTTACTTTTTCAACGTTTTCAAGGCTTACTTCAAAATTGAAATAACTTTATGGAAACATTATAAAGTCAATGAAATTATAGATAAACGATATATAATCGATCAAAACATATTGATTTTAACTAGTTTCTAAAGTTTTGACACAGTTACATTAAAATTTTAAGTTTTACAAAGGTTTAAAATACATAGTGATTTACGTGCAAAAAGCAAGCTGTTTGAGCTACTTTTTCAACGTTTTCAAGGCTTACTTCAAAATTGAAATAACTTTGTGGAAACATTATAAAGTCAATGAAATTATAGATAAACGATATATAATCGATCAAAACATATTGATTTTAACTAGTTTCTAAAGTTTTGACACAGTTACATTAAAAATTTTAAGTTTTACAAAGGTTTAAAATACATAGTGATTTACGTGCAAAAGCAAGCTGTTTGAGCTACTTTTTTCAACGTTTTCAAGGCTTACTTCAAAATTGAAATAACTTTGTGGAAACATTATAAAGTCAATGAAATTATAGATAAACGATATATAATCGATCAAAACATATTGATTTTAACTAGTTTCTAAAGTTTTGACACAGTTACATTAAAAATTTTAAGTTTTACAAAGGTTTAAAATACATAGTGATTTACGTGCAAAAGCAAGCTGTTTGAGCTACTTTTTCAACGTTTTCAAGGCTTACTTCAAAATTGAAATAACTTTGTGGAAACATTATAAAGTCAATGAAATTATAGATAAACGATATATAATCGATCAAAACATATTGATTTTAACTAGTTTCTAAAGTTTTGACACAGTTACATTAAAAATTTTAAGTTTTACAAAGGTTTAAAATACATAGTGATTTACGTGCAAAAGCAAGCTGTTTGAGCTACTTTTTCAACGTTTTCAAGGCTTACTTCAAAATTGAAATAACTTTGTGGAAACATTATAAAGTCAATGAAATTTATAGATAAACGATATATAATCGATCAAAACATATTGATTTTAACTAGTTTCTAAAGTTTTGACACAGTTACATTAAAAATTTTAAGTTTTACAAAGGTTTAAAATACATAGTGATTTACGTGCAAAAGCAAGCTGTTTGAGCTACTTTTTCAACGTTTTCAAGGCTTACTTCAAAATTGAAATAACTTTGTGGAAACATTATAAAGTCAATGAAATTATAGATAAACGATATATAATCGATCAAAACATATTGATTTTAACTAGTTTCTAAAGTTTTGACACAGTTACATTAAAAATTTTAAGTTTTACAAAGTTTTAAAATACATAGTGATTTACGTGCAAAAGCAAGCTGTTTGAGCTACTTTTTCAACGTTTTCAAGGCTTACTTCAAAATTGAAATAACTTTGTGGAAACATTATAAAGTCAATGAAATTATAGATAAACGATATATAATCGATCAAAACATATTGATTTTAACTAGTTTCTAAAGTTTTGACACAGTTACATTAAAAATTTTAAGTTTTACAAAGGTTTAAAATACATAGTGATTTACGTGCAAAAGCAAGCTGTTTGAGCTACTTTTTTCAACGTTTTCAAGGCTTACTTCAAAATTGAAATAACTTTGTGGAAACATTATAAAGTCAATGAAATTATAGATAAACGATATATAATCGATCAAAACATATTGATTTTAACTAGTTTCTAAAGTTTTGACACAGTTACATTAAAAATTTTAAGTTTTACAAAGGTTTAAAATACATAGTGATTTACGTGCAAAAGCAAGCTGTTTGAGCTACTTTTTCAACGTTTTCAAGGCTTACTTCAAAATTGAAATAACTTTGTGGAAACATTATAAAGTCAATGAAATTATAGATAAACGATATATAATCGATCAAAACATATTGATTTTAACTAGTTTCTAAAGTTTTGACACAGTTACATTGAAAAAATTTTAAGTTTTACAAAGGTTTAAAAAATACATAGTGATTTACGTGCAAAAGCAAGCTGTTTGAGCTACTTTTTTCAACGTTTTCAAGGCTTACTTCAAAATTGAAATAACTTTGTGGAAACATTATAAAGTCAATGAAATTATAGATAAACGATATATAATCGATCAAAACATATTGATTTTAACTAGTTTCTAAAGTTTTGACACAGTTACATTAAAAATTTTAAGTTTTACAAAGGTTTAAAATACATAGTGATTTACGTGCAAAAGCAAGCTGTTTGAGCTACTTTTTCAACGTTTTCAAGGCTTACTTCAAAATTGAAATAACTTTGTGGAAACATTATAAAGTCAATGAAATTATAGATAAACGATATATAATCGATCAAAACATATTGATTTTAACTAGTTTCTAAAGTTTTGACACAGTTACATTAAAAATTTTAAGTTTTACAAAGGTTTAAAATACATAGTGATTTACGTGCAAAAGCAAGCTGTTTGAGCTACTTTTTTTCAACGTTTTCAAGGCTTACTTCAAAATTGAAATAACTTTGTGGAAACATTATAAAGTCAATGAAATTATAGATAAACGATATATAATCGATCAAAACATATTGATTTTAACTAGTTTCTAAAGTTTTGACACAGTTACATTAAAAATTTTAAGTTTTACAAAGGTTTAAAATACATAGTGATTTACGTGCAAAAGCAAGCTGTTTGAGCTACTTTTTCAACGTTTTCAAGGCTTACTTCAAAATTGAAATAACTTTGTGGAAACATTATAAAGTCAATGAAATTATAGATAAACGATATATAATCGATCAAAACATATTGATTTTAACTAGTTTCTAAAGTTTTGACACAGTTACATTAAAAATTTTAAGTTTTACAAAGGTTTAAAATACATAGTGATTTACGTGCAAAAAAAAGCAAGCTGTTTGAGCTACTTTTTCAACGTTTTCAAGGCTTACTTCAAAATTGAAATAACTTTGTGGAAACATTATAAAGTCAATGAAATTATAGATAAACGATATATAATCGATCAAAACATATTGATTTTAACTAGTTTCTAATGTTTTGACACAGTTACATTAAAAATTTTAAGTTTTACAAAGGTTTAAAATACATAGTGATTTACGTGCAAAAGCAAGCTGTTTGAGCTACTTTTCAACGTTTTCAAGGCTTACTTCAAAATTGAAATAACTTTTGTGGAAACATTATAAAGTCAATGAAATTATAGATAAACGATATATAATCGATCAAAACATATTGATTTTAACTAGTTTCTAAAGTTTTGACACAGTTACATTAAAAATTTTAAGTTTTACAAAGGTTTAAAATACATAGTGATTTACGTGCAAAAGCAAGCTGTTTGAGCTACTTTTTTTCAACGTTTTCAAGGCTTACTTCAAAATTGAAATAACTTTGTGGAAACATTATAAAGTCAATGAAATTATAGATAAACGATATATAATCGATCAAAAAACATATTAAAGTTTTTAACATTAAAAAGTTTTAGTTTTCAAAGGTTTAAAGTTTTGACAGTGCAAAACATTGTTTAAAATTTTAAGTTTTCAAAGCTTTTAAAATATTAATAGTGATTTACGATGCAAAAGAAAACTGTTTGATTTTTTACTTTTTCAACGTTTTCAAGGCTTACAAATTTTATGTTTTAAAATTGAAATAACTTTGTGCAAAAAAGCTGTTTATAAAACTTCAATGAAATTATAGATAAACGAAATATATAATCGATCAAAACATATTGATTTTACCTAGTTTTTAAAGTTTTGACACAGTTACATTAAAAATTTTATGTTTTACAAAGGTTTAAAATACATAGTGATTTACGTGGAAAAGCAAGCTCATTGGATTAGTTTTTCAACGTTTTCAACGCTTATTTCAAAATTTAAATATCTTTGTGGAAACATTATAAAGTCAATGAAATTATAGATAAATGATATATAATCGATCAAAACATATTGATTTTAACTAGTTTCTAAAGTTTTGACACAATTACTTTAAAAATTTCAAGTTTTACAAAGGTTTAAACTACATAATGATTTACGTGCAAAAGTAAGCTGTTTGACCTACTTTTTCAACGTTTTCAACGCTTATTTCAAAATTTAAATAACTTTGTGGAAACGTTATAAAGTCAATGAAATTATAGATAAACGATATATAATCGATCAAAACATATTGATTTTAACTAGTTTCTGAAATTTTGACACATTTACATTAATAATTTCAACTTTTACAAAGGTTTAAAATACCTAGTGATTTACGTGCAAAAGGAAGCTGTTTGAGCTACTTTTTCAACGTTTTCAAGGCTTACTTCAAAATTCAAATAACTTTGTGGAAACATTATAAAGTCAATGAAATTATAGATAAACGATATATAATCGATCAAAACATATTGATTTGAACTAGTTTCTAACGTTTTGACACAGTTACATTAATAATTTTCAGTTTTACAAAGGTTTAAAATACATAGTGATTTACGTGCAAAAGCCAGCTGTTAGAGCTACTTTTTCAACGTTTTAAAGGCTTACTTCAAAATTTAAATAACTTTATGGAAACATTATAAAGTCAATGAAATTATAGATAAACGATATATAATCGATCAAAACATATTGATTTTAACTAGTTTCTAAAGTTTTGACACAGTTACATTAAAAATTTTAAGGTTTACAAAGGTTTAAAATACATAGTGATTTACGTGCAAATGCAAGCTGTTTGTGCTACTTTTTCAACGTTTTCAAGGCTTACTTCAAAATTCAAATAACTTTGTGGAAACATTATAAAGTCAATGAAATTATAGATAAACGATATATAATCGATCAAAACATTGATTTTAACTAGTTTCTAAAGTTTTGACACAGTTACATTAAAAGTTTTATGTTTTACAAAGGTTTAAAATACATAGTGATATACGTGCAAAAGCAATCTGTTTAAGGTACTTTTTCAACGTTTTCAAGGCTTACTTCAAAATTTAATTAACTTTGTGGAAACATAAATTATAGATAAACGATATGTAATCGATGAAAACATATTGATTTTAACTAGTTTCTAAAGTTTTGACCCAGTCACATTACAAATTTTATGTTTTATAAAGTTTTAAAATATATAGTGATTTACGCGCAAAAGGAAGCTGTTTGGATTACTTTTTCAACGATTTCAAGGCTTACTTCAAAATTGAAATAACTTTGTGGAAACGTTATAAAGTCAATGAAATTATAGATAATCGATCAAAACATATTGATTTTACCTAGTTTTTAAAGTTTTGACACAGTTACATTGCAAATTTTATGTTTTACAAAGGTTTAAAATACATAGTGATTTACGTGGAAAAGCAAGCTCATTGGATTAGTTTTTCAACGTTTTCAACGCTTATTTCAAAATTTAAATATCTTTGTGGAAACATTATAAAGTCAATGAAATTATAGATAAATGATATATAATCGATCAAAACATATTGATTTTAACTAGTTTCTAAAGTTTTGACACAATTACTTTAAAAATTTCAAGTTTTACAAAGGTTTAAAATACATAATGATTTACGTGCAAAAGTAAGCTGTTTGACCTACTTTTTCAACGTTTTCAAGGCTTACTTCAAAATTCAAATAACTTTGTGGAAACATTATAAATTCAATGAAATTATAGATAAACGATATATAATCTATCAAAACATATTGATTTTAACTAGTTTCTAAAGTTTTGACACAGTTACATTACAAATTTTAAGTTTTACATTGGTTTAAAATACATAATGATTTACTTGCAAAAGTAAGCTGTTTGACCTACTTTTTCAACGTTTTCAACGCTTATTTCAAAATTTAAATAACTTTGTGGAAACATTATAAAGTCAATGAAATTATAGATGAAAGATATATAATCGATCATAACATATTGATTTGAACTAGTTTCTGAAGTTTTGACACATTTACATTAATAATTTCAAGTTTTACAAAGGTTTAAAATACATAGTGATTTACGTGCAAAAGCTAGCTGTTTGGATTACTTTTTCAAATTTTTCAACGCTTATTTCAAAATTTATATAACTTTATGGAAACATTATAAAATCAATGAAATTATAGATAAACGATATGTAATCGATCAAAACATATTGATTTTCTTTTTGGGTAAATATTTTTTTTTTTTTTTTTTTTTTTGGTAAATTTCTTTCCTCATTTTTCCTCGTAAAATTTTTTTCATTTTGATTTTTAAAGATTAACTTTTTTTTTCAACTTTTTCCAAGGTTGAAAAAAAATTTTGGAAGTTTTTAAATTTTGATGCTAGGAGATTTTAATATTTTTAATAACATTTTTCTTTACATGTTGATACATGATATAATAATACCAGCATGCATTTTGCAGTATGCTCCAGAGAAGCCAACTGAGACAAGATACTTCAACACTGGATTTCAAGAATGAAGCCAGGAACACATTGCAGTAATAGGCACGCGATTAAACCACAGATAGAACTGCATATCATGATTCCAGCCAGCACTAGTAGTTGTTATTGATGTTATTAAACTGACCATAACCCAAAGACCCTGCTTTCTTTCATTTGTTTTATTACTTTTTTTGCCTGGTTTTGGTCTCATTTCAGTTTTTTGGTTGAGTTTATCCTTTTCCCTTTTTTTATATAGTTTTCTGAAAGTTGACAAAAATCAGCACAAGAATTTCTAATGTTACAAGCAGCTTAAAACTATTACAAGAAACATCCCTGCTATGAAACATGAGAGACTAGAAATTTTAGAAGAGTTCTAGTATTCAAAATATGAGTGCACTAATATATATATATATATATATATATATATATATATGTATGCTCACAGTTACACAAGTATGTATATGTGTAATGTATCTAAGCTGTATACAGGTCTATGCATATACATGCACACACGTACACACATATATATGTATATATATATATATATATATATAAATGCATAGGTGCACACTGTTATATACATATCTATGGATACAGACTTACATCTTATGTATCTAAACCGATATCTGTATATGTAGATATATATGTACTGTATACATATGCATATAAAAACTTTTGCATACAAAATACAAATATATATGCATGAATACATGCATTTGTTATACAAATATGTGCATACAAAATAAAATACAAATGAATACATATAAAATGTATACAGACAAAATATATACATCCATTCAAATGCATGCATGTATGAGTGAATATATATATATATATATATATATATATATATATATATATATATATATATATATATATACATACATGTATGTATGTGTATGTATATCAATATGTTTTGATCGATTATATATCGTTTACAAAGACGCAAAACAAATGGCCGGTAGTGTGTTAACCACCAAAAACCTAATGTATATTGGCACACGTAAGACAAGGATTACGGTCCACGGGGGTCGCCGGTGAACATTAGTGAAGATAGAATGGGGGCATACTTTTCCAAATTCGGCAAGGTGGACGAGATAAAGGCAATTCTAGGCAAATCAGGAATTGCAGCTGGGGACAGAGATGCAAGTCACATTGACCCGAAGGATTTTTGGGGAAATCCCTAATGTTCTCATATACCGTGAAAGAAGGAGGATGTTGGTCGTGCGGTACCTCGGGACACATGGCCAAAGATTGCCCCAATAAACATCCTCAGCTTTCAACTCGGCCCACAACAGTAGTAGCAGCAGCAGCAGCAGTCGCAGCACATACGGAGGAGGGAGTAGGGAAGAAGGGCCTCGAGAGTGCCTGGAAGGAAGTAGTGAGCAGGAGGACAAAAAACATGCCCCCCCGCCAAAAAAAAAAAATGATGAGACTGCACCTAAGCAGAATACACCAACACAGCAGCGGACAAGGAACGGAAAGTCCTGAAAAAGACAGAAAGCCTCAAGAAAGCAGAAAGCCAAAAAAAAAAAAAAGGCAGAAAACCCCCAAAAAGCCAGAGAAGTATGTGCAGCAAACACCGCAACCAAAGAAGTAACAACATAAGCAGCACAAACAACAGCAACAAAAAAAAGCAACAGACGGAAACGGAAATGGGGGTCAACAGTATGCAACCACCTCGAGCTTCTTCTCTAAAGAGAAGTAGAGAGGAGGAAGAGGTGGAGACGCGATCACAAAAGCACTCTGGGCGTAGTAGGGCGGATGGGGGCATGGACAAAACCAGGTCCTTATCCGTCCCTGCTTCCCCTAAAGAAACTGTTCAAATACCCAAAGCAAGGAGCCCCCCTTCTTCCCCTCCCCGTGCTACATACCTCTCCCCTCTAACTCTTCCCTCAGCTCAGCCTCAACACCCCTCACACATCCACCTCTTCCCCTCCCCACCGTTCCAAGGGGAATAAAAAGAAAAAACTGTTTCCGGGTCCAGAAGCTATTTTCAGGGTGGACAGAGATGAATATAAGAAAGCTCTGTCCAGCCAAAAGATGGCTCAATTAGGGATCTTATATAAGTGGATGGGAAGTCTGTTGAAGATCCACATAAGTTCCCTAATGCCCCAGGTGTAATTACTTGTGTCAGAGACACGGAGACTTACTTGAAAGTCTGGGGCATTTGACTGAAGCATTTGGCTGCTACCAAACATCAATTCACTGACTTAAGATCACTTCATAATTATCAACGTGGTAACCAAATTCCAATTGACTTAAAAAGTGAACGTTTTCACTACACAAACAGTAATTGTACAATTCATCAATTTAGCCAAACAATTAAAGGCAAACAACTCTTCACAACTTAAATTATAACTAACAAGTGCACACTATTATTTGAACGAACACATTTGAGATTTTTCCTTGTAGAAACCAAATTATTTTAATTACATATCGATTTCCAATGATTTTATTAGCTTTCCAGTGTTTACAAATAGCATTTTAAATGTTATAGCAAGCCTGTTTCACGTTGAAAAGTAGCCAAAACAGCATGGTTTTGCATGTAAATCTCAATATTTTTCAAAACTTTGAAAAACATAAAATTTGTTATTATGACTTTGTGAAAACTATTGAAACTTTTTAAAAGGCATATTTTTTCATCGATACCATATCGATTCTCAATAATATTATTGGCACTCTAATGTTTCTAAGTAGCAATTTAAATTTTAACGCAAGCGTTTTTAACGTAGCCAAATCTGCTTGCTTTGCATGTAAATCTCAATATTTGTCAAAAATTTGTAAAACATAAAATTTGTGATATAACTTTGTGAAAACTATTGAAACTTGTTAAAATCGATCTTTTTTGATCGATGAAATATAGATTTTCTATAATTTTATTGTTTCTCTAATGTTTCCAAAAAGCAATTTAAAATTTAAAGCAAGCGTGTTCAATGTTCAAAAAGTAGCCAAAACATCTTGCTTTTGCATGTAAATCTCAATATTAATAAAAACTCTGTAAAACATAAGATTTGTAATATAATCAACAACAATTGGCTTTCTAATGTTTCCATATAACAATTTAAATTTAATAGCAAGCGTTTAACGTTCAAAAAGTAACTAAAACACTTTGCTTTTGCACGTAAATCTCAATATTTCTCAAACCTTTTAAAACAGAAAATTTGCAATATAACTGTGAAAACTTTTGAAACTTGTTAAAATCTATAATTATTTACCAATAATTTTATTGGCTTTCTAATGGTTCCAAATAGCAATTTAAATTACAAGAGCGTTTAACGTTCAAAAAGTAGCCAAAGCAGCTTGCTTTTGGATGCCAATCTCAATATTTTTCACTCCTAAGTAAAACATAAAATTTATAATATGACAGTGTGAAAAATATTGAAAATTGTTAAAAGCATTATTTTTTGATCAATAGCATATCGATTTTTAATAATTTTATTGGCTTTCCAATGATTCCAAATAGCATTTAAATGTTAAAGCAAGCCTGTTTAACGTCTAAAAAGTAGCCAAAACAGCATGGTTTTGGATGTAAATCACAATATTTTACAAACCATTGTAAAACATAAAATTTTTAATATAACTTTGTGAAAACTACTGAAAAACGTTAAAAAGCTATATTTTTTGATCGATACCATATTGATTGTAAATAATTTTATAGGCTTTCTAATGTTTCCAAATAGCAATTGAAATTTTAAAGTGAGCGTATTTCACGTAGAATTTAACGTAAAAGCAACCAAAAAAACATGCATTTGCATGTATATCTGAATATTTTTCAACACTTTGTAAAACATAACATTTGTAATATAACTTTGTGAAAAATGTTGAAAATCAACATCAAATGGCCTACTAAGGTTTAATATACCAATTTAAATTCAATAGCAAGCGTGTTTATAGCTATTTTGAAACATTAGAAAGCCAATACCATTATTGAAAATCGATATGGTATCGATAAAAAAATATTGATTTTAACAGCTTTCAACAGTTTTCACGGTTATAATACAAATTTCATGTTTTAAAAAGTTTAAAAAATAATTGAAATTTACAGGCAAAAATGCAAGCACTATTCGCTAGATTTAGAACGTTAAACACGCTTGCATTAAAATTTAATCGAGTTTTAAAATTATATTGCTAATTTAGTATTCAACATATTCAAAGTTATATTAGAAATTTTGTTTTACAACGGTTTGAAAAATATTGAGATTTTCATGCAAAAGCAAGCTGTTTTGGCTACTTTTTAAACGTTAAACACGTTGACTTTAAAATTTAAATTGCTATTTGGAAACATTAGGCCAATACAATTATGGAAAATATTTTAACAAGTTTCAAAAGTTTTCACAAAGTTATATTACAAATATTATGTTTTACAACGGTTTGAAAAATATAGTGATTTACATGCAAAAAGTAAGCTATATTGGCTAATTTTTTTACGTTGAACACGCTTCCTTTCAAATGTAAATTGCTATTTGGAAACATTAGAAAGCCAATACCATTATTGAAAATCGATATGGTATCGATCAAAAAATATTTATTTTAACTATTTTCAAAACTCTTCCCAAAGATATATTATAAATTGTAAGTTTTACAAAGGTTTGAAAAGTCATGTGTTTTACATGCAAAATCAACCAATTTTGGCTACTTTTTTGAACGTTAAAGACGCAGACTTGAAAAACGTTTTAAATTGTTTTTAACAACTTTTGTTTTCCCAAATATATATCATAAACATTTGAAAATATAATAAAGTTTGTAAAAACGTTAAGAATGATAAACATCGATCAAAATAAATTACTATTTTTAACAACTTCGATAAATGTTTTCCCAAATATATATCATAAATTGTAAGTTTTACAAAGGTTTGAAATATAATTGAAATATACTGAATTTTGGAAAAGCAAGCTGTTTTAAAAAGTTTTGAAAATTTAACTATTTTTGAATGATAAACACGACTGGTATTGATCAAAAATTGATTTTAACAAAATTACAATATTTGTAAACAAATTAGTTTAAAAAGGTTTGAAAAAAAAAAAAAAAAATTGAAAATCGTTTTAAAGTATTCGTTTTTCAAAAATGCTGTTTATATTAATTTTAACAAGTTTAAACAGTTTTGAAAACAAAGCTATTTCTATTAGAAAACCAATAAAAATTGAAAATCGATATTTTATAAATGTTTTCACAAAATATACTGAATTTTGTTTTAAATGTAATGGGCAAAAACAAGCTGTTTTGGCTATTTTGACCGTTAAAACTTTTTGTTTGGATAAAAATGCTCTTTTTAAACATTGAAATTTAATTAAAAATGATATTCAAAAAATTCATTAAGTTAAACCAATTTTAAAACAGGTTTCAAAAAAAATTTTCGACAAAAAGTGTGCTGTTTGGTATTTTGAACTCTTCAAAATATATTTTGATAATAAAATTTTAACAAAAATATCAGAAAGAAAGTGAAATTATTGAAAATCGATATGTTATCGATCAGAAAATGTTTGATTTTAACAAGTTTCAACAGTTTTCACAGTTATATTACAAATATTATGATTTACATTGGTCTGAAATATATTGATTTACATGCAAGAGCAAGCTGTTTTGACTATTTTTTAAACGTTAAACACGCCTACATTAAAATTGAAATTGTTCTTTGTAAACATCAGAAAGCCAGTAAAATTATTAAAAATCGATATGGTATCGATCAAAAAATATTGATTTCAACAAGTTTCAACAGTTTCACAAAGTCATATTACACATTTTATGTTTTAAAATGATTTGTAAGAGTTGAGATTTACATGCAAAAAAGCTAGCAGTTTTCAGAAAGCCAGTAAAATCAATATTATATCGAATAGAAAATGTTTGATTTTAACAAGTTACGATTGTTTCCACAAAGTTATATTAAAATTTAATATTTTACAAACGTTTGAAAAATATATGGATTTGCAGGTAAAAGCAAGCTGATTTTGCTGCTTTTGGACGTTAAAGACGCTTGATTTAAAATTTATATTGCTTTTTTTTTCAGAAAGCCAGTGAAATTATTGAACATCGATAGGTTATCTATCAGAAAATGTTTGATTTTAACAAGTTTCAACTGTTTTCACATAGTGATATTACAAATATTATGATTTACATTGGTTTGAAATATATTCAGATTTACATGCAAAAGCAAGCTGTTTTGGCTATTTTTAAAAGTTAAACACGCTTACTTTAAAATTTAATTTGTTGTTTGTAAACATCAGAAAACCAGTAAAATTATTAAAAATCGATATGGTACCGATCAAAAAATGTGACAACTGTTTCCACTAAATTTATATTTCAAATTTTATGTTTTACAACGGTTTACATAATATTGAGATTTGCAAGGGAAAAGGAAAATCTTTTTGCTATTTTTTGAAAGTTAAAAACCCTTGCTTTAAAATTTAAATTGCTATATAGAAACTTCAGAAATCCAATGAAATTATGGAAAATCGATATGGTATCGATCCGAAAATGTTGATTTTAACCTGTTTCAAAAGATTTCACATAGTTATAATACAAAATATGATTTGAATTGATATAAAATATATTGTGTTTTACATGCAAAAGCAAGCGGTTTGGCTACTTTTTAAACGTTAAACACGCTTACATTAAGATTGAAATTGTTCTTGTAAACAACAGAAACCCAGTAAAATTATTAAACATCGATATAGTATCGATAAAAAATGTTTGATTTTTACAATTTTCAACTGTTTCCGCAAAATTTATATGAAAATTATATATTTTACAACGGTTTGCAAAATATTGAGATTCGCAGGAAAAAAGGAAACTGTTTTGGCTACTTTTTGAAAGTTAAAAACCCTTGCTTTTAAATTTAAATTGCTATTTGGAAACTTCAGAAAGCCAATGAAATTATGGAAAATCCATATCGTATCGATCCGAAAATATTGATTTTAACATGTTTCAACAGTTTTCACGCAGTTATAATATAAATATTATGATTTACAATGGTATGAAATATATAGTGATTTACATGCAAAAGCAAGTTGTTTTGGCTAGTTTTTACACGTTAAACACGCTAACTTTAAAATTGAAATTGTTTTTGTAAACATCAGAAAGCCAGTAAAATTATTAAAAATCGATATGGTATTGATTAAAAAATGTTGATTTTAACAAGTTTCTACAGTTTTCAGATAGTTATATTACACATTGTATGTTTTACAATGATTTGTAAAGAATTGAGATTTACATGCAAAATGCAAGCAGTTTCGTCTACATTTTGAACGCTTTCATTAAAATTTAAATTGCTCTTTGTAAACTTCAGAAAGCCAGTAAAATCAATATTGTATCGAACAGAAAATGTTTGATTTTAACAAGTTACAACTGTTTCCACAAATTTATATTACAAATTTAATATTTTACAAAGGTTTGAAAAATATTGAGATTTGAAGGGAAAAGCAAAATGTTTTGCTACTTTTGGATGTTAAACACGCTTGCCTTAAAATTTAAATTGCTCTTTTTAAACATCAGAAAGCCAGTGAAATTATTGAAAATCGATATGTTATCGATCAGAAAATGTTTGATTTTAATAAGTTTCAACAGTTTTCACACAGTTATATTACAAATATGATTTACATTGGTTTGAAATATATTGAGATTTACATGCATGCTTTTGAAAGCCAGGAAAATTATTGAAAATCGATGTTATCCATCAAAAAATAATGATTTTGAAAAGTTTCATCAGTTTTCACAAATTTATATTACAAATTTTATGTTTTACAAAGTTTTGAAAATTATTGACATTTACTTGCAAAAGCAAGCTTTTTTGGCTACTTTTGTACGTTAAAAACGCTTGCTTAAAAATTTACATTGTTTCTTGGAAAGATTAAAAGCCAATAAAATTATTGAAATCAATATGTTATCGATCGAAATATATAGATTGTCTTAAGTTTCAATAGGTTTCACAATGTTATATTACAAATTTCATGTTTTACTGTTTTGGCTACTTTTTTTAACAATGAACACGCTTGCTTGAAAATGTCAATTGCTATTTGGAAACATTAGCAACCCATAAAATTATTGAAAATAGTTATGTTATCGATCAAAAAATTTTACGTTTTACAAAGGTTTAAAAAATATTGAGATTTACATTTAAAAAGAAGCTCTTATGGCTACCTTTTAACGTTAAACACTTTTGCTTGAAAATTTAAATTGCTATTTGGAAACATTAGAAAGCCGATAAAACTATTCAAATTCGATATGGTATCGATCGAAAAATATTGATTATCACACGATTCAACTTGTTTCACAAAGTTATATTACAAATTTTATGTTTTAAATAGTTTGAAATATTGAGATTTATTGCAAAAGCTGGCAGTTTTGACCACTTTTTGAACGTTAAACACTCTTTCTTGAAAATTGAAATTTTTATTTGTAAACATTAGAAAACCAATAAAATTATTGAAAATCGATAATGGTATCTATCAGAAAATATTGATTTTCACAAGTTTTAATAGTTTTCATAATGTTATATTACCAATTTTATGTTTTACAAAATTTTGAAAAATATTGAGATTTACTTGCGAAAACAAGCTATTTTGGCTACTTTTTGAACGTCTAACACGCTTGCTTGAAAATTTAAATTGCTATTTGGAAACAGTAAAAAGCGAATAAAATTATTGAAAATCGATATTGTATCGATCGAAAAATATTGATTTTGACAGGTTTCAACAAGTTTGACAATGTTATATTACAAAATTTATGTTTTACAATGGTTTGAAAAATATTGAAATTTACTTGCAAAAGCAAGCTATTTTGTTCTCCATCTATGGTCACAAATGTTTAGCGATCACTACTGTAGTGACAGTATCTTCCTTTGTTTATACCTGATAGATCATTTTTGATGAATTGAAGTGAAGTTATGACTATCCTGTCTTGTCTATTTACAAACTCCATAAACTCCCCAAAGGAAAAAAAATTGCCTTTATCTTTTCGTTGTGCCACGATACCTGCCGTACCTTGTTATGACTCAATCCTGTAGTTTGCAGAGCATATTCCGGTTTTCTCTTTCATCATTCAGACTTCCTATACTTCTTGTCTAAGTAAGTCTGCATATCTTTTAATGTTACTCCATCCTTTGCCATTTCTCAAATTTGTCTCAAAAAGTCATTGGCTACCAGATACAGCGTTCTTCAAGCAGCTTCTTAGCTTCATCTTTTAGTGAAAGCAGAAAATAGCCTTCTGCAATATCCTTAACTTGACCACCTAGATATTTTTTCAAATAATAGATCCTCTCTGCTGCTGTACTTTTTCTATGCTCGATTGAGGTCTGAAATGCCACCTTTCAGCCTGGATATCTCATCGGATCTCCATAAAAAACATTAGGATCCGGTGGTGGTAAACGATTAAGCTAACTTGCTCAGCTAGACATTTAGCAAGATAAACCATTTTCATCATTTAGCTCTACATAAGAATTATTCCTGGGTGGTATGGTATAACTAAGGGAACAGGTGATGTTAAATTATTATCGGTTTGACAAGGTTCATGATGCTGAGTACAACAGGTATTAATCTGAGTATTAATAGAATTATTGCCAAATGTTGCTATGGAATATTCTCCCTGATGCGGCACAAAATGAGGTGTGTCTGGTTTCAAATGGAATGGTGTTAGGAATTTGATTAATCCTGACTTCTTCGGTAGGATGACAATGTTGATTCGTTCTTCTATTAACAAACTCAACATAATTGAAGATGGTTCATCAATGTGGCTAGACACAATCATCTCAGCTTGAGATCCTCAAAACTCATTCACTTGTTGACCGGCATTAATTTTTGCGTCCTGATTCTTTTTAAATCTGCCTTATACTTTGCTTCTATATCTATATACTTTTTTGGCCGTGAAGGCAGCTGCTTCAACTATAGTTTACATTGATTTTCTTGAAGTGTGTGAAATGTAAGATGATCAAAAAGTGATAATAGACTTCTAGAGATTCTACCAGAACTTCTAGTAATATGTCTTATAGTATAATGAACACTAGCAATCTCATCATATCTGCTCTGAAAATCTTCTCGATTACTCTAGTTTATGACGCTTTCTCATTACTGAAAGTGTATTCGGTTTCGTGTATGTGTCTTCAAGTTCCACCATTATCTTACTTATTATAAAACGCAGGTTGTGTGTGTGTGTGTGTCTGTAACGTTTATATGTTGGATCGAATTTCCTACATTTTTTAGCCGATTTCAACAAAACTTCACAGGACTACATAAAATTACCTTGTCGTGGTTCTAACGGGGCCGAAAATGGGAAAAAACACAGTTGTTTTTTAATAAAATCATTTTGAAAACGCGATTAAGACACATCGTGAGAATGAAAGGGGGACAACTCACCCACGAAAATGTAAACAAAAGAGCATATCATGCTGAAAAAGACGCCGAAATTTTATCGTCTAATGTTCATATTATTAGGAAAGATCAAAGTATTTTGGGGGTATTTTTTTACATTTTTTAATCGTTCCTAGCACGTCTGAAATTTTCGTTAAAAATTGTTTTTTTTTTGGTCAAAAAAAAAAAACATAATCAATTTTCAATCATTTTTTTCGATTTGATAAAAAGATTAAAATCTTACTTTGATATACTTTTAAAAATCAATTATCATTTTTTCAAAACTGATTTTAATAAAAACAGAAATTATACTGTTTATTTAAAATATTTTGAACCAAGCTTAACTTAGCTTCTGCGCCGAAAAAATGTAATTTGAAAATAAAACAAAGCAAGTCATAACCTTTCGCGTTGCTTGACGATTGACGAAAGGCACATTCATGACGTTTAGATAACTTACGGGATGAGAATTCTTTCTACGGATGGAAGAAAGTGAAATTATTTAAGTGAACAATTTATTTACCTTGTTACTTTTAAGGAAAACTTTCAGCGCTCTAATTTTTTTTTTTTTTTTTGTACTTAGCTTTCATTTTTACGTTTACGATGGTTTATGGAAAATATAAAGAAATTAAAAAATAAGACTGTTAATAGTGAGATTAAATTTCATAAGAAAAAGGTATCTAATTAATTTAGGTACCTTTCTTATGAAATTTTATCAGAAGTGTACATAAAATACTATAATTTTATGTACATTTATTACATTTTACTGTGTTATTTGTATTTCCATTCATTTTATTATTAATTTTGATATTTCATTTATGGAAAATGTCATAACTGAGATTAATATAAAAATAAGATCATATAAATTAAAGTTTAGCAGTAGTTAAATTTCATAAGATGATACTGTTACTTGTAGGTACCCTTCTCAGTTGAAATTGAAAACTCAAATTAACTTCTCCATACGTGTTTCGCAAAAGTAAAGGGCTTAACAGCGGAGAACAATGCTGAACTCAAATAATGCAACTAAATTGTATTCTGGTTGGTCTTCCGTACTTGATAATTACTGTCCGACTATAAACACAAAAATTACATTTCTTAATTACCATGGCTAATCTGATTGGTCCAAATTATACAATTTTCAAAGCGCTAGACAATGACAATCTCACACGGACATTTTGAAAGGTTGATGTTGCTTTTAAGTTTTAACTAATGTTAAAATATTTTTTAAAATTCAATTTAAAAATTAAAAAAAAATCTTTTTAAAATTAAAGAAATAAGAAATAATTGTATTAAAAATTCAATTTTCATTGAAAAAATTTTTTGCTTTCAGAAAATATTGTCCATATTCATAAAAACAAATTAAAACAAATAAAAGCATTTGAAACTAAATAATATATTTGTTTTATTGAGTTTTGTATGTTACAATTCACAGCTGATTTTCAGGTACGTTGGCCAAAAAAAAAAAAAAAACATGATTTGCATTCTTCAAAGCCTTGTGCTTTTAACTATTGTAATCACTAAAACCGATGGTCTCGAATTTCTTGAGTTTTTCATAAAATTAGTTATGGGGGTGTTAATAAATATAAAAAATATTTCTACCATGACTTTAATAAAAAAAACATATTTATAATAATTTCGATCATCTGTGAATAGTTTCTGAAAGTTTCATTAACATCTGACAATTATTTTTTTTTTTGCAAGATTTTCCAAATTAATGTGTGTAAATACAAAAAAAACGCGCTAAAAATTATCTATGTTATTTACTACCCTTGTTGCGACAAAGAGAAACAAGGTTTTTTAAATCAAAATTTAGAATATTCTAAAAAGATGGAAAAATTTTTAAAAATAATTAAAAAAATTTAGTCTATCCTCTTCATAAAAACATAAGCATTTTGACGATAAAATTTTGTTTTCATAAACTTCGGCGTCTTTTTCATCAGACTATGCTCTATGTTTTAGCGATTCCGTGGAGTGACTTAGGTTAAAAAACCCAGGTTTTTATGTGTGTGTGTGTGTGTGTGTGTGTGTGTGTGTGTGTGTGTGTGTGTGTGTGTGTGTGTGTGTGTGTGTGTGTGTTCCTTTATATATGGGATCGGATTTCTTACATTTTTCAGCCGATAAAACAAACATCCACTTTTTTTTTCGGCAGGTAGTATTTCTTATTGTCTTGCACACTTTTTTCTTTATTTACATTCAGAATGCTTTAAAAATTCCATTTACAAGACAATTGTTTATAATAAAATTCTATTCACCAATCGATAGACTCACAACGATTGTAAACAATGTTTTTGTTTGAATTTGGGTTTGACCAATTCGTAAAAAAAAAAACTAATTAAGACATGCGTATCCGTCAACCTTAAACAATAATCTTTGTCAATTTTATTTTTCAGTCTTTATGATGGTCGATACTTGATCTATCTCTTACTGTTACATCCCCGGGCAACGCCGGGCTCTACTGCTAGTATATATTAAAACCTTTCAACTACTCCTTGCCTCCTGTGTGTCCTTTGAATCTGAGAGTACAATTGAATTTGCTAGTTTACACCAGTGAAGCCATATTTTACATATGAGCAGTGAAGTCCTTAGTGAGTTTTTTCAAGATTCCCTTTTGCGACCACTAGTACTTTTATACAATGAATTATCTTTCAAGTTTACTGTCTGTAGCTGAAATTCTGACTCTATGAGAGATTACTCCTAAAACTGCTAACAAAATGAATAATATCATTCAGTGGTAAATATTCTAACATGAAAATAGTACACACACACACACACACACACACACACACACACACAAGACACACTCATGTATAGATACAAAAAATAATAATGAATACCTTAGAGCATGAAAAGTTTTGATATCTTAAGCAAGGAAACACGCAAATTCTCAAACAACATAGCACGTATATAAAGATTGTAATCTTTAACTAAGTAAAGATAGAACAGCACGGATATGTAGATATGAAGCACCTGAAATATTGTCATTAAAGTGATGTGCGGTTGTTTCAAAATATAATTTGTATTTGAAAACATTAGAAAAGCAATAAAATCGATTTTTTATCGATTAAAAAATTATTTTATCATGATTCTATAGATTACAAAATGTTATATTAAAAATTTTACAATGTTAGAAAAGTATTGAAAAACTATCTGTATAAGCCAATTCCGAGTAAATTTTATAACTTAAACACGGCTGTTTCAAAATCTAATTTAGTATTTGAAATCATTAGAAAACCAAAAAAAGTTTTGAAAATCTATTTGTTACCAACTCACAAATATTGATTTAAACAAGTTTCAACAATGTTTTATTAAAAACTGCTAGTTTTACAATATTTTCAAAAATATTCATATATTGTTCTGCTTAGGACAATTTGGAAATGGAAAACCAATAAAATTATTGAAATTTACTGTACATCGAAAAGAAATATTTTAACAAGTTTGAACATTTGAAAAAATGTTTTATTAAAAATCGTTAGTTTTACAATGGCTTGAATATCTTTGAATATAGAGCTGAAAAACTAGGGATTTGGGCCAATTTCGAGTATTTTTATACCTCACACAGAATTGTATCGAAATATAATTTAGTATCTGAAAGCATTAGAAAACCAATAAAATCATTTTGAAAAATTGTTATAGATCGCAAAGTATTGATTTAATCATATTTCAACAGATTACACAAATTTTTATCAAATATTGTTAATTTTAGGATGTTTTGAAAAGCATTGAAAACCAGGTGTTTAGACCGATTTCGATTAATTTTGTACGCTATGTGCAACACCGTATCCTCACTCCACAGGACCCACGCACCCCACAAGACCGGTCTTTTGTCCGGTATGCTCCAGTATTACAGGTTAGATACAAGTCTCCGGTTCCCAATGTCGGCTGAGAATCGGGTTAATAGAAAAATAAATTGTCGATTCGATTTTGAAATGACAAAAGTTTATATATATATATATATATATATATATATATATGAGCAAACACACACACAAAACTAATTCCTGTTGCACAAGGTTGAATCTTTCTTGTATGTGAGCAATAACCAAACAAACACAAATACTTCGAATAATTTCGGTAAAGGAGAGATGTGTCCTTCGTTTTAACCTATTTGGTCTGTTCTTAGCGCAACTACTCCCGTTCTCAGTAGTTGTAATAGTAGTAGTATTAGCAGTAGCAAGAGTAGCGGAGGTATTTCGCTTCTTTGCCCTCAGCTTCAGCAACACACAGCAGAAGCTTCCGTTTCAATCTCTGACGTCTCTCCACTCAGTTCGCTCACCTCTTTATTAAGAGAACTAGCTCACGTCCCAGACTGGTGAAGTGTCTGTTTTTCTAGTGCGAACGTAATGACACTATCAAAGCACAATTTCATTCTATTTATTTTTTCCTCGATTGGTTTCCAAGGTTCACAATATGAGACGCTATTGTTTATCAACCACTCTGTCGCTCTTTGTAAACTATAGAGAGTCTAGTTTCAAAAATAAATTCTAAATCAAAACATCCTTTATTTAATGTCAAAAATCCATGTCTTTTTTAAACGTTCCAAATTACCATTGTTCCAGTAATTTTCTATTAGTATTCTGATATCCTTTGTAAACTTACAGAAAGATTGTATTTCGTGTTCTAAATTAATTTTCTATAACATTTACATTTCAAAGTCTTGGTTATTCGAAAATGCCCCTCTTTCACCCGGCATCCTCTGTCTTGCTGCATATCCTCCTTTATTATCATTATTTCAGGGGTGATATTGCACCTGCCACATCTCTCCCTTTCTTGTCTATTAGTCGTAACTGGCATATATAGTCCGATGACTACCTGAAAAAAAAAACAACAAAAAAAAACTAATTCCACATGCAATTGTCCATTATACCTTTCGCATGCATGTATTACTTCATCCAAAAGTAAAGAGGAAAGAAAAAATGTAAAGTTTGATTAAATCGATTCCTTCTTCTTCTTCTTATATATATATATATATATATATATATATATATATGTGTGTGTGTGTGTGTGTGTGTGTGTATATATATATATATATATATATAGAGAGAGAGAGAGACAGAGACAGAGAGAGAGAGGGGGAGGGAGAGAGATTATTTCAATTCATGCAAAATTCAATAAGCATAATAACAATCACATTACTATTTCAATTACTTATAGAGCTTTCAACAGTCCTTGCTGCTCAATCAGTCATGCTTTTTTTTATTTTTTTCTCTTTTCTGCCCTGCCTTGATTTAACAGTGGGCTTGATGATCTCTATAGCGGATTCGGGGCCCTCTCCAATAGTCGGTAGGTTGGTAGGTTCGTTCACATCCGCATTGGTTATGCTTTTATAAAGCTCTCTTAATGGAATCCCTCTTTCGCTCAGGTACTTAGCAGCCAGTTCGCTCCGTTTGCGTGACAACTTTGCTCGCCTCTTTATCCACTAGATTATTACTCCTAAGATAATCAATAAGGATCCCAAAACGGTCGGCGAAACTATCATTGTACTCATATTCTTCTTCCAATTCAAACTAGTTCCTCCCACTACGCTTAATTTAGATTTCAACTTTTCTATGGTAATTTTTCCAAGGCATTTTCTTTAAAGAAATCTCAGGGAATTCCTTTACCTATAATTCTGTCCATTCACTCGCGTTTATTTATGTTTGTGGATATTGCATATTTTATTTGCAGCACAATCTTAAATATTCACGCAGCCTTCGTATATCCACTGCATACATTTACTGATGACCCCGACGTTTAAAATTTTTGGTAATCGTACATAACAGAATTTATTGGTTGTCCTTTTTGCCGTACTTAACTGGCAATACGATGTTCTAAGTTTATTGGCTTACTTCATCGACACTTGAATTTACAGCCTCGTCGACTTCGGGAACACATGTTCCTCTGTAAAATTTGGATCTTTACGATATGCTAAATTACTTCAAAACATTTTAGAATCTTGCATCTGAATCTCTTGTCACTACAGTCGCTCTTACCAAAAATGTTTTCGATAATTCCGGTTTTCTTCACTGGAGGTACATTTTGGCGCGCAACTCTCTCTGTCCCACGTGTATTTAATATATAAAAATATGATGGAAACAAGTGACAACAAGACTGAATCTTCACTCAGCTAACCTTGCCTGATATCAGTGCAAATGTTCAAAGATGGTTTCAACAGGTCAACGATTATTTTACGGCACGTCACATAACTTTACAGTCAACGAAATACGCATATGTGATTGAGAAACTTCTTACAGATATAGCTGCCGAAATATCCGTCCTCCTGACAGATATACCTGCCGATAAACCCTATGACAAGCTAAAAGATGCTATACTTCAGCGAACTGGACATTAGGTTGAACATAAACTGAAAGAACTATTCGCAAACATTTCCCTCGGGAACAATAAACCTTCCAACGAATGAAAATTCTACTCGGTAATAACTCCATGTCTAACAAAATCCTGAAACAACTTTAGCTAGACAAACTGAAATCCCACATGTTTCAGATCATAACCTCACTACCCGAGCATATTGAATTAGCCAAAATAATTAAGGTGGCAGATAGAATAGCCAATTCAGAACCCGCTTCCACTACCGAGCCTGTAGACCCGATATCTACACTGAACAACCAAATTTCTACAAGTTCGAGATATTTCTCAGCAGATGCAGCGAGGGAGAAGTCAATTTCAGCATAACTAGTACCATTCAACCGACAGATCCGCTTTCCGCCACCGTCAAAGCAAGTTCGCAGCGAGCATTTAAATGCATTAAACCATACAGTTTCCCTCAATCTACACATTCGGAAAACGGGTATCCAGGCAGCCATTAAAGGCAGGATTAGCTGCTGGGACGCAAACTGCCAACCGCTTATTTTACGTTACTGACCATAATTCAGAACTCAACTTTTTGGTAGACACTGGAGCACAAGTAAGTTTTATACCACCAACACGGTCTATGTTGCCTGCAACCTCTTATTTGCGACTATAAGCGGCGAACGGAACTAAGATTCAAACCTTCGGAGAAAAATTACCCACTCTGAATATTGGACTACAATTTTCCTGGAATTTTGTAATAGCCCAATCGATATGCCAATACTAGGTGCTGACTTTCTTGCACACTGCAGTCTATGAGTTGATATGGCCTCTCGCACACTAACTGATAACATTATATCCTTATCCATTAGCTTTAAACGAACCCTAGGTATTTGTTCTACAACTCCTATTAAAGATGATGTTCGTCGACTCTTACGCCAGTTTCCGGAGTTATTCTACAGGTAATCCGCGCCGAGAATGGGTATCTTCACGCTGGCCACCGTGAATTTCCAAGTGAAATCACGTCGCATGCCGATGTTCAGAGTGAGGGTTCTTTCTCTGTACGTGTCTATCGCGGAACTATTCGCAGCTCGTAGTTTGAACAGAGTGGGCTTAGCGGTGTGATCGTTCTGGTAAGGTACCGCACCTGTGTCTACTAGGAATTTCAGTTTGTTCCGGCGATCCGAAACGTAGAATAGACAACATAGCGTGTTGTCACCGGATGAGTTAGTCGTTGCCACTCTCCGGTTTACTCTTTTCCCCGGGCCGACGGGTGTGTACATGGAGGTCTGCAGTTTTTGGCTCCATCGCCAAATGTGCGATGAAACCAACAAATGCCCTGCTCGCTTCGCCGTTCTCGGCTGGGGGTTCTTCTCCGTTGTTGTCGAGATGGGTTCGGTTTCCTTGTCCGTGGGCGCAGGGAGATCTGGATTTCTCGTATTTGTCTTTGATCCCGTATATTATAAAGGGAAGGTTGGCTGGATCGGAGATGGATTCCTTTTAAAGATAGTGGAACAGATAGAACCTGCTTCTTGGATCAAATAGCAATGAAAGTAAAGCGGGTACATGCTAATAATGTAAAATTAACTGAGACAGATGAATAGGAAGGAGCTAAGGAGAGAGGTAAGAAAAGAAGAAGGATGAGGTCAATTTTGGTTGAACCCGAAGAATTAGAGACTGATAGTGAAGAGGGAGAAAAGAGTTTAGAGAGAATAAAGGGCATCAATAATTGTGAAAATAGATCCCCTGAGGAAAGTGATGCACTGATGATGAGTATTGAAGGGTCGATTAGTTGGGAAGAAGAGGAAAAGATTCTGCAAGATCAGTTAAAAGAACGATTAAAAACTAAGAAAGCATCTAAAGAAGTAAAAGAATTACCTATAAAATTACGACTGTAATTAGTGCAGAATAGATAATATGGGAAGATTGATAAAATAAATGCAGGAGAGTCTGAGGGGTTGCTGGACAGTTGTCGTCGGTGTTAACGTACGCTGGCTGATGACTGGATTACTTTCTCAGGTAATTACGCAAATCGATAACTATAAGAAAAATGACAGAAAGTAATGTAGGAGTAAAAATGGCCTCTTATCTCCATCTCCATCTCATTGCAGATATAAACGGAGGATCACTGGTAGTTCTGGCGATCATAATGCAAATACTAGATTTAAAAAGAACAGTGAGGTGATCATAACTAGATCAAAATGGTTGATAACCCTAGTGATAGACTTACAACCATATGAAGAGTCATTAACTCGTTTAGAAAAGGAAATAGCGAAGCTAGACAGGGCTAGAACACAGCTAGCTGAAGATTATCTACAGAATGAAGAGTACCACCGTATAATGCATCCTTTGGCCCAAGAGTCCCTGACACTTGATAGCCAATGTAAAGATACCTGAAGGGGTAGAGTTATTGCAGACTAGAAAAAAAGGACCATACTACCTATTGTAGGAAAGGCATTGAGTGTGTTATATGGAGCATTGTCAGATGATGATGTAAGATATTAGTTCCAATAGCTAGAGAGAGTTTATCCATTCAAAATGTTACGAGGTTGGCCTCGTAACATTATGAATGGATAAATTAGCTAAGAACAGAGGTAGCATACATTGGTTAATTTCCAATTTGCAAAGTTTTAGAGAGGAAGTGTTCTATGTAACAGGATTCCTAGCGGCGGAACTGAGAGGATTTGAGGGGTTTTGACAACAATATTTCCAGTTGTTGCCGATAACAAGTACAATCCGTTAGACCAGCCCGTCATTAACCTTATTACTAGAGCATGTGAGAGCTCAGTTGGATATGTTGTCTATGGAACACCTGTCACCAAGTATAATAACTCCAACCTGGTTAAAAGAAGTGTTGTTGGGAATTACCTAATCACCTTAGCTTACCTGTAGATCCTACCGAGCAATTATGGAAATATTATAGTACCCTAGAGTGTGTCACATTCTTGGAAGATGTTATTAGTACTGGTATCAGTTCCTCTGTTAGACAGGGATAATACCTTCGAAATATATCAAGTAATAAATCTTCCTATTCCATATCCTAATACAAATCTGTTGTGGGAACTTACCCATAATAATAATGGACTATTCCTGACATTATAAATACTGCGCCTCCCAAGAGGAGTGTCAGACCTTTTTTTTGACAGAAGCGTCGAGATTTTTTGGAATTCATTGTTTTTTTTTTTTTTGACGAACTTGTTCGACGAACTTTCTTCGGCCCACCAAGTTTTTTTCTGTAAAAGTTATTGCTTAAGTTTTATTTTTTTCTTTTCTTTCATTTCTTTTGTTTGATTTATTTTTTTTCCCTGGGCTTCGGCCCACATTTTTTATTTTTATTTTAGTCCGGTTTGACAAAGTCTTACCGGAAGACTGCTTTTTTATTTCTGTTTATTTCTTTTCAGTTTTCGATTTAAAAAATAAGTACCGTTTAAGAAAAAAGAAAAAAGAAAGCTTTGGTTTTATTTCCTTTTTAGTTTATACCCTCCCTCGTTTTTATTTAATTAGCGACTTCGATCGCAATCTTTTATTCTTTGGTTTGACTAGTTTGTATTTCTTTTGCATTTAATTTATTTCTTTAGCGACTTCGGCCGCAAACCTTTATTTTTAATTTGGTTTGACTAGTTTCAAACCAGACTTTTTATTTCTTTTCTTTTTCTTTCTGTATATTATATTTGAATTTATTTTTTGACCAAAAAAGAGAGGAGTTTCTTTTATTGTTTTTTCTTTTATTCTCGGCAACCTTTGGGCGCCATTTTGATTTTTATAAAAAGTCTTACCTAACTATTTATTTTATATTCTTTCTTTTCAGTTGATCTAGTTTGTAGGTTGTTTTTTATTTTTATTTATTGGGTTAACTTTTAGTTTTCCCAGTTTATTTATTTAATAGCCTTTGTTTTAAAGTTTATTGTTTTTGTTTTTGTAATTTTTAATTTCCTGGTGTATCCAGGCTTTCCTTTATTTGTTTAACTTCTAATTTTTTAGATTATTGTTTTGCCTTCTCCCAACTCCTTTCCCCTTTGTTGGACAAAAAAAATATATAGACCCGCATGTGGAAGTCTCCACGTATTTTCAACATGGTCGACGAAGCATGTCGGTCAGTTGTGAAAAAGGACCTTTTTGAGGCGGCTGCTAAGGCCGACCCACCGGATAAAACGAAATCAGCAAAGAAACGGGCAAATGCTGCACCTACTATAGAAGAACAAGCTAGTGCGAAGGATGCTAGTAGCACTAATAAGGGAGAGACCAGGCAGGTCTCAAGCCAAATTTCAAATGACGAGGTGCCGAAGGAGGCACAAGCTAAGAAGACAGCCGAGGAATTGCCCTCTTGCTGGAAGTCCCCTCCCCAAGTTGCATAGTGAACATAGCGGATTTCTTGGAAAAGGCTAAGGGATACACTCATCTTGTAAATAAAGATGGGCTCCTTGAAGACGTCCAAGAGCTCAACGTGTTCTCAAAGAGAATGGTGTCGGTTTTCGTGGTGGACAAGCGAACTCGCAAAATTTGTCGCTCCACGAAAGACATAGTGATTAAATCACTTGTGTCCCTGGGGATAAAACCCCAAAGAGTTATTATGGTGCTGGGTTTTTCATGTGGGACATACTGCTGCCCACGACAGAAGATTGCCTAGCAATGACGAAAAAAGAATTGATAACGAAAGACCTAATTCTAAGGACTGAATATGAGGGTAGGCGAAGGACCAGCGTGGCCGTATTTGAGGTCTCTCCTCAGGTATCGGGAGAGCACTTGGCTGCATTTTTTATGCAGCACGGCCAGATTTTAGGGGCTCTCTCCGACAACTTGAATGGGGGATAGACTTTCGATATTATGTTAGATCAAAAGGCCTTCAAGTCCATCCCCAACTGTCTGGATTTAGGCGGCCGGAAAATGCCGGTCATTGTGACCGGTAGGAAACCTACTTGCTGGAGGTGTGGAGAGACTGGTCACCTTTCCTCCTCCTGCCCAGGGAAGAAGGCCCCTGGAATTCCGGCCGCAGGCGACTAAAATCCCCCTTTGGCCGAGATTGTCAAATCCGCGGCGCCTCTAGTGGGCCTAACTGCGAAGCGGACCGGTGGGGAAAATTATCGGTTGGGTCCTTACCCACATTACCCCCAAAACCGACGCCTTCCACAAGTGTGAATAAGGAAAAGGGGGAATGGCGCCTCGTAGTTAGGGGCAAAGGGAAGATCCAAACAGCGGGGCCTCTGTCCCAACTTTATCCCGGGGATAAAAACACCTACAGCCCCATTCCCTCTACCAGCTCTGAGGGCGACGCCTCGGCGTCATATGAAAAAAATGCCACAAACACCCCAAAATTAAACGAGCCTAGCTGGCAAAAAATTTTAGATCTAAAAAAGTTGAAAAAGAAATTGGACGGAAAGCGGGCTAAAAATCAAAAATCGCTGGGGGCACCGAGCCCCCTATCCTCTGCCCCGTCTTCCCCTTCATCAACCAAAAAAACTTTCACCAAACCACCTCCGCCCAAATCATTGACAAACTCTCCGTCTAAATATTATTCTTCAAGAAAACCTTCTCCTGTGAGGATGCCTTCTGGCATGACACCCTCCACAACACCCAAAGTCACACCTATTTCAACACCCAGTCAATCTCCTCAAAGAAAAAGAAAAGAAAGGCAGCTATTGAAAAAAAAAAACAGAAAATTAAAACCCCCCAGGGGAAGATTCATCCAGGAACAGGCAGGGTCTTCGGGCAAACAAAACTGAAGCCCCTAAAGGTTCAGCAAAAAAAAAAACAGAAAATTAAACCACCATATCTCCCAGGGAAGACGTCTGCCGCGTATCCTTTATAGGGGAACAGGCATATCCTGCGGAGAAAGGGTCTTCGAGCAAACAAAAATCCGAAGACCCCTAAAAATTTACTATGGAATTTCCGGAACATCAATGGCGTTGATGTGGAAGTCCCACCCGGTTTTTTAAAATGCCCGAACATTGCTGACTGTTGTTGAGAACTGGCCGCGGTACGCGGGAGATTTGTGGCATGATAGAGGAGGCAAAGGCGTCTCGTCGGGAAATCGGTGCCCCCAGTGGCGGATGTACTATTGGAAGAGAAGTTTTCGTCGATAACAAATCAAAAATTACTTTCAGGATCTTTTTCACCAGGAGCCCGGTCTGAGCTCTGCGGATCATAGGCTTGTTCGACTAAGGATTAGATTGGCTGGCTACTGGAAATTTAGTTCTGATTTTCCCTGCCTCGAGGCGGGGCGGCTGAAACGGCTGGTGGGTGCGAGGGTCCGATTACAGAGTCGAAAATCTGGGAAGCGCTGAAGCAGGTTGGCCAGGATAAGTTCTAGGGAATAGATGGTCTTCCCTACGAAGTTTACTTGAGGTTGTCGCACGGTTGTCGGCCGGTTTCGGAGCCGACTTTCGTTCCTGGATCCGACTTTGACGCCTATTTGCGACCCTCGGTGCGCTGGTGGAAGTGAAGCAGAATGGGGTAAGATCGAATGGCCTTTCGTATTGTCTCGCTCCATTCGTCAAGGTTGTCTGCTCCATCTCGCCTTTGCTTTACGTTCTTGCGTTGGAACCATTCCTTCGCAAGTTAAAGGCGAATCCGGTCCTGCGCGGAATTTCCCTGCCTGGGGCTTCCACCTCAGCCAGGTATTCTGCCTATGCTGACGACGTTTCGGTTCTTGTGTCGAGCAGAGCTGAGATTGACGAAGTCAGCAAAGAGATCAGTGGGTATGAGATGGTGACAGGGGCCAAGATCAACCGCGATAAGTCTCTGGGCTTGCGGTTGGCTACGTGGAAGGGAGTTTCTCTTCCCGGACCTTTCCTCTGGACGGATGGGCCGATCAAGATATTCAGCGTCTGGTTCGGTCCTGATCTCCAGTTGGAAATGAACTGGTCGGAGGTACAAGGGAAGGCCGAGATCGCGGTTAATCTGTGGTCTCGGAGGAGACTTTCCCTGAAGGGAAGGGCGGAAGTATGTGTTTCACACATCTATCCGATTCTCCTGTACCGACTCTCTGTACTTCCACTCCCGTATGCCAGACTAATTTTATTAGTACGGACCTTGTTCTCTTTCTTGTGGAGAGACAAGGCCCATATGGTATGTCGCGAGATCTGTTGCCTTCATCCCTCTGAGGGCGGTCTGGGCATGCCAAGCATTGAGATTCGTCAACATGTGCTTCGCATTACCTTTCTAATCAAATATTAGAAACCGTGGCTAGGTATAAGGTAGAAGCGAAATTTTTAGCCTTGAATTTGGCCAGAACAATATTTATGTTGTTAACGGGTGACGAAGCAAATAGATGTAAATTCGATACTTTAGGCACCTGTGTATCTGCAAATCCAATTTATGTGACTGTTAGTCATGATCTGTGTGTACTTGAGTTATTTAAGAAAAATAAAAGAAGTATTCAGAAGAATTGTCAAATAGAAGTATTACCCAGTGTTATATTACCTTCAGCAATTAGGATATCAGATGGAATTTGGGCGGTAGCCACCCAAAGAGAACTAGAATTATCGAAATTCTGTGAAGAAAAGCCTACTAGAACAATAAAAGTGGAGCCACCGTTATTTATTGTAGAATTACCAATGTGAGGTGGAGCCCATGGACCCTCTTTGTCACTCCCACTTATTACCAGACAGGAGAAAAAAATCGAAAAAAAGAATCTTACTTGAATTTAATTCCAACGCGAGTAAATGGACAGAATTATGGGAACCTATAGTAAAATTATCTGATTTGATGAAAAATTAACCAATCGGTGATTTTATAAGAAAAGCATGTTTGTGAATTAACGGTAGGAAAAATTCAGTGTGGTGAATGCGATAAGTAAATTGTCCTATGATAATTAGTATTTATTATTTAACCAATCACAGTTGAGAAAAATATAGGCGTGGCAAACATAGTAGTAGTCACTACATGTTAATGAAACTTATTCACAAATGATGGAAATTATTATAAATAAGTTAAAGTCATGGCATAAATTTTTATATTTATTACCCATCCCCATAACTAATATGAAAACTATAGATTCAATCGCATTTTTAGTGATTATATTAGTTAAAAGCTTTGAGGAAAGCAAATCATGTATTTTTTTAATTGGACTCCCACTACCTGAAAATCAGCTCTGAATTGTAACATATGAAACTCAATAAAAAAATCGATTTCATATACATCGAAAAGTAACATTTTAGCAATGAAAAACACATTGAAAAACATTCTAAATTACCTTGTAAATGAAGCAGTTTAGACCAATCTCAAGTAGATTTTATATCTTAAACGGAGAAATTATTGAAAATAACAAGTGGAACTTCAGTCTTTTATACGCGCTTTGATGAAAACATCTTTTGTGCTAAAAAATATATATTCATAAAGTCCAATGCCCCTGCGTGCAACTGAGTGTGATTCAAAGAAGTATAGTGAAAAATTATGTTGACTATTGGCTTTCCTTCGCAAAATCACGTTGGCGGTCACCATTATGTATAGGACTGGGGGTGTAGTTGTAAAGAAAACTCGTGCGTTTATATTTCCTGCTACAATAGAATGTTGGATTTGGATTAAGTCCAACTGAAAAACAAACAAGTCCGTTTACACTTAGAACAGCTTACGAGCAAGCCTATATCTTCGAAAGTGCTATACAGCAGTCTAGTTCTTATTTACAGCCAGACACCGTGGGCGCCGCTTTAAACCCACCTGTTCTTACTGTCCCCCCTCATGACGATAGTCCGACGAAGCTTCAAGAGCAATCGGTCACTGCCGCTTTAAAAAAGGACACTTGCTATTTTTGCGGCTTATCTAAACACCTACGAGTCTCATGCCCTGCCAGAGATACTCGTTGTCATAAATGTGGAAAACTTGGTCATTTTTCAAAGGTATGCAAGTCTTCTAAAACTCTATACAAATCCACTCGTCAAAATACTTCTGCAACTTTAGCCGCCTCCCCCGACTGCCTTTCAAAAACTATTGTAAAAGTGAAAATTAACGGGAGGTCTACAAATGCCCTGCTCGAAACCGGGAGCTCAGGAAATTTTATCAAAGAAAGCTTGGTAAAAACCAACAAATTGTATTTTGTCCCCTCCCCCAGCAGAGTAACAATGGCAAACGCGTCATTGTCTGTGCAAGTAAGTGGTTATTGTTTGGTGGACTTACTATTTAATGACGTTTCCTATAAAACCACTAAATTATCCGTAATGAAAAACCTTTGTTGCGAAATAATAATGGGACACGAATTTTTGCAGCAACACTCACAGGTTGAAATTCTGTTTGGCGGTTCAATGCCCGCATTGAAAATTTGTGGACTGGCGACAGCAAAAATCCAGTACCCGTCACTTTTCGAAAACCTAACTGAGAACTGCAAACCCATAGCAGTGAGAAGCAGACGTTTTTCTTATAATAATAAAATTCATTGACTCTGAGATAAAAAGACTACTTGAGGAGGGTATAATTGAGCCTAGCAAATCACCCTGGAGGGGCTCAGGTAGTTATAACCACTTCTAGCAACCATAAAAAAGAGAATGGTTATAGATTACTCCCAAACCATAAATAGATTTACTCTTTTGGACGCCTTCCCACTACCCAGGATAGATGAAATGATAGGCGAAATAGTCAAATATCGTATGTTTAGCACTCTGGGCTTGAAAAGCGCGTACCATCAGATCGCCATTAGACCTAGAGACAAGCCATACACTGCTTTCGAGGCGAACGGTCGACTATATCAATTTCGCAGGATTCCTTTTGGCGTTACGAATGGGGTAGCCAGCTTCCAAAGGATAGTCGACCAAATCATAACGGATGAGAAACTGGAAGGCACATTTGCGTACATCGACAACGTCACAGTATGTACATCGACCAGTAATGGCCATAATAGAAAGGAACACGACGAAAATCTCAGACGGTTCATGTCCGCCGTTGATAAATACAACCTTACCCTAAATGACGACAAATGCTCGTTTGGACTGGACAAAATAAACCTACTGGGGTATACCATAAGCAAAGGTTTTATGGCACCGGACGCAGATCGATTGAAACCTTTACTCCAGATGCCTGTCCCTCACAACCAGTCTTCCCTTCGACGTGCTATGGGCATGTTTGCTCATTACTCTCAATGGATTGCTTCGTTCTCAGAAAAGATACATCCATTGACAAAAGTAGAGACGTTTCCTCTGTCCCATCAAGCCGTTGAGGCATTCTAGGGACTGAAAAAGGATATTGCGAAATCTGCAATTACAACAATAGACCAAAATATTCCCCTGGTTGTTGAAACGGATGCGTCAGACTGTGCTATTGCTGCTTCTTTGAAACAAGCTGATCGTCCTGTAGCCTTCTTTTCAAGGACCCTCTCACAGGCTGAACGACGACACCCGCAATTGAAAAGGAAGCCTACGCCATAGTCGAGGCATTAAGAAAAATGGCGACACTACCTGATCGGACGCCACTTTAAACTTATTACTGACCAGAAATCAGTTGCTTTTATGTTCAACTCTAAAACTACGAGTAAAATAAAGAATGAGAAAATAGCGAGGTGGAGAATTGAGCTATCTTGTTTCTCCTTTGACGTCAGCTACCGACCTGGCAAGGAGAACTTAACAGCTGATACACTGTCAAGAGCATGCTGTACGGCATCAAGCGGGGACGAACTCCGAACGCTACATAACAATGTCTGTCACCCGGGCATTACTCGAATGGTTCATGCTGTGAGGTGTAGAAACTTGCCTTTCTCAGTGGAGGAGGTAAAAAGAATTACAAATTCTTGTCGAACGTGTGCTGAAATAAAGCCTCGGTTTTATAAACCCCAAACTGGCGTTTTAATAAAAGCAACACAACCGTTTGAAAGACTCAGTCTTGATTTTAAAGGACCGCTACCAAGTAAAACAAGGAACAGATATAAACGGTTATCGACGAATATTCACGGTTTCCTTTTGCCTTCCCTTGTTCAGACATATCGGCTGCTGCAATTATACAATGCCCTCTGCTCACTGTTCGCCATCTTTGGAGCCCCTGCCTATATACATTCGGACCGAGGGTCTTCTTTCATGTCAGAGCAGCTTCGGCAATTTCTACAGGAACGAGGAGTAGCTATAAGCCGGACAACTCCCTACAACCCTAAGGGTAATGGCCAATGCGAAAGATATAACGGCATTATTTGGAAGACCGTTCAATTGGCTGCCTCAGATAACGGATGTTCAATTGATAATTGGGAAAATCTCCTTCCTGTCGCATTATACGCCATTCGTTCCCTATTGTGTACCGCCACGAATGCCACCCCACACGAAAGGTTTCTACCTTTCCAGCGACGGAGTTCAGTGGGAGCTTCGCTTCCATCTTGGCTCTCTCGACCCGGCACTGTGTTTCTGAGACGACATGCACGTTACACCAAGAATGATCCCTTGGTGGACGAGGTAGAGCTTATAGAGGCGAACCTCAGTACGCGCTAGTACGACATGCAGATGGTAGAGAGTCTAATGTGTCTCTCAGGGACCTAGCACCGGCCAGAGATGTACCCGGACCGTGGATAGCCCCTGAGGACAGACCAACTACCCCTGACACTGAAGCCCCTCTGGAAGAACATGGCACTGAAATTGTTCCTGACACGCCGTCTGACGACACTGTCTCCGTTGAGGCCCCGTCAGACACTTCGGATGGGCCAACACCTGAAACCCTGACAGATGAAGGGCTAGTATCGAATAAACGTGTTCATCCAGAGACTGACTCTGACGCGGAACGGCCTGCTCCTCTGAGAAGGAAACATTTCGGAGCAAGGTATTTTAGAGCCCACAGACAGGCTCGCACTGAAGAGCCTCCCTGTTCGAGTACTCCGACCACAAATCATGGACTGCCGAGGCGGCCACTGCGAACTCGTAGGGAGCCTGGACATTTAAGGGACTTTCTTCCCTATCAGTGAGAAATTTGGTGGGGGAGAATGTTGTGAATATGGATTATCTCCTCTTAGATAATCCAAGCTATAAAAGCTGTATACTTCCGCTGTCAAGTCAGATGAGTAGTATTCTTAATTGAATAAACGATTACTAGACAGAATCTCTTGTCCTGTTTTCATTACAGTAACAACCAGATAATACCATTTCTTGTGATAGATATTGAAGTAATGGTTCTGGTGAGCTATGGCTGCAGTGCATTGAGGGCTGACTGTTTTGGTTTTGTGCTGGAATGTGTTTTTGTATACAACTCTATTTCAGAAAGGATCCATTCGAGATGAGGGCAATAGTTTTGGAGGCAGTGTGCCTGTAAAAAGGTTCAGAGAGGAGCTTCCATCATATAGTTATTTTCCACACTGATGTGCCCAACTTCCATTATATAGGACCGAAAGCTGCCCCAGTCTACCTTCGCATAGCAAAAAATCATTCTACGGAATGGTAAATCAAGGAATGTTTTTGGTTCGGCATCAATCTGGACATTGACTATAAAATGGTCTGAGGTGCCTAGTGGGGTAAAACTTTTGCTAAGCATTTATCAGGACAGAATTTTAGAAAAAGGTCAAGGTTCACCTGATGTTCTGTCATGTCTGGACCACAGGTGGATTCATTGATGATCTGGGTTTGTTCATAGATGATGAAGTCTCTACAATATCTACCTTCTTCATCGGTCTTATTTGAGTGGACTAACCACTCTTTATGGTGGATATTGAAGTCACCACAGATATGAACGCTAGCCAAGGAATTTCAGTGAGGATATTATTAATCGTCTTACATATTTGATCGAAAATGACTGTCCCATCATTCTGAGGTCAATAGAGAACAAAGACAAAAGCAGTACTATGGATATGCCATGCAGAAGTACATATATGGGAGATCAGGTTCATCTTTTTTTGTGTCCCTGCCATGGGAAAACCCATCCTTGATGTAGGCACAAGTCCATGAGCATGGTGATTTAGGTGGTCATGTTTTGTTTTTATGGGTGAATAGCCCAGGATTTTATGCCCCTGTAGTGGGATTGAGGCATTGATACCTGTTTCAGACAGAAGCCAGAGGTTAAGCTTGAAATGAAGAAGATAGAGTTCCATTTCTGAAAATTTTGAACATAGACCCCTCACATTGGTGTAGGAGATGGCATACCTGGAGTCTACTTTTTATTTTTGAGGTTTGGCTTGCTAGCTTTGTTCGTTTTCAATTTTAATCGATTTCATGTGTGTATTGGTTGGTGGAAGACTAGTGGGCAGTGAGGCAGACACACCCACAGGTGATGCATGCCTAAATAACCTGGATTGAATCTTCATTGCATTGAGAGGCCCCACTGAAGACTATTACACAGTCCAGAAACTGTTCACAAAATGACAGTACAATAGCTTCAATATTATACCCCTGCTGATAGGATAGCTTCAAAAATTATTCAGTGGTTGGATCCTGACTATCAGGCGGATAATGCCAAAACCAGAAAACATCTACCTCTAGCACCCTTAATATAGGGAAAATAACCCAGGAAAGAAGAACCAGGTCTGATACTTTGATTATAGATATCTTGTCTTCCCAAAAGTCAGGGCAACAGAACTCCTTGGATCTGTAATATCATACCAGCCAGAGACAAAGGGTACCAAGGCAAGCTAACATGTATATGAGGACCATAAAACCCATTGGGAGAAGGTGGGGTAAATACTTGTAGTATCTGTTCTGTGTCCCCAACCCCTACATCAATACGATCCTAGGATATGTTCCATAGTGTAGCCTTGACTGGCTATGATGATTAGCTAAGACAAGAATTTGACCAATGGCCCGAGTAGAAACACTTTGGTTCCCCACATTAAGTAACTGACCTTGTGTCTCATCCTAACTTAGTGAGAGTGGTTGGTAAAATGTAGTGTGGCTGTTTCATCAGTAGACAGCCGGCTCATGGCTGTTATTGTTGGCTCCTCCATCTCCAACCAGCCAACTATCCTCGCCAACACCAACAATAACCTGTCCTCTTCAGAACAATACTTTTTAAACAACTGCAAAACTGTCTTACTCAGGACAATGCTCTTCTCACCCTTTGCATGAACATGCAGAGATATTTTTGGCCTACCGCATTATAACCTTATTTTTGTTTCGGTATTTATTTTGTAATAATACAAAATTTTGGCACATGGCCATAGAGGGAAAAACAGCAGGGGAGGCTGGTCATCATTAGCTATCCTAGTCCTAGTTAATCCAAATCACAAGCCATCCATTCATTACAATTACTCATTGACCAAAAGAACTTATCCATAGCCTCTCGATACTACAAACCCCAAAATAGCACATATTTGCAGGAACCTACTAAACATCCCATAATAAAAATTTCAAAGTTTATAATGTTAAAAAATATAAAAAATTCATGATACATGAAATGATGGGGAGGAGGCATGAACACAGAAAACAAACTAAAAATGTAACACAAAAGATAAAACTAAAAGGAAACAAATGTTAGTAGGACCCACCCACCCTTAAAATAATAAGAGTGGCCACTGTATTCTGTCAGTAGACAGAATCAAGACGCACACTCACTAAAGGAATGGGGAGGAAAATAATTGACAGGATGGAAAAAATTAAAGGCTGATTCAGCTGAGATGAAAACAGGTGACAAAAAATAAACTGGGGAGATTGGGAATCTCGACATGGATCATAACAGAAGAAAATGCCAGGAACAGGCCCTGAACAACACTTTCACATTAACTAGGAAAACAAAATATGTCTAAGCACTTCCATAGGAATCACCCCTGTTTCATTAAGGGGACTTAAAAGAGAAAATCAAGGCTAGCCCTTCCACACGAACCAGGCTCGTCTTTAGTAACCCACCTTTCACTGAAATCTGTTGAAATCAAACACTTTCGATCAGATCTGATTTTTACCCTAAGCTGATGCTTTAAAAAAACTTATTTTTGTCAATGTATTTCCTTAACGAAAATAAACTTGGCAATTACTCAAGTCTTCGTTTTTTGTTTTTTTTTAAATTTTGTTGTCTTCTGTTATTCACTCTTTTTTATGGGCCAATACAACCCACAACAAGATTAACTTCGTAAAAAGAAAACACTTTCGATCGCAAAAAAAAAAAGGAAAATGAAAACTGTCTTAGTCTTAGTCCATTAAGTTTTTCCTTAGTTTTTCAAGATAAACAAATCGACACATTGTTGTCAACTCCAAGCGCGTAAAAAAATAAAAAAAAAAAAATTCTTTTTTAAAAAAAAAAAAAAGACATCGTTTAATAAATATAAAATTTTGAATATGTAAATTTAAAAAAAAATGAAATATAAAATAAAAATTTATTTAAATATAAATTTATAATGAAAAAAAAAACATAAAACGAACAGAAAGAACGTTACAAATTTTCCAAAACGAGCCGAACTTTATTCGTTTATTGTCGAAACAACAACAACAACAACAACAACATTATCAACATGAAGTGGGGAATCTGTGGTACTGGTAACATTTGTAATGATTTTCCAATTCTTTGCAGTTATTAAATCACGATGACCATCAGGTGAGTCGAATATTGCTTTATTTAACACATACACAAATAAAAAACTAACATTGTTTTATTGTTATAGTCAAAAATTTTATTTAAAAATGTTCTGTGCCGAAGTCACTCGTTCATTATTTTGTGGTTCAGCAGTCTTTACTTTTTTACATTAAGGGATAATTTCTAATTTGTATTTTTATCATTTTTTTGAAGTAAAATAATTATAATATCTATTGCTCGCTGCTTACAGTTAAATTAAATTTTATACGGTTTTAATTTTGGGCACTAAAAACTGGTCCCTCATAAAAAAAATAAGATAACTTTTTTGTACATTAATTTTTTAGAGATTTTTCCTTACACCGTGACATGTACGTGTCAACAAAATAAAATAAAAAATAGTGATTTAGTTTTTAGTTTGAGCGTGTGACACAAGGTCGAAAGTATGAAGCAACCATAAGGATCGACCAACACCAAACTAAGTCCTAAAAAGTAATTTATCTAGTTTGCTAACCATTACACCACGTCGAAGTGGTCCTTAATTTAAAAATATTTATTGATTTGAGAAAAAAAAGACGTCCTGTTTTTTTAGTCCGTGTCAAAATCGATCTCTAATTTTTTTTTCTAACTTTTCTTTATTGTCTTTATCATCTTATTGATCAAGTTGAAAAAGATGTACCCGCCTGTCTAATCCAAAATGATAAAGAAAAAATGAGCAACAATAAAAGTCGTTTTGCTGTCTTCTTACTTTAACGGTTAGATGCTTTTCTTCCTTTTTCTTTTTGTGTCGATTCGATTTCTCTTTTTTTTTTTAAAAAAAACTGAATTTCTTTTTTATTTTGTTTCTTCTTTGCATATCAAATGTAACTGGTTTCCTAAAATTATGCTTTTTGACACTTTTAAAACTCGATTTGTCACCCCCAAACCAAACATCTTGTTGAATATATACGTAAAAAACCTTTAGATTTTTACGCCTAAAAAATGCGTGAGTCAATTTTGTGTCACGATTAAAAGAAATAAAAATATAATAACATAAACCCACATTTGAAAAAACAAAATTAATTTCTTGAATTCATTCATTTAAATGATTTTATTTTAAGCAATTAAAAGAAATTGTTGCTTATTGTTTGTTTATTGCCGATTCATGACGATATTTAAAAAAAAATTTTTTCTCGACTCGTTTGCTTTTGAAATGCATTGTTTATTTTCAAAGTTTTAAAAAATCATTGACACAGAAAATTTTTAAAAAGTGAATAGTTCTTATTAATCACACATATTTACTTTATTTTATATTATAGTTAATTTTGATTCTTTTTTTTTTTTAATTAAAATGAAATATTATTTAAAAAAATATAAACCAGTGCTGACACAAAAATTCCATTGTTTCTTGTGAGGCTTTAAAAAAAATCCCCAAAAGGCCTTGGGTCACGTTGTCCAATAAAAAATGACTAAAATTTAAAAGACTTTTTAATTAGTTTTATTTATTTATTTTTTTTTTTTTTTTACTCTGTTTTTAAAATTGCCGAGGCTCATTAAAAATGTCAAACATTTAATTTCCGTTGTCTATCAAGGAGGGAATAGGAAGATTGTGTTGCGTCATTTATAAGTATTGACTTTTTGAAAATGTCAAAAACGCTGAAATTTTTTTTTTAAAAGTTATCTTTTTTAAATATTTCTCAAGTGTTTTTTCTTCAACAAAGAGAAATCCTTAATCTTTACAGCTTTTACTGGTGTACATTCTGTTCTTATTTTTCTCTGGTATCGAACTCCACCTACCAGGTTTTCTTCTCACCTTTTATTTTTAATTTCTAGACAAATAAAAGCATTTTCTTCACTTAGGGTTGTTCTTTAAATAAATATATTTAAAAGGATAGCAACAACCAACTGTTGCCTGAAAATAAAAGCAGCAAGCCTAGATAATTGTATATTTAATTTTGATTTTTTTTCTTTTTTATTTCCTAAACAATGGATAAAATCATGTAACGTAGTACCTATATTTTGGTTCCAATCTAATTCAAAGGTGGATACTTCCTAAAAACTCTTCAGCATCTTCCTTTTCTCTTTGAAAATGGAAAAAAAAAACAACAATTTTTTTAATTAAAAGAAAAGAATAATTTGAAATAGGGAAAAAAAAGCCGCCTTCTTTTTGGTGACCCCAAATAATAAACGCATGATACAAATCGAAACCCTTGCAGGTTTCGCGTGTACGCTCACCTTAATTGATGGAAGGTGGACTCGGAAGAAGGTCCTTCACCCGACGAAAATTGAAAAAAATTTCAAACCAAGGAAACCAATAAGGACCAATTTATCGCGAAAAATTTGTCATCGACATCTTTTACGCACCTTCTAAAATCGTCCAACATTTGTTGTTTCAAGCGTTGATAAGTTACAAGGGAGAGGGTTTTATGTTTAGCTACCCACGCCATCGTGGAACTGTTACGCAAAGAGTTTAACGAATGATCAATTACGAAAAGACTGATGAACCTGGGTGGTCAGTATATTAATTCGTGGACCTGCGCTCGCGCAAAATTTGGTTCACCTGGCTGCGTTCCAGATAATAAAATCACTGGATCACGGGTTTAAGAATTGTGAAAGCCTGAGATATTTCATGTGGGAAATTATGTTAAACGCCGCAGGCCTTCATATATATATAAATTTGAAACGAAAGATCATATATGTGCCTGAATATGCCGAAGATTGAATTTAAAGAAAAATTGGTTTTATTATCGAACGAGACTGGTAGCCAATTCTTCTACCCAGTAAAGGATCTGGGCCTCTTAAATACATCATTCCGTTAAACCCCCCAAATTTTACCGCGTCTTTGCTTTTCCGCCGATAAATGTTGTTTATGGGCATGAAAATGAGTTAGCATGTATTTAAAAAATTAAAATCTATAAAAGAATGAGCATGTATAAAACTCCCGCTGCTAGTATTTATGAAACAAATGCATGGTTGACTCGTTTTTCCGTTTAATAAGCTTTTTTTCTTCCAGGACCCGGTTCGGAAACAGTTTTACAAGGCCAAAAGACCCAAAACAATCCCTCCGCTGTCTATTTGCAGGCGATGGAGAAATTAGAATTTGTTTGTCGTCAAGCGTTTTTTAAATTTACGGGACCTCAGGTTTTGAAAAAGGGCAATCGAAAAGCCCCTCAACTGTCTTGAAGGTTTTAAGTTTCTAATGCATTTCATGTTGAAAAAGCTAAAATCGATCAAAAAAATCGAAAAGATGAGAAATGAAGAAAAACTCAAAACATCATCTCGTAAAAAAGATAACCCTCTCATTAAACGCCCCGAGGCTGCGACTCCAAAACATCCTTCTCTAAAGAAGATTTTAATATCTCAGAAAAATTTTCATTTACCCAAAACAAGGCTCCTTTATTTTAATGAATAAACCCTCATAATTCCCCCGAAATACTCCTAGCCTTGGGAAAATGGTATGAATTTCAATTTTATTAAGGAAAAATGATGGAACTTCTTTAGATATCTTATTTACAGACCCAAATATCTGTAAATTTCCTCGGCCCAGGCTGAAAAAGAACTTGATTAGGAATAGGATAAGAAACTTGAAATACCTTTATCGATAAGGCAATACGCCGATAAATTAGAAGATTAACAATTTCCCCCAAGGCCCAGTCTGGATCAATGGGACGAGTTGTCGGTGTCCTCACCCCAGTCATGTTCTATTCTGAAGGACAACCCTAATCGATTTGACAATGGCTATCTGGTTAGCTAGTTTAAATGTCCGGGGCCTGAGGTCCGAGTCTCGCAGGGCGAGGCTCTCTCGTGACCTTCAGCGCCTCGGGGTGAATGTGTGAAAGCGACCCGGTTTTCTTCTCATGACCGTGAGGACATACTGTCTAAGGGGTTCGCCCTTTATTCAGCATGTTTTGATGGTCGTTCGAGGGGTGTCTCTTGAAGGCTGCATGTACCCTTGTCTTCGCGGATCCGGCGGGCAGACTTTGCGTGCTGGATGTTACCATAAAGGATAAGGTTCTACCTCTCATTGGGGTTTATGTGCCCAATATCCATGCCGAGCGGCCTGCTTTGTTTCGGCAGATCGCGCCGTTCTTGACGACGTCTCGTCGGGTAGTTTTAGCGGGGGATTGGAATGCCGTCCTTGACCCCGTTATAGATCGTATAGGGCAAAAACAAGGTACTAACAACCCGGATGTGAAACCATTTCGGGACTTTATCGATGAGTTTGATCTTGTCGATAAGTACCGGAATGAAGACCCTCGGGAGGTAGCATGGACTTGGACAACTGGTGGCAACTCGGCTCCTGGGATGCTTGCGAGCTACCTGGACCGAGTCTTAGTTAGGAGAGTCGATGTCGGGCTCTTAGGGTGTCCAAGTTTCCATTACATAGTTTATACGGATCATAGGCTTGTCCGGGTCTGTGTAAACTTAGATAAACCTAAGGTTAGATTGGCTGGCTACTGGAAATTTAACTGTTCATTATTTAGTGAGCAGGGTTCCCGGGACCAGCTGTTACTAATGATACAAAGGGAATTGACGGGGGCGGTTGTGGGAAACGCCTGGTGGGATAATTTAAAATCTAAAATTAGAACGTTTGCTGCCGATTTTAGTCGTCGACTCAATCTAGATAGATTAACGGCGCAAAAGGCTTTAGGAAAATAAAGTTGATCGGGCAGTGAAATCCCGTGTTAGTGGGGAAATAGCCTTAGCTAAGGCAGAGTTGTCCTCCTTGCTTATCAAGAAGGATCAAGCTCTGGTAGTTAGGGCTAGGTTAAAAAGAATGTCTTCTGAGGCGACGAATATGGCTGCTGAATTGCGTGCAGAGGAAAATCGGAACGCGCCTAGGCGACATATAGCGTGCGTCACATTGCCGGATAAGCGGACCGTGACTACAAACGCGGGCATATGTGAGGTCTTTCGGGATTACTTTCAGGATCTTTTCACCAGGGAGCCCGGTCTGAGCTCTGCTAAGTTCGACGCCTATTTAGCTGACTTTCCCTGCCTCGAGGCAGCTGAAGCGGCTAGGTGCGAGGGTCCGATTACAGAGTCGAAAATCTGGGAAGCGCTGAAGCAGGTTGGCCTGGATAAGTCTCCGGGAATAGATGGTCTTCCCTACGAAGTTTACTTGAGGTTGTCGCACGGTTGTCGGCCCGTTTCGGAGCCGACGTTCGCTCCTGGATCCGACTTTTGTATGCGACCCTCGGTGCGCTGGTGGAAGTGAATGGGGTAAGATCGAAGCCTTTCGTATTGTCTCGCTCCATTCGTCAAGGTTGTCTGCTCTCGCCTTTGTTTTACGTTCTTGCGTTGGAACCATTCCTTCGCAAGTTAAAGGCGAATCCGGTCCTGCGCGGAATTTCCCTGCCTGGTGCTTCCACCTCAGCCAGTTATTCTGCCTATGCTGACGACGTTTCGGTTCTTGTGTTGAGCAGAGCCGAGATTGACGAAGTCAGCAAAGAGATCAGTGGGTATGAGATGGTGACAGGGGCCAAGATCAACCGCGATAAGTCTCTGGGCTTGCGGTTGGCTACGTGGAAGTGAGTTTCTCTTCCCGGACCTTTCCTCTGGACGGATGGGCCGATCAAGATATTCAGCGTCTGGTTCGGTCCTGATCTCCAGTTGGAAATGAACTGGTCGGAGGTACATGGGGAAGGCCGAGATCGCGGTTAATCTGTGGTCTCGGAGGAGACTTTCCTGAAGGGAAGGGCGGAAGTATGTGTTTCACACATCTATCCGATTCTCCTGTACCGACTCTCTGTACTTCCACTCCCGTATGCCAGACTAATTTTATTAGTACGGACCTTGTTCTCTTTCTTGTGGAGAGGCAAGGCCCATATGGTATCTCGCGAGATCTGTTGCCTTCATCCCTCTGAGGGCGGTCTGGGCATGCCAAGCATTGACATTCGTCAACATATGCTTCGCATTACCTTTCTAATCAAATATTAGAAACCGTGGCTAGGTATAAGGTAGAAGCGAAATTTTTAGCCTTGAATTTGGCCAGAACAATATTTATGTTGTTAACGGGTGAAGAAGCAAATAGATGTAAATTCGATACTTTAGGCACCTGTGTATCTGCAAATCCAATTTATGTGACTGTTAGTCATGATCTGTGTGTACTTGAGTTATTTAAGAAAAATATAAGAAGTATTCAGAAGAATTGTCAAATAGAAGTATTACCCAGTGTTATATTACCTTCAGCAATTAGGATATCAGATGGAATTTGGGCGGTAGCCACCCAAAGAGAACTAGAATTATCGAAATTCTGTGAAGAAAAGCCTACTAGAACAATAAAAGTGGAGCCACCGTTATTTATTGTAGAATTACCAATGTGAGGTGGAGCCCATGGACCCTCTTTGTCACTCCCACTTATTACCAGACAGGAGAAAAAATCGAAAAAAAAGAATCTTACTTGAATTTAATTCCAACGCGAGTAAATGGACAGAATTATGGGAACCTATAGTAAAATTATCTGATTTGATGAAAAATTAACCAATCGGTGATTTTATAAGAAAAGCATGTTTGTGAATTAACGGTAGGAAAAATTCAGTGTGGTGAATGCGATAAGTAAATTGTCCTATGATAATTAGTATTTATTATTTAACCAATCACAGTTGAGAAAAATATAGGCGTGGCAAACATAGTAGTAGTCACTACATGTTAATGAAACTTATTCACAAATGATGGAAATTATTATAAATAAGTTAAAGTCATGGCATAAATTTTTATATTTATTACCCCTCCCCATAACTAATATTATGAAAACTCTAGATTCAATCGCATTTTTAGTGATTATATTAGTTAAAAGCTTTGAGAAAAGCAAATCATGTATTTTTTTAATTGGACTCCCACTACCTGAAAATCAGCTCTGAATTGTAACATATGAAACTCAATAAAAAAATCGATTTCATATACATCGAAAAGTAACATTTTAGCAATGAAAAACACATTGAAAACATTCTAAATTACCTTGTAAATGAAGCAGTTTAGACCAATCTCAAGTAGATTTTATATCTTAAACGGAGAAATTATTGAAAATAACAGTGGAACTTCAGTCTTTTTTATACGCGCTTTGATGAAAAACATCTTTTGTGCTAAAAAATATATTCACAAAGTCCAATGCCCTGCGTGCAACTGAGGTGATTCAAAGAAGTATAGTGAAAAATTATGTTGACTATTGGCTTTCCTTCGCAAAATCACGTTGGCGGTCACCATTATGTATAGGACTGGGGTGTAGATGTAAAGAAAACTCGTGCGTTTATATTTCCTGTTACAATAGAATGTTGGACTTGGATTAAGTCCAACTGAAAAACAAACAAGTCCGTTTACACTTAGAACAGCTTACGAGCAAGCCTATATCTTCGAAAGTGCTATACAGCAGTCTAGTTCTTATTTACAGCCAGACACCGTGGGCGCCGCGTTAAACCCACCTGTTCTTACTGTCCCCCCTCATGACGATAGTCCGACGAAGCTTCAAGAACAATCGGTCACTGCCGCTTTAAAAAAGGACACTTGCTATTTTTGCGGCTTATCTAAACACCTACGAGTCTCATGCTCTGCCAGAGATACTGTTGTCATAAATGTGGAAAACTTGGTATTTTTTTTCAAAGGTATGCAAGTCTTCTAAAACTCTATACAAATCCACTCGTCAAAATACTTCTGCAACTTTAGCCGCCTCCCCTGACTGCCTTTCAAAAACTATTGTAAAAGTGAAAATTAACGGAGGTCTACAAATGCCCTGCTCGATACCGGGAGCTCAGGAAATTTTATCAAAGAAAGCTTGGTAAAACCAACAAATTGTATTTTGTCCCCTCCCCCAGCAGAGTAACAATGGCAAACGCGTCATTGTCTGTGCAAGTAAGTGGTTATTGTTTGGTGGACTTACTATTTAATGACGTTTCCTATAAAACCACTAAATTATCCGTAATGAAAAAACCTTTGTTGCGAAATAATACTGGGACACGATTTTTTTGCAGCAACACTCACAGGTTGAAATTCCGTTTGGCGGTTCAATGCCCGCATTGAAAATTTGTGGATTGGCGACAGCAAAAATCCAGTACCCGTCACTTTTCGAAAACCTAACTGAAAAACTGCAAACCCATAGCAGTGAGAAGCAGACGTTTTTCTTATAATAATAAAAAATTCATTGACTCTGAGATAAAAAGACTACTTGAGGAGGGGTATAATTGAGCCTAGTAAATCACCCTGAGGCTCAGGTAGTTATAACCACTTCTAGCAACCATAAAAAAGAGAATGGTTATAGATTAGTCCCAAACCATAAATAGATTTACTCTTTTGGACGCCTTCCCACTACCCAGGATAGATGAAATGATAGGCGAAATAGCCAAATATCGTATGTTTAGCACTCTGGACTTGAAAAGCGCGTACCATCAGATCGCCATTAGACCTAGAGACAAGCCATATACTGCTTTCGAGGCGAACGGTCGACTATATCAATTTTGCAGGATTCCTTTGGGCGTTACGAATGGGGTAGCCAGCTTCCAAAGGATAGTCGACCAAATCATAACGGATGAGAAACTGGAAGGCACATCTGCGTACATCGACAACGTCACAGTATGTGGCCATAATAGAAAGGAACACGACGAAAATTTCGGTTCATGTCCGCCGTCGATAAATACAACCTTACCCTAAACGACGACAAATGCTCGTTTGGACTGGACAAAATATACCTACTGGGGTATACCATAAGCAAAGGTTTTATGGCACCGGACGCAGATCGATTGAAACCTTTACTCCAGATGCCTGTCCCTCACAACCAGCCTTCCCTTCGACGTGCTATGGGCATGTTTGCTCATTACTCTCAATGGATTGCTTCGTTCTCAGAAAAGATACATCCATTGACACAAGTAGAGACGTTTCCTCTGTCCCATCAAGCTGTTGAGGCATTCGAGGGACTGAAAAAGGATATTGCAAAATCTGCAATTACAGCAATAGACCAAAATATTCCTCTGGTTGTTGAAACGGATGCGTCAGACTGTGCTATTGCTGCTTCTTTGAAACAAGCTGATCGTCCTGTAGCCTTCTTTTCAAGGATCCTCTCACAGGCTGAACGACGACACCCCGCAATTGAAAAGGAAGCCTATGCCATAGTCGAGGCATTAAGAAAATGGCGACACTACATGATCGGACGCCACTTTAAACTTATCAGAAATCAGTTGCTTTTATGTTCAACTCTAAAACTACGAGTAAAATAAAGAATGAGAAAATAGCGAGGTGGAGAATTGAGATATCTTGTTTCTCCTTTGACGTCAGCTGCCGACCTGGCAAGAACTTAACAGCTGATACACTGTCAAGAGCATGATGTACGGCATCAAGCGGGGACGAACTCCGAACGCTACATAACAATCTCTGTCACCCGGGCATTACTCGAATGGTTCATGCTGTGAGGTGTAGAAACTTGCCTTTCTCAGTGGAGGAGGTAAAAAGAATTACAAATTCTTGTCGAACGCGTGCTGAAATAAAGCCTCGGTTTTATAAACCCCAAACTGGCGTTTTAATAAAAGCAACACAACCGTTTGAAAGACTCAATCTTGATTTTAAAGGACCGCTACCAAGTAAAAACAAGGAACAGATATATATTAACGGTTATCGACGAATATTCACGGTTTCCTTTTTGCCTTCCTTCTTCAGACATATCGGCTGCTGCAATTATACAATGCCTCTGCTCACTGTTCGCCATCTTTGGAGCCCCTGCCTATATACATTCGGACCGAAATGTCAGAATCGGCAATTTTAAGCTATAGCCGGACAACTCCCTACAACCCAGAATGACAGAAAAACGGCATTATTTGAAGACCGTTCAAACAGATAACGGATGTTTTTATTAAATGAAAGAAATAAGAAACTTATCCGACGGGTACGGGATCAATGGAAAATGTTCCGTACGAAAAATAGAAAACAAGATGGCTAAAGATATATGGCACCATTGAATGTTCCCTGCACGCCGTCTGCTCCGGATGGGCCAACACGCCGTCATCCAGAGACTGACTGACGCGGAACGGCCTCCTCCTCCGCCAAACAGGCTCGCACTGAAGGCCTCCTGTTCGAAAAGCACCGGCGGAGACAAGCCCCTGAGGGTGACACTGAAAAAGTTGCAAGGTATTTTGAACTGCGTCGGGAGCCTGGACATTTAAGGTTCCAGTGAGAAATTTGGTGGGGAGAAAAATGGATAATCTACCAGATAATAATATACATACAAAGTATTCTTAAAAATACTCACTGCGTTTTTTTGACAACTACTAATGTGAGTGCTCGAAAATGTTTGTATATATTTTTGAAAACTGCTTGAACTGGTTCAGCATTTTAGAGTTCTTAAAAATGATTTGAAAATTTGTGTTCTGTTTTTTGTTTTCATTTGAAAACAACAAAGGCAGTAACTAATTGGACTTTAAACATTCTCATTACTTTTCGAGGAAAAATTAAGAGTTCATCAAAGGTGTTGTGATAAACTACCGAGTCCACGTACAATGTTAAAAAAAAAAAAAAACGGAGAAAACTGCGAAGGTGGACGTGCATAAATTAAAACATTAATAAGAAGGATGCACAGAATGACAGAAAAAGACTGATTCAAAGCAAAAGTCTTTTTTTTTTATTAAATGAAGGAAAAAAGGAACTTATGGCGAGATCAAGGAAAAGTTCGGCATCGATCTTGTTCCAGAAATTAATTTACACGACGAGTCGAAGGGATGAAGAATGTATATATTTTTTTGTGTTTGCATCGTCTCGAAAAAGATTAAAGCGACGAGCCAAAGACGGACGAAGAATTAATCTTTGGTGTGCGACGATGGAGTATATACTAGTTGCATTGTCTCTGATAGAAAAACAGGATATCCATCTGTCTTAGGTCGAGGAGAAAGGTCAATCGATTTGATGAAAATATTTTGACAAAAGGGATAAAATTATTGGTGGTCTGCATCGTCTCGAAAAAAAAAAGTTCCGTGTCTGGATCACGAAGAATTAATTATTTTTGAAAACCAGTTTGTCCGTGACGTCAATAAAATTTCTGCTTGGGAAGATTTCAAATTCTTGTTTGACATCAAAGAAATTTCGCGGGAAGATTAGCAGGTAGCAGGTAGCTTGAAGTTAACAACAAAACAGTTTACTGCTATGTCTGACTAAAAGAGAAAGGAAGGGGTGTGAACGCGCGCGCGCACACACGCGAGTGTGGAAGAAAGGGAGGAAACTCGCGCGCGCGTAGAATGTTGTAGATGGGATAACTGCGTTATCCCATATAGCCCTCTCCCTGGATTAAATGTCGCAGACATTTACTAATAATAATAGAATGTTTCAAATTTCTTCGGAAAGGTGACTTTTCGACCAGAACTGGTATACTTAGACATAGGCTTGTCGAGAGAAACAGGTGTCTTCAAACAGTCCTGAACTTGCGGCGTTGATTGGGAAGTAGTATGGGACGACAGTTTCTCTATAAAAGCAGGCTTCAACCGATCTATCGAAACGGTGTCGGTGTGAATACCTTTTTGTATTTGGAAATATTCATCCGCGCGTTTAAGGACGCGGTACGGGCCTATGTAAGCCGGCGTAAGAGGCCGCTTAACAGAGTCGTTACGAACAAACACAAACTCGCAGTCCTGGAGCTGGTGCGGTAAATATATATCACTCGGGCAGTGCCGCGGTGGTGTATAACATAAGTTTGCCATTTTAAGGCGCAAGTCTTGAATAAAAGATGAAGAAACTGGGGGGGGTCACAGCTGGTGAAAAATATTGGCCGGGTAATGATAACGAAGTACCAAATACAAGCTCTGCAGGGGGGAGCATTTCAAATCATCTTAAGAATATTTCTTAACGATAGAAGGATGAGGGGTAATTCATCGACCCAATTATTATTCTCATGCTTCGTTGATAGCGAAGCCTTAAGGGTGCGATGGAACCGTTCCACTAGACCATTAGCACAGGGGTGATACGCTGTAGTACGTATATGCTTTGCACCAAGGAGTTCAGTGAATTCCCTGAAAAGACACGACTGGAACTGTGCTCCATCTGTCCGTAGTAACCACTTTGGGAGTCCCAAAGATCGAAATCCAATCGCATAAAATAGCTTTTGCGACAGTCACAGCAGTGGTATCTTTAACAGGGATGGCAGTAGGCCATCGGGAAAAACGATCCACTATAGTTAAAAGGTAGGAATAACCCATGGCAGGTTGGTAGGGGCCCAACTAAGTCCAGGTGTATATTAGTAAAACGAGCATCAGGCTCACTGAAAGTGCCCACAGGAGATTTTGTGTGTCTATGCACCTTACACTTCTGACATTGTAAACATGTATTGACCCATTCGCGAATCTGAACGTTCATATTCGGCCAAACGAAACGGTCCGAAATCAATTTAACTGTGACTCTTTTGCTAGGGTGTGAGAGTCCGTGTAAGTGGTCAAAAACCTGTCTACGAAGAGACGGAGGAACATAAGGTCTTGGGGATTTGGATTTAACATCACAGTATAGGACCTTGTTACTAAAAGGAGCTGGACATTTCTGAAGTTCCAAAGAAGTGTCGGATAACACATGCTTCAGAGTTATGTCCGCTTCCTGTTCGTCGGCGATCAAGTCCTGAGTGCATCAGTATGCACGACGAACATCTCAGTACGGGTATCGGCGACAGTGTTATCTGAACCCTTAATGTACCTAATATCAGTAGTAAATTGGGATATACAATCCAGATATCTGATTTCCCTCGAAGTGTATTTGTTCGAATTGGTGGACATAATGGACGTTAAAGGTTTGTGGTCCGTAAAGATAACGAAAGACCTACCTTCGAGGAGGTGTCTGAAATGCTTAACAGCACGAAAAATAGCTAACAGTTCACGAGAAAAAGTACTGTAGCGTGACTGGGCAGGAGAAAGTTTAGCGGAAAAGAACGCTATGGGTTTACGTTGAGATGGACGGACTTGTTCAATGACCGCGCCTATTGCTGTTTCGCTAGCGTCAGTGGTCAGGTAGATATCCGACTGAGGGTCGTCCTCTAAGAAACTGAGCTTAGAAATATTGCCTAGAGCGGTTTCAGCTGCTCGAAAGGCGTCCAAGGCTTTATTCTCCAGTGTAATAGTTTTATTCTTCTTCTGTAATAAGTTGGTAAGGGGAGTCAGAATGTTTGAACAGTTGGGAATAAATCTCCGGTAGAAGTTGATCATCCCTATAAAACGTCTCAACTGTTTAATGGAAACAGGGACGGGAAACTCAGTGATAGCTTTAATCTTTTCAGTTATAGGAGCAATTCCATTAGCATCAACATGGTGTCCTAAAAATTCCATGTGGTCTGATCCGAAGACACATTTGTCCAGGTTTAGACGGAATCCGTAATGAGACAAACGTTGAAGAACTTCATGTAGATGTCGCTTATGAGAGGCAGCGTCCTCACTAGCTATCAAAATGTCGTCAATGTAATCGAAAACGAAGGGGAGTCCACGCAGAACTTCGTCCATAAGACGCTGAAAGGTCTGTGCTGCGTTGCAAAGGCCGAAAGGCATTTTCAAAAATTCAAATAAACCAAAGGGTGTAGTAACAGCAGGTTTTGGGACATCAGCAGCAGCTACTGGCACCTGATAATATGCTTTTGCGAGATCTATTTTAGTAAAAATCTTTGCGCGTTGTAAACCAGAAGCGAAATCGTGGAGATGGGGGATTGGATAGCGATCCCGGACGGTAATGGAATTCAACCTTCTGTAATCCACGCAAATTCTAAAATCTTCCTTTCCTGGTTTAGGTACCAAATGAAGAAGGGAAGCGTAGGGGCTGTCGGACGGACGAATAACACCCTCTCGTAGCATGTCGTCGAAAGCTTTCTTGGCGAATTTTAATTTGTTAGGTGCTAAAAGACGAGGACGGGCAAAAACAGGTTGACCAGTGGTCTTAATAAAGTGCTGCGTTTGATGTTTAGTTGAATCAATAGACCCAGCAGGACGCAGGAGGTCCTGGTACTGATTCAATAAGTCTAAGCACTCCTTATTGTGGCAAGTTGCCACGGTGATGCCAGTGGTGGTAAGTTTAGAGTAAGTACCAAGAACACACAGTCTTGTTAAGTTGTCTGTTAGGGAATGGTTGTTCATTCGAACGGCTAGATCATAGTGTGCCAGGAAATCGGCACCTAATATCGGCATCTGGACGTCAGCAACAGTAAAATTCCAGGTAAAGTCTCGTCGCATTCCTATGTTTAGGGTAAGGGACTTCGTACCGTAACTATTAATGCTGGAACCATTTGCTGCTTGTAAGCGGAGCTGAAAAGGTTGTTGACGTGCTTTATCACGAACAGGTAGCACACTGATGGCAGCGCCGGTGTCAATCAAAAAACGTAAATTATTACGTGTATCTGTCACGTAGAAAAGGCGACTAAGCTTCGGTGAAGATGCCTTGCCAGCGAGATTAGTCGCTGGCGGTTTTGTTTTCCGCGACCGCAGTATAGGTACACGGCTTGGTGCAGTAATGTGCTGCAGACCCAAATCGGCGGTGGTAATAACACATAGTAGAAGGGGCATCCTTGTTTCGCCTGGACGAGCGTGGTCGACTCCTGAAACGCCGGCGGGAAGGGAACCGGCTTCGACCATGGCTTTTTAGAGCTAATGTCAAATCGCTAACTTGGCGCTGTAAATCTTCCACTGTTTTTTCTAAGGACTTGTGGTCACTAGTTGCTTCAGCACTGTGTACTGGCATTGTTTGATGATCCAGTTGAGAGAAAATACGATCAGCGGCGTCCGCTAACTGATCGATCGGGGTGTTCTCGGACATAGGCGCCAAAATTTGGGTAATGGTGGTGGGGAGGCGATCCAGCCACAGGCTTTTTAAAATCGAGTCAGCCATAGTGTTTTTACCGAGACGACTTTTCATAAAACGAAGGAGTTGCGAGGGAGTCCTGCCATCGCAAGTTAAGTTACTAAATAATTCACGGATTCACGGATTCACCACGTGGCCAAACTTTGTTTTTTGGTCTGTAATTCTTCTGACAGTAAAAATAGCTTCCATTTGCAGGAACCAGTTCTTTATGTTCCCTTCATGAAAGGGGGGAAATGGAGCGACGGCGGCGGTCATGTTCGCCAACTCTTCAGTGTCACTAGACGTCATTCTGGCTATCGAATTTATGCACGTTTATATTTAAGCTTGCTCAGAATTATGTTGGCAAGGTTGCCAATCTTATTGCGTGTTCAAATCACGTCGGGGTCACCAAACATGTTGCAGGCCCGGTAGGGTGCAGTGCTGGTTTATTACAAAGTGGCCTTGTGCCAGACACCACACTAAACTACCGAGTCCACAAGCAATGTATAAAAAAAAATAAAAATGCGTGAATGAACTGCGAAGGAATGTGATTAGTCCACACGTGCATAAATTAAAAACATTAATAAGATAGCCTGCACAGAATGACAGAAAAAGACTGGATTCAAACAAGAGTAGTTTTTTTTATTAAATGAAGGAAAACAAGGAACTTATCTCGAGGTACGAGATCAAGGAAAATGTTCCGCGTCAAAACCGGAAAGCAAGATGGCTACAGCGGGAAAAGTTCTGGAGGAAGAAGGTTCCAGAAAAGTCAATCTACACGGACTATTATACATACAAAGAAAAATACTCACTGCGAGTTTTTGTTAGTGTGAGTGTAATGTTTTGTATATTTTTTTTAGGTACTGGTTCAAAGCAGATTAAAGTTCTACGAATATGCAAGGTTCTGTTCCCTTGCTAGTGGCAAGGCAGGTTTGGACAAGACGTTAGTCACTCGACGAGAAAATTCTAGTAATCCAAAGTGTGTTGTGATGACGAAGACGTACGTACAAAGTTTCTCTGATAGAAAACAGGAGGAAGTTCATCTAAGGAGTTAGTCTTAGGTCGAGGAGAAAGGTGGCCGATAGTAGCATCGATTTGATGAAAATTATTTTGCGACGAGGCAAAAGGGACGAAGAATTAATTATTGGTGGTTTCGTCGTCTCGAAGAAAGATGTGTGCGACGAGCCAAAAGGACGAAGAATTAATTATTGGTGGTTGCATTGTAAGATATCCCTCGTCTGTCAACCTTAAATAGCGACAGGGATAAATGAGTCTCTGCTTGGTTCCGTGTCTGGATCACGACTAACTTCGAAAAACCAGTTTGTCCGTGACGTCAAAGAAATTTCGCGGGAAGATTTCAAATTCTAGTTTGCATAATTAGGAGTAGCAGGTAGCTTGAAGTTAACAACAAAACAGTTTACTGCTATGTCTGACTAAAAGAGAAAGGAAGGGGTGTGAACGCGCGCGCGCACACACGCGAGTGTGGAAGAAAGGGAGGAAACTCGCGCGCGCGTAGAATGTTGTAGATGGGATAACTGCGTTTATCCCATAAGATTTCAAACACCTATCGATTATTTTTTAGAGATTTCAAACTAACAATAACTTAACTACATGTGTGATGCACAACATGCTGGAAAAATTAATTAATTTCATTTTTCAAACACTTTTCACTTGTTTGTGACTACTAACTACAGATTTCCCTACGTTTTCGCTGTTCTCATATTCGTACATACAATTATTCGCGATGTACATATTAATAATTTAAGGGAAGCAACTCACATTGACTCACACGAAAATCGTAAAATTTATTAAATGCTTTTTTATGATTAACCATTCTTCCACAAATTTTCACTTGCCATCATTTCTTCACTAAGAAAAGGTTAATTTCATTTACTTTTTTTTTCTTGCCCCACACTAGAGAAAATATTAACGAGAAGGAAACTCCTAAATAAACACAGTAAATAAACACCTTTTCCATGACGTTGCATTGACATTTTAAATTACATTTATTTTTCTATTGGATACAAGAAAAATAAGAAGTAACCACATTTTTTTCCCTGCGAAAACATTCACTTTAATATTTTTACTCTAGAAACCACCAAAATAATTTTTTTCTGAAATGAAACAAAAAAAATCGCTACCCACTGTTTCAAAATAGTTACCAAAAATCAAGGAAATGGTTCCCCAGCAGTTGTAAGAAACTCTTATGGGGACTCACCTTCCCGAAGTTTGCTGCGGTAAAAATCTGTATCAGTAATACTCAAAGGTAGACTTGTTGCAGACTGGCGAATGTGTATTAGGTATCAGAAGGTTATTTTATCGATTGAGTCAATGATGTTGGTGTTCTTAAACATTCGTCCACAACAAATTTAGAAACATGAATATCGAAGACAAATCATTCAAGATAAATCAAAGTGAAAACAACGTAAAGATATAACAATAACATGGATTTATATAGAATAAAAATACACAATTTAATCAAAGGTTGTTGAATAAGTGTGAATGGTTGAATAGAATTATGTAGAATATTTATGTCAAGTTTGAATGTGCGTGAAACTGTTATTAAGATTTGTGTGTAAAATTAAGTGAATGTTCACGTACAAAAGTGTCTTTTTTTGTGGCAGTTCACTTATTAGTGTGTATGCGTGTGTTTGTTTGAATTATTGTCCAAAACTGGTATGAGTTGTGTACCTTTAGTTGTTTTGATGTTTGATTAAATGTTTACGAATACTTGTTAATAGTGAGTTATTATCACTTTTTAGTATTGTAAGAAATTGTTCCTGGTAGAGCGAAATGATGCATGTGTTGAGTCAGAGAAAGTTTGCGCGTCAAAAATGTAGCTGGCTACGATTTTGACTGGCGAGGATTAGTTTGGCATTTCTCCAGGATGAAATTCTGATTGTATTTAAAAAAATACAATTGTGGCATGAGGCCGAAAAAGGGGAGGGGTTGAGGCTGGTCTTAACTAACTATCCTATACCTAGCTAATCCGATTCACGACCCATTCATACATTACAATTTCCACATTCACTACAAAAACTCGTCCGTCACCAATCAATCCTCCATACACCATAATAACACATTCTCACTAGGGAGACCTACAAAACGCGTCCGTCCCGTGACATAAAAAATGTAATGATGCTAAAATATATATATATAAATCTATGATGAAAAATGAGAGGGGAGGGAGATGAACCCAGTAATAAACTAAATATCAACACAAATCAAATTAAACATAACTGATGTTAGTAGGGCCCGTCTAACCCTCAAAACAGAGAGGCTGTGCTAACCACCACCACCATTACATAAACAAAGTACATAGAAATCATGCGACAAGCATTCATTGGTTGATCTCCTCAAAACTAGCTCGCTGATTGGTCAGCTCCGACCAATCAAACCGCCTGCATGCGACAAATCTGTTTACGTCAAAATCTATTTACGTCAAATATAAATTGCATTGCGTCCACGCATTGTCCTTAATCCCACCTTTCCTAGCCAAAAGTAAAATGTATGTAGTACACACACTTACATAATGGTGACAACCCGCTACAATATTGGTAACCCCGTCGCTACAAGGCCGCTGTATTCTGCCCATGGGACAAAATCAAGAAGCTCTCTCGCTAAGGGAGTGGGAAAACGATAAAAAATCATACGGGCATGGGAAAATATAAAGCTGACCCAGTCGAGATAAAAAGGGGGGAAAAAACTGGGGACGTTGGGAATCTCAGGCTGGATCATAACCAAAGAAGTGGCCAGGAACAGGCCGGGAACATCACTTACTCAATTAACTAGGTACACAAAAGCTTGTCTAACCTAACCAAGGGGAGGGCTCCTCAGGAAACCACGCCGATGTGACGTAGGCTTGACCTAAAAGAGAAAATCAAGGCTAGGCCCGTTCAAACGAACTAAGCTCGCTTCAGTCACCCACCTTTCGCTGAAGACTGTCGAATGCAATCGTTTTCTATCAGTTCTAATCTTCATCTTGAGCTGATGCTCAAAGAATCGGATTAGATCCTGATGAGAAAGACGGTTGCCTCACAAGACTTCCTCCTGTCGCGTCGTCCATATAACCATTCGGGCCGTGGCTAGCAGCGTCAGAAACACCATCCGTTTCACCCCGGAATACGGGGGCGACACATTGTCACACGCGTATGCGCGATCAATGGGCACAAGCTTTTCGGGAGCGAGACGAGCCGACATGGTCCCATAATGGGCGGACCCGGGGGCAATGGTAGAAGGCGTGCGAAGCCGTTTCTTCTAAACCAAGGCCACACCGTTCACAGTCTGGCAAATCCGCCAAGCCCTATATGAAGGCTTTTTCATTGAGAGGCAGCCGACTCCGAGCTGATCGCCAGGTAAGCGAAAACTCAGGGTTACTGTGGTAATCCGCCGCTGGCGCCCAAGACCATCCGACAATCCGAGCTCCTCACGTAGGGAATCCTTCGGGACCCCCTCCACTAAAAGACGATAGAAGACCTTCCTAGGCCGAGAAAGTTCACTGGACTGAGGAACGGCCAACAAGGCCGATCGACACTCGCGAAGGAAAACAGATTGATCCCGGTGTTTACGACGGCGCTCAACCCGCGAGATGGGGGGGGTGATAGTAAGGCGGGGAACGCGTCCCTCACAATCCCCTCCATAATTGGATCTCCACCTGTCAACGCGCGGCGTAGGAAAGCCAATCTCGAGGCACGCCGGTGGCGCTCACCATGTGTGGCATTTCCAGCCCCCCCCCCCCCCCATGACACGGACGCTGTGCACAAACTCGTCTCTCGACCCGATTCCCGCGTCCCCTCCACAAAGTGGAGGCTAACGAGCGCTCGGACGCCTTCCGGTGGCCCTTACAGAGAGGAAGTACGAACAATTGATAAAGGACAAGAGGGAAAATGTATGTAGCACACACCTCCGCCCTACCCTTCACGGACAACATCCGTCGATGACTAGTCTGACCTTTGCTCGTACTTCAGACCAATCTTTCTCCAGCTGGAGGTCGGGTCCAAACCACACTCCAAGAATGCAGACAGGACCGTCCGTCCAACCGAAAGGTCCCGGAAGATCGACTCCCTTCCAGGCACCTAATCGCAAGCCAGACGACTTGCCGCAGTTAATCTTGGCCCCTGTCACCTTTTCATACCGATCAAGAGCCTTCAGTACCGCCTCAATGTCGCTGCGGGACGACACGAAAGCAGATACGTCATTAGCGTACGCAGAAACCCTGGCCCGAGCTCCTCCATGGTAAACCCTATCAAATGCCTTGGACTGATCCAAATTGATCAGCGCGGCCTCATTGTCGTCTTTTACATCCTCTATGAGCGTGTGGATCAGCTGCAGGTTACTCTGGATTGTTCGGCTCCTCACAGAACAAGTCTGCTCTGGACCCAACAGAGACTCGGCAACTGACTGCAAACGCTCCTGTAGGATCTTGGCCAAAATCTTTAACTCTGTGTTTAGAAGAGTTATGGACCTGTAGTCATCTACGTTCCCCCAACACCCTTGCCCTTTTTCAAAAGCGTGATCACATCCCTGGAAAACCGGTCGGCGAGGAAACTCTGCTGGAACCAGTTGTTGAAGACTGGAGTTAAAATCGGGACAACGATGTGCGACAGCCTCAAGTACAATTCATAGGGCAAACCATCCAGACCGGGCCACTTGCCTCTGCCGACCTTCTTCAATGCCGCGTAGACCTCGCCTTCCGTGATCTCTCCCTCGCAGCTAGCCGCTTCAGTCGGCGAAAGCCGAGGAAAGTCAGCCAAATAGCTACGAAATTCGTCCTCACGAAGACCAGGCCGAAGACCAGGCCGAAGACCAGGCCGAAACGCCTCGCACATGTCGTCAGTGGCCCGAAGAGTACGCCCCTCCGGGGATTTGACTTCACGAATGTAACGATCGCCACCTCGACGGACCTCTTCCTTGCGCAATTCTGCACCCATGTTCACGGCTTCGGAAGACATCTTGCTTAACCTATGTCTAATTACCTGCTCCATGTAGCGCTCGCTATTCGAACGCTCCAGGGCCTCCCTAGCTAAGGCTGTCTCTAGGGGATCCCCCCAACCACCGCCCAGGAAAGACTAGCTTTAAGCATGTTCACCTTCTCAGCTCTATATAGGGAGAGCCGTTTGCTGAAATCAGTGGGGAAAGACCTAATCCTACCCTTAAGTCTATTTCACCACATATTCCCGATAACCGCCCCCAATAGCTGCCGCTGCACTAAGCTAGTTAGCCGCTTCTGGAAGTCCCGCCTGTCCAGTAAAGACAGATTGAACTTCCAGCCATTCTAGGCCTATGATCTAACGCTATGCGGGCACAAACAAGTTTGGACACAGGTATCGGCCCAAAACGGTTAGGCGCGAAAAGACATTTTCGCGTGAGTTTTAGAGGTTTGAACCAGTGAAAAGTCTAGTTCACTGGAACTAGAGTGTTGGTAATTTTGTGGTAGAGTGTATTATTCCGGAGAGGCGAAAAGGTATGTATGGACTATTCCATCAGACAATGTATGCGACATGTATCTGTCACCAAAGTATCTCGCCCCAAGCTCAGGATGGCGCAAATTGCATCACCTGAACCACAAAAGTTATCAGTCATTTGTTCTCGAAGGGTCCCGGTTCTACTCCAACCCGTGTTATATAGAGCGGTAAAGCTAAACTTTCCGACAGACGTCCGCGGTATTGTCACTGACGGACGGATTACGTCTGAACTGGGCTCTGGTAGCCTGGTACAGTCCGTCGGGCCCTGTCCTCCGAAGATTTTCGTCCCGTCTGTGACTAGGCCATGGCCAATTATCAGGTTGGCATGTTTAAATGCGGAAGATTTCCTATTCTGGAGTGGACGTGGCTGTGATCCAGGAGACCCACTATGTTTGCGAGGTCGATGCTCATGCTTTCGGACTACTCTGTGAGCAACGACCCAACACTTTCGATGCTAAGGCACGTGATCGTTTTGGAACGAACATCCATTCAAAGTTTCTTTGGACGGTTGGCATTTTGCCGTCAGTCAAACGGCCACGTGACTCATCGGATATCAAAAGTATCCACGAGTAAGAGACGACCTGCGGGCATCGATTTCGGGAAGACGTGTTTTTACATATTTCTCTCTGCACATAAGTTTCAACCGTCTAGACTTCGGCAATAGACCTTTTCATAGTCAATTCGTTTGCCGAAGCTACCTTCCATCAGTGTAGACTTGGTCTTAGCCCAACTTTCTGACCTAACCTCCTGCCTAGGGCAACAAGCATTTTTGTCACGAACCTCAGTATCGAACGGACATGCCTAAACAACAAGTAAGTCAGAAATCCACAAGCTTCCACACGTGGTAACTATACTTTCTGGATCTCTCCCTTTTTTGGTCTATACCTCTTACAGGCAACGAACGCTTTTGCAGCTCAGTAATCTTGGTGATATTCCTCGGTCGAAATCTCGCAACCGACCGAATTAGTTGGGGATGCGCAGAATGAACTAAGATTTTTTTGCTATGGTGTTAGAATATATGGACTGACTGATTTGGTCAGTTGGAAATCTTCCTTATATAAGGTTTTAGATGTCAGGATCGGCTCGAATGAGTTTTGGTGCAATTTAACTTCCTCAGTTTTTGAATTATCACGTTGCGAGCCAATAGAAATCGCTGCTTAGCACAGTAAGGTTTTTGATTGATTAAGTTGATTCACGTAGGCGTGTAAAATGGAATGTTCCTGTTGCTAGGGGTGATAAGGTAAATGGACGAGTCCACATTCACCTCCCCCCCAGGTTAATGGCCATGCCCAATGGGCATTAATATGTTATGTAAGTGCGAAATTTCGCTGCCCAATGAACGTGTCTGACTGCAGGTAGGCTGTGTTAACGGAGAAATGTCCGTAGCAGGCGTTTGTGTTTTCTGTTCCTCAGGTACTTTCGAATTTTTCGGTGCTGGAATGATGTCATCACTTTGTATGTATGCCGATTTCAATCTGTCAACACTGACAGTATTTTGCCTACCGGTAGTATCAATTACGAAATACTTAGACGATCTGGAGATCACTAAATGAGGACCGGTGTAATTTGGCATCAGCGGTTTCCGAACTGCGTAACAACGCAAGAAAACATAATCTGTGGAATGTAAGTTTGCCGGTATATAGTACGGTTTCTTGTATGCCCTCGTGGACGTATAAATAATTTTGCGCTAGTGCATTTCAAATCTAGCTTGACTGTGTTTCTCAGCGCAAGCATCACAAATAGTAGCTTGTCTACCCAGGTACGACCACAGGTAGACGCTGTTAATGCGTACTTGAGCTGTCGATGGAATCGTTCTACCAATCCGTTACTGCAGGGATGATATGCCGTGGTAGAAATGTGCCAAGCAAGTTGACAAATTCGGTAAATAACGTAGATTGAAATTGTGGGCCTCTGTCGGTCGTAATAACCGCAGGGCACCCGAAAGTAGAGATCCAATTATTAAAGATGGCACTGGCCACAACTTCTGCTGTTGTCGTTGATAGCGGTACGGCCACAGGCCATCGCGTGAAGTGATCTACAATAGTCAAAATGTACTCGTATCCATTAACTTGGTCAAGCGGACCCACCAGGTCGACGTGAAGGTTGATGGTGGTGCTCTTGTGTGTCGACTTATTTTTGTTGCCTGGCAACGCTGGCACGTGCGGGACCACTGTTTCACGTCGGATGTCATACCGGGCCAGACGAATTGGTCAGATATGGTCCGCAGCGCAGCCTTCGCGCCTGGGTGAGCTGGCGAATGGAAATGATTAAAAATTGTTCTCCACATTGACAGTGGAAGGTAAGGGCGAGGATTGCCTGTCGTGACGTCACAATAAACGAGCTTGTCGGTGAACGGAAGTGGACGCTTTTCCAGCTTTAAAGAAGTATCTGATTGAACTGAAATAAATGTTTCGTCACTTAACTGCTCTTCAGCTAACATGTCAAAATCGAGTGAAGGTGATTGTATCACATCGAGTGTAGGTCTAGACAATGCGTCCGCAACAGTATTGTTCTGTCCTTTTAAGAATCGAATGTCCGACGTGAATTGACTGATGTAGTCAAGGTAGCGGATGTCTCGAGGATTGAGTTTGTCAGACTTCGCGTGTAGTGCGTAAGTCAGCGGCTTGTGATCGGTGAAAATAGTAAAGTCTCGACCTTCTAGGATTTATCTATAATGCCGTATCGCCAGGTAAACGACAAGTAATTCCATAGAAAAGGTACTGTACTTCTTCTGAGCATAATTCAATTTAAGTGAGAAAAACGATAAAGGTGTCTCGATGCCATTCGTAATTTGGTGTAACACTGCACCAATTGTATCGGCTGATGCATCCGTAGTCAAGGTAAGTTTAGTGTCCTCTGATGAGATGATATATGTCAATTTGGCACAGTTCTGAAGTGCATCTTTCGCTTTCTAAAAAGAATTAAGTTCGTCTCGGGATAGAGATATCTGCGAATTTTTCTTTTTATGCTGGGATAAAATATTTGTTAGTGGTAATAGTATCGACGCGCAATTTGGGATAAACTGTCGGTAATAGTTTATCATTCCCAATGTGGATGATAATTTGCTATCGCAGTAATTTTCTGATCAAGATGAGTCAATCCATGTTGGTCTAAAACATGTCCGGGGAAAGTCAAACTCGGGACTGCGAAAACACATTTATCAATTTTTAATCCGTAATGCTGTAACCTTTGGAGAACCGCATGTAAATGCTCACGATGTTCTTCATGTGTTTTACTTGCTATCAGCACGTCGTCAATATAAGCATATGCGTAGGGCATTCCACGTAGAACTTCATCGATCAGCCTTTGAAAGGACTGCGCCGCGTTACGCAGACCAAAAGGCATTCTTGTGAATTCAAAGAGGCCAAAAGGTGTCGTAATGGCTGTTTTCGGAATGTCAGCTTCCTCTATGCGGATCTGGCAATATGCCTTTTTTAAATCAAGCTTAGTGAATACCTTAGCGCCTTCCAACGAAAGGGTGAAATCCTTAAAATGCGGGATTGGGTACTTGTCCGAGACGGTCTGTGCATTTAACAATCTATAATCGCCACACGGACGCCAACTGGCTGAGTCGTCTTTAGATACCATATGTAGGGGACTGGCATACGGACTAAGCTGAAGGTCGAATTACGCCCAATTTGAGCATGTTGTCAAATTCATCACGAGCTATTCGTAGTTTGCTTGGATAGAGTCGGCGAGGTTGAGAATGGACTGGAGGTCCTGTTGTTTTAATAGTATGAGTAGCATGGTGCTTTACAGGTTCGGTATGGGTTAACAGTGAAAGCAGTGATTGGTACTGACGTATTATCTCTTCGTAGCCATTGGCTATAGGTATAACAGTAGTCAGACCGATTGTTGAATATTTAGAAATAAAACCGCAACGTTGTAGTGATTTTCCAAGCGTAGCTCAGATGTGGCACAAGGCCAAAATTATCGGGTACCCAATGAGGTTCGAACTCACTACTCAGTCATAATTGTTCTAGCAAGACAAGCTAGCTAACCATTACACCACGTCGAGGTGCCCAAACCGCAACGTTGTAAGTTAAGACACGTGACGCTAACTCGTCAGACAGTTTATAGTGAGTTAGAAAATCTGCTCCTATGATCGGCATTTCCACATCTGCGACAGTAAAAGTTCAGGTAAAGTCTCGTCTAAGGCCGATGTCCAGCGTTAATCTTCGCTCACCATACGTGGTGATTGGAGTACCATTAGCCGCCTGTAGTTTAAAAGACGTATGTTTGACCAGAGCTTGTTTATTACAATGTTTTATGGGCAGAACACTTATTTGTGCACCAGTGTCGATCAAGAAATCCAAACTGCTTGTTCTGTCGTGAATATAGAAGTGACGATTTGTTTTAAAATATCTGGCATCCAGCGTCTCTACTGGGTGCTAGCGACTCTGTTTCCCGACTGTTTGTTCAAAGGTACCTTTCCGTATGAACATGGTGGTCGGCATTTATTCGCGCGCGCGCCAAAATTTTCGTGATACCAGCAATTAGCATGTTGGTAGTAATTACGGCGGTGTCGGTAATTATGGCGAGATGTCGATCGTGAACCACGGTGTCTGTGTCGAGTAAAATTATTACTCCGACTTTCATGTGGTTTCTTTGGGTGTAATGACATTTTTTTGAGTTCCAGTAACAATATTGATTGACGTCTGGTACAAGGCCATCTATTGTATCCGTAGAAGAAATTTGTCGTACTGGGGCAGTATCAGCTACTTTGTCGGCTATGATCGCTAATTTTTGGGTGTCGATTTCATCTGATAGTGCTGCTAAGATGCGTACCATCTCTGGCGGTAATTTATCTAGCGAAAACACTGTAGCGGATATGTTATTATCTAATAGTGACTGCATGCGTCGTAGCAACTGGGATGTTTTCGAATCACCGATCGTTACATTAGTTAGATCTCGTATTTTCCTCTCTTCTGAAAATCTAGTTCTATGAAGAATAGCTTGTTTAAGAGTTTCATACGGCTCGTCGGTCGGTAGAGAAGTTAGTATGTCAGCTACTTCGGCTGCTATCTCCGCAGTTAATTTCTCCACGACGGACGCAAACTTTGACTGTTGGGAAGTTACATGCCTGGCTTGAAATATCGCATCTAATTGTAGAAACCAAGTTTGAACATTCGGGTTGAATGCAGGCATTTCAAGCCTAATTGCTGTTTCTTTAAGAGGAACTGGGTCTGCCATTTAGGTAGTCGTGGTTTTGGAGGGAAAAATTTTCAGTATATCTTTTCCTTTTTTTTTTTTTTTGAAAGTTGCTGGTGACCGTTATGGCGCGAATATTAAAATTGTCAGTTTACTGGTATTGGTGTGCTTTCTCGGGAGATTAGTAGTTCTAATTTACTAGGAACTTTGTGAGTCTCTTGTAGAATTTTTTTTGATCATCAATCAAAGACACGTGTTGGCTTACTTTTCTTTTCGCGCGTTGAGATCAATTTATTGGGTAGTTCCCGTTGGTTTCGTATGTGGTGGATCACCAGTTTCGTTGGATGTGCAGAGAAAACATTTTGGATGTAATAGTGTTTGAAACGTCGGGTTAGCAATTTAATTATAGTAGAACGCTGTTTAGGATGTTGGCGGTCACAAATATGTTAGAACGTCGGGAAATGAATTTGTTCGACTTTTCACACGCCGGGTGACCAATGTGTTGGAGTGGATTTCGTTTTTCTTTTTTTATCAGTTTTTTTTTTAACTTTTCGCACGCCGGGGTCATCAATTTGTTGGGGATGCGCAGAATGAACTAAGATTTTTTGCTATGGTGTTAGAATATATCAGAAGGAATTTTTTGTCTTCTCTTGCATCCACTACAATAAATAATACTTAATATAAAACAAGGCAAAACGTATGCAATTCAAACAAACAAATGCATTTATATACAATACAAATATTATGTACAAAATATTATTACAAGATATTATTGTGTTGTTATGTTTGTTAGTGGATGAAGATTTTGTTTGTTTTGGTGTATTTGTATTACAGTCTATAAGAATTCGTAATTAGTGTTTAAACACCGTTATTATGTTCGTGTTGTTCTTTTTGTATTGTTTAGAAATGAGTCATTTAGAAGTAGACTACCCTTGGCCTTAACTGTAAGAATGAAATATGTTCAATAATAGTATTTACTTAAATTGTAGTGAGCGTTAATAATTCACTTTGGATAAGTAAAGTCTTGCGAGTTGTTATTGTTATTGTTATTATAGAATAATCTTCGAGTCGAGTTTGTGGGTGAGTCAGTTTTAGTTTTTTTCGCGCGGGAAAATTATAATCGCAAGTTACGTGGATTAGATTAGCGCTTCTGGACTGACTGATTTGGTCAGTTGGAAATCTTCCTTATATAAGGTTTTAGATGTCAGGATCGGCTCGAATAAGTTTTGGCGCAATTTAACTTCCTCACGTGAAGTTTTTGAATTATCACGTTGCGAGCCAATAGAAATCGCTGCTTAGCCATGTAAGGTTTTTGATTGGTTAAGTTGCCTCCCTTATACTGTTTATTCAAAAAAAAAAAAAGCAAAAAAAAGAAGGAAACTTTCCATGTAACCTTTCTCCACGTTTTGGACTATTTCTTCTCCAAGGACATTGGCGCCAACATTACTATTTTTGACGCGCAACAACCACCGACCATTAACGTCAGCCTCACATTGTGTAGATTTGGTTGAATCGCTTTTCCAGATACCGAGAACTCTACTTGGATTCCCTCCTTTTCTGCACCCTGACAAATTTGTTGTTGGAAAAAATAAATTTACATCACGTTATGCCTTTTCTTATCTAATGGTGTTTGTCCACTTTTTACATTGCTAACTTGTCATGAACCATTGATGTTCTAAGGGAATATCAAAATACTCTTATACGGAGAAGTTTGGTGGTCTGATACAAGGCCATTCACAAGAAACCGCACTAGGCAACCAGGCTCATCCAATATTCTTTCGTCAGTTGTTCCTATTTTTAATGGACGACTGGAATAAAATCCGGGACCACAAGTTAGACAGGTGCGGCGAGCTAGCAGGAAGTTGAGTGATCATAGACTGGTAGATTTAATCGGCGAATTTGGTCTCGTCGATACATGCAAGCTCGATCACTCTCGGTGCGAGATATGACGGTGTAGCCTCAGTTGGCTGTCTATCCAGGTGTTAAGCTACCTAGATAAAATGTTAGTAAGAAGGGTCGACTAGATTTACTAGATTGCCCCACGTTCTGTTGGGTAAGCTATTCGAACCCTAAACTTGTTTATTCCGGATGGCGTTAGAACATAGACCCAGATTAACTCGATACAGAATTTCAACGTGACCTTGCTGGACAAGGAGGGGGAGGACTTCCATCTACAGTTAGCTACATTAGTGCAGTGGGAATTAGTGGGGGCGGTAGATGGGAATAGGTTATGGTGAGAATATTAAGGATGGCATTAGGTCTTTCACTACAAAATATAGCCAACGACTCACCTCAGATAAGACCAAGACGGTGAAGACATTAAAAGATAGTCTGGCCCGGGCGAAATAGGGTTAGCAAGATAGATTGTGGATTATTCGGCTAGCAATTTCTATCAAGACCAAGCAGAGCTAGATTAACTAAAATTTCTAACGAAGCGGACAAACTGCACGCATAATTGCGCAAATACGTCGAGTTTTCGATCGTTACATTCTTCAGGTCAACACTCTTGTTGGGCGTACCCTGCAGGCGATCAAAGACATGTGCAAGACGTTTCGGCAGTATTTCCGGAACGTGGTTTCTGTGAGCAAGAATTTCACAACTATTTAGCAGATTTTCCTCGACTTTCGTAAACTGAAGCGGCTAGCTGCGAAGATGAGATCATTTGGAAAAGTACATGATATATTAGAGAGGGTCGGCTAGAGGCAAGTTTCCAGAACTTGAAGGCCTGACCTACGAATTGTATTTGATACTGTTTTTTGTATTTCTCTTTTCTTCTCTTGCTCAAGAGCAGATAACCTTTTATACACTACAATACCTTTATTAGACGGTTTCAGAAAACTATTTTTTACATAAAACAACCCCAACACCATAATGGTGGACGTCGACTTCTGGTGGATCGTCGCAATTGTTGTTCACATTCAAAAATGTCATTTTCTCCCTTCAAGTTTACACTATCATATTCGTCATTATTCTTGAAATATGGAATTTTCACATCGCTTACATTTCGTGTGTACAGGCCAGGTTTACCCAGTTTCTGAACAGTTATGGCTGACCCTTTTCTGTCAATAACAGTGTAAGGTTGAATAGAAACTAATGTTGAAAATTTATTGTCTTTTCACACGCACACCAGTAAAAGCAGATTGTCATCTTGCAAATATAACACAGTTTTTTTATTTTTTATTTTTTATTAAAGTATTGCCTTGATTTACGCTTGCGTTTATCATCTGCGTATTTTGCCTATTTGTGTTGATTTTTAACAGTCTCAGTAGTAATAGTAGAGATCTTGACCCGCAGAGGTCGGCTAAAATGTAGTTTAGCTGGAGACACCTGAGTAGACATATGCAACGTTTACGATATGCAAGTAAAAATTGGAAAATTTATGTTTTCCACTATCGTCCTTCGGTATGCAATAATTTAATGGCTTTACCGAGCATTCTATAAAATCTTTCTATCTCAGAATTTCCTTGTGAGTGGTAGGGTATCAATCGCTAGTGCCGAATACCATTTCGCTCACAAAATTTATGCCTATACTGTTAAAGTTGGGAGCATTATCTGTAAGAATGATTTCAGGGTATCCGAATCTAGAAAACGTCTGATCTAATTTAAAATAGTTTTTGAATTTGTAGCTCTAATTATATAGATTTCAAGCCACCAATTATATCCAAAATACGGGGAGGACCTATATATGTTGATATGAACCCTTTCTTATGATTATCCCAGGGTTTTTGATTTCATAGGTTCTGAAGTGTTTGGCTTAGAAACACTCAAGCATGGCAAGCAATTCCTTATCATTTTTCTATATCATTATCAATAACTGGCCACCATACTTTTTCACGTAATAAAGCTTTAGTCTTTGTAATACCTTGGTGAGTTTCATGAGCTAGTTTCAGAATTTACTGTTTGCAAAGTTTTTAAAATGACAAGGTGAGTTTCCCTAAGGAGTAGACCTGATTTATACATAAGTTCATTCATTATATTTGAATAAGGTTTTATTATGCTTGTTTTTGACCACACATTGTTCTTTATATATCTAGAAATCTCTTGAATGGTGGTATCTGTCAAGAGAATGCTGAGTGACTTCTGATAGAGATACATTTTACAGAATAGTATAAGCAATTATTTGGTTTAAATACATTTCTAAATAATCACTGTTATTTGCATATTCTTTATTAATTTGAACTGGTTTAATAGATATCAGCAAGATTCAAGTGTTCAGGAACGTGTTTGGTCGTAAAAGAGTAACTTTGTGAGAGTAATCGCCATCTTAAAATACGAGGCGATGACCTTCCTGAATGATGATGCAAACTTTTCAAAGGTTCATGGTCTGACAACATTTCAAAATGACAACCAAACTGGTATATTTCACAGCCCCAAACAACGGCTAAAGGTTCTCTTTCAGTTTGACTGAAGCGGCGTTTCTGTTTATCGAGAGTTCTACTAGCATAAGCCATAGGTCGCATGCTATCTAATGTTTGTTTTGAGGCGAGAATGGCCCCAAGTCCTATTGGTCCAGCATCCACAATTAAGATAGTCTTAAGGTTTGGATTAAAATGAGCCATCACAGTATCATCCGTGGTAGCATTTTTTTAGTTTAATAAAAGCTTCCTTTTCAGCATCAGTCCATGCTCATTTAGCGCCCTTCCATAGCAATTTTCTAAGTATTTTCATTTCCGATGATAAATTCCTTATGAATTTACCTAAGTAATTTATTAGTCCAAGAAAACTATAAAGTTCTTTAGTTGAACTAGGTTCCTTGAATTCTTTGAGTGTTAGAATTTTACTCTCAACAAGTTGAATATCCTTATTAGAAATACTATGCCCCCCCAAAAAAAACACGATTTTGGGAACATTAAACTTACATTTCTCAAAGTAGAGGTTATTTTCTTGCAAAATTCTCAAGCAGACCTTCAGATTTCGATCATAATCCTCTTGATTAACACCACTAATTAAAATATCATTTGAAATCTTATTCACTTTCTGGAGATGTTTAAACAACTCACTTATGCAATTTTGATATTCTTCAAATGCTGAAGTAGCTCCTTGTACCAACCTTTCATAACGGAACAAATCAATATGAATAATAAATGTAGTAATGTAATGAGATGTCACACCCAATGCAATCTGATATCCATGTTTTAAGTCGATTTTTCTAAATACCGTGCAACTATTGTAATTTTCAAGTAACTCCTCGAGTGTGGGTACAGGGTAGTGATTTCTTTTTATCGCAGTCTTAGCTTTTCGAATATCAACTACTAATCTGACATCATTACCCTTGGGTATTGCTGCTGGGTTCCGTAACTAGTTCAATCATGTCTAAGTTAAGCAATTCTTTCGACATATTTTCAACCTTTTTTGGAACATGGAAAGGCGCAAATGTCGGGACGCTGCTTTTATTGTTTGATCAACAATTTAATTTGATTTTGACATTTTCCACTCTGCCCAGACCTTTAAATACTGAAGTAAATTTGACTAGAATAGGCCCCCACGTTGAAGAGATATTATACACTTATATATTATATACTTATTTCGGCTGATTTCAGCGAAAGGTGGATACGTGATGCGAACCTGGTTTGAGTGAATCGGGTCAAACTTGATTTTCTTGTTTAGTTCCTTCAGGTCACAACGCGGATCCCATCCCTGGTTAAGCTAGTTTCTTTTGTTCTAGTTTATAAACCAATCACCCACTCTCGTGGGTCCGACCGTTAGGCTCAGCAGATCCCCAGTCGGTACCAGGTGACAACAATCCACTCTCCACCTACGTCGTGAATTTTCTGATCTGAAGAGTGTTGAGGGTGGGACAAGGATATATTAGTAAAAAAAAGTCGTTTTCAATAGAGCTCAAGTGTTTATATTCAGGCAGAATTAAAATTAAGGGGGAGAGAGAGAGAGAGAGACGGCTATGTATCAGGTTATCTCTCTCGGTCGTTTCAATTTCTTACGCAAATATTGCGTCCGCCCTCGTTTATACAACAGGGCCTTCCAATTGGTTCATATCAGGTCTCCGCACTCTGATAACAACCGCTAATACGATCTCGTCTCAGAAACTTCAGGGACTTATTTATTTTCTGCAATTCTGCTGTTCGTGGCCCTACTTGCCACTCCTTGCTACTCTGCGCTACTCTCCTACGATCTTCCTAACCAGTCTCCTAACTAATCTATGCTACTCTCCCACGATCTCTCTGCTACTCTGCGCAACTCTGCTAACAACTCTCTAACAACTCCCCATAATTCTGCTCGATTCCTAACCAATCTACTATGATCTCTCCAACTCTCCTACCCAGTCTTTAACATCTCTGCTAACAACTCCACTAACAACTCCCCATAATTCTCTTAACACTCTACATAATTCTACTAACGACTCTCCACCATTCTGTTATCCGCAGCCCAAACCCCTTCTTATATCGAAGGTCCCCACGCATAATTGCTACAGCTAATCGCCGGCAACCACTCGCCACCCGAAAATTGTCGTTATCGGCCACACTCAACTCCCCTTATCTCTGTCCAACTATATCCTGGACGCCCCCATAGTTCTGGTTAGCTTCAGGGACAGCCAATCGCCATTCGAGAATTGTCCTCATCTGTTTCGACTCCCCTTTCCTCTGTTCAATTCCAACCTGGCCGCACAAATATTTCTGGTTAGCTTTTTCACCAGGACACGTTAACTTCTCCAACAATGGTCAATCACTCGTCCGGAACTATTGGTCGCCAGGATGTCTAGCCTTTCATTGTTTAAGTCCATAAAAAAAAACAAACAAACAAACAGGAGATAAAATTTTCGGTGACCTCTTCAAAAAAAGAAAAAAAAATGAAAAGAAAGAAATAAGATTTTTTTTACAACCTTTCCTTTAAGCTAGTCAATATTTCCAGTTAGTCTGTTATTTTCATCAAGTTACTCATAGCCTCAATTTTACTACCACTCAAACCCTAATCAACTCATTACGCTTCGTTAATTCACACTTATTTTAATTTCACCGACTCTCTCACTCTCTATCATATCCCTCCCCTACCCTTTTTGTGAATTACATGTAATTGACAGACAAGTCCCCACCGATACATAGCGATTGGGAGGGACACGAAGAAGAAAGGAAAGGGAAAAAGAAGGTAAGGAAATACACCAAAATAAACAAAAAAGAAATCATGGCTACCTGTATTGGGCTCATTCGCGCCCTTAAAACTACCTATTAAGTGCTGGACCTTCGTTCTATCTCCTCTTGCACAAAGCGATCTCATTAAAAAAAAAAATGAATGGTCTGCTCTTCAAGGTTCAGTAAGCAAAAAGAAAAAAAATAATTGTTTTCCGGCATAGTTGGAGTTCACAACACTCCTTACGAATCATCAAATGGAGTATATAGTTTCAAAGTTTAGCCAGTAAAATTGAAAATAAAATTAAAGAAATAATTGTTTTACACATACTCGGGGGTCGAAACACCTCTTACAAGTTAATTTAAAAGAAAAGCTTTCTTTTTATAATTGTCTCTTCTGGTCTGTCTCGTCTGGATGGTGGGATTCACTTTTTCTTCTGTTCGTTTTGTTTCTTTCGCCACAGATGCGTGGTCTAACTCTTTGAACGCAAATGCGTGTTCTAACTCCTCGTCCAGATCGGGCCGTTTTTAGTAGAACACGCTAAATGGAATGTCCACCTGCCAGTTTACTTCGCCTAGGGAACTGTCCTTTTCGTTTCTCCAAACACCACCGAAATAGCAACAACACCATAATAGTTATGTCTATTGGCCAAGTTATCATGTTACCTAATTTCCCTTCTCAGCTAGTTCATGTCTCCCCTAATAGACTTAACTTAGTTTTTAGTTGTTCAAAAACGATTTTATCGATCGGCTTTAATAGCTCGGGCAATTTTCTCAATGTGATCTCAGGAAATTCTTTTACTATGGGTTCCCATAATCCTGCCCATGTACTCCCGTTGGTACCCGCCAATACCAAGAATAAGTCTTTCTCTTCGAAGTTCTCTTCCCTTTGATAAGGGTAAAAAGAAATAGAAGATCTGTGGGCTCCACATCCCAGGGGAAATTCCATAATAAATAAGGGAGGGTCACCTTCACGGTTATTGTTGGTTTTCCCTCACACGTTCTAGACAATTCTAGCTCTTCCTGGGAGGACACCGTCCAAACTCCATCGGATATACTGGTTGCTGAAGGCAACACCAAACTAGCTAATATTTCCACTTGACAATTAGTCTCAATTCCTCGTTCATTTTCTTAAATAGCTCAAGCACACATAAGGCGTGGCTTCCCGTTACGTAAATCGGACTTGCGGATACACAAGTGCTTAGTTTTGCATTTGATTGCCTCCTCGTTCGTAAGTAAAATAAATTTCGATCTGGCCAAATTTAGGGTCACAAACTCCGCTTCGATTTTATACCTTGCGACTGCTTCTAACTTTTGATCTTCCTTGAAGTATGGGATGAAGAGATTGATCACCTGATAGATTTCAAAAGTACCATCTCTATCCAACAGTGGGACCGACACCAGCGCTATCAATTTATTATTTTCTAACAAGGTAACACATCCCAAGGCTTTATAATATTTCCATAATTGATCGGTAGGGTCTACAGGCAACCTAAGGTGATGGGGCAGTTTGGCTTGTATTTCCAATAATACTTTCAATAGTTTCGGAGTTATTATACTTGGGGGCAAGTGTTCTATTGATAACATGTCTAATTCCGTCCTCACATGTTCTAGCAGAATAGTGAATGACTGACTGGTTTGGTGCATCTTGCTAATTATTGCTGGAAATATTACTGCAGGAACTCCAAGCTCTGTAATTCTGTAATTCTGTAGTCAAAGTGCTCGTTACATTATCTGCTTCTTCCCTAATGGCTTGCAGTTGGGAAATTAACCAATTTATACTACCTTTATTTTCGCTAACTCCAATCTAGTAACGTTGAGGATTGACACGCTTCGCTTTAGTTACACAAGTTAACAACTAGCTGGTCCCTCGCTACATTCCACAATTGTCTCCTTATCGTTCTCATATCGTCTTCTGACACGGTCCCAAACAACACATTCAAAGCCTTCCCCACTATAGGTAATACTGCCCGTTTCCGCCTGGTCCGTAACAACTTTACTCCCTTCAGATATAGGCTCATATACTTCCACTGTCTTTCTAGCATCAGGGTGTACCGTGCTAGGTAAAGCATTATACTGCGGTATTCTTGATCCCCTAAATAATGTTTAGCTACCTGGCTTTGTTTCCTTTGTCTTTAACCGAGCTAACAATTCCTCGTATTGTTGTAGGTCTATTACTAGTGTTATTAACCACTTCGATCTAGTTATGACCACTTCACTGATCTTTTTAAATACAGTATTTTCACTGTGTTCCCAGGCCTTTGCTGCCAAAATCAACATCAATACTACCAGTGGTCTCTTCCCGTTCATGTCTACAAGAGTTCATTCACTTTCCTTTCAGTCTATCTGATGGTTATCAATTAGGGTGACACCCGAGAAGTTAGACGAGTCCACAACCACCAATGCCGTATGTATGGGGTCCCTTCCACGCACACGTCAGCACCCGGAGCCATGACAAAGACCACTTTAGGGTGATCACCTGCTCAGTTTATTTATCTTACCCGAGTTACCTATTCTTGTGGTTTGGCCCGCACTTTCCCCGCCTCCTCAGTTGTAACTTTACAGATAATTCGTCTACCACACTAGACACTTTCTCAGCCTTCCATCGCGCCCGAAGTTGAGCTAGAGAAATTTCATCTTCCCACTCACTCGCTTCCTCTCCACTCCCTATAGGGGCAGATTTTGGTTCAATAATTCCCTCAGAGGACCTAGACTTGAGTCTAATCGCTTCTCCGTGTTGCGGGAATGGAAAGTACCATCCTGGTACATTTGTTCTACAAACAATATTAGGCAGAATCCGGGTAAAACGTTTCCAAAAGATGGAATTCAAACAAACAATTAATAAATGTATTAACAAGACTTGTTTACAGAAGCAGAAAGAAGGAAACGAAGTTGAAGTTACGAACAGTTCAATAGAATCTTCAGTCTGTGTATCTTACATGCCTCGTCTATAACGTTGCAAAAGAAAATGTCTTGCCGCTCCAAAAACCAAAAGGAAAAGAGGTGTGACACTGAGGTCATCAGGTGGTTAAATGTTGATTCTGAGCAGAAAACGGTTAAACCCAAAATGGAATTTAGGCTGGAATATATATATATAAAATAGATAGATAGATAGATAGATAGATGAGAGAGAGAGAGGGAGGGAGAGAGAGATGAGACATTTCCTTGGTGAAAATGGGACCGTCTGGATTTCTTCTCTCCTAAAGTTTATTTTTCTTATCTGTCGAGAGTCTGGCATACCAACGAAAACAGATTTGGAAAACAATTTTATCTCTTCCATATATTTTTGTTGACGAAAACGAATTGGGAAATGAAAACAACGAACGAAAGTTTTTACTTAGGGTCGAAGTTATGAAAACAGATCTTGTAATTGCCGAAAGGGTGATCTGGTTTGTGTTTTCACTGAAATTAAATAAGTCCAAGAATGGAGAGATAATTTTAGCAGAAGAATTAAAATTAATGACTGGAGTGCACCACGCCCTTTCGCCCACCCGATTGCCTTGAGTGCCTTTGAAGGATTCTGACAGTACTTTGAGTTTTTTTTTTATTTCTGAAGTAGCGGTTTTGAAATCTGTTATATATTCATTGATTTTAAACACATTAATTTCTCGAGATTGTATTTCGTTGTAAATTACTTCAGAGGCATAATCTGATGAAAAAGCTCTAACCAAAACATGAAATTATCCTCATTCAGTTATTGTGAAATTCCAGTTGCTTGTGCAATGGTTTGATCTGCATTTAATATTGATTGAATTTCGGTAAGGTAGTTTTTTAAATTTTACAAATTTACATGAATTCTGTTCACGGTCCGTATGTTAAAGTCCCACCTTGCAGAGGATACGTGTGGAATGCAGACACCTATATGCTTCTTGAGAATGGGGGAAAGTTGTGGTGATCCTGAGAAAAATGCTGGAATAGTCAAAATGTTAGAAAAAAAATATTCTTGTGGTCCATGTAATACTTGTTGCTTTTCTCTTTATTAAATTAAGTTGATTTGCATAACAGTTAACGAAATGGTCACTACTGTAAACTGCTTTTATTTTTACTTGAACTCCTCCTTTTTGCCTTTTATGGCATCTGTAACATCAAATGACTGAGCTATCAGTTTTTGTTCATTCCCTTGAATGATTATGTCTAATTGTCCTAGAATACCTTTTGATATGGCATCTGCATTTTGATTTTCTGGAATAAAGAATCCAACAAAATGTTCAAATATTTCTTCATTCAAAAAGTACTTTAAAACAAGGACCATTTGTGCGTATTCCAAAACATCTGTTATGTCATTAGCCATGACAACCGCATGTTCCCTAATTTCTGTCATTGTATATCTGTAGCAGGTAGTCATGTATCTCGTTTTGAATGGTCTTAAAAACAACTTTGAAAACCGCAGATTTCTAAGTGATTCGTCAAATCTGGATCTAATTTAGATGCAAAATGTATTAATCCTGTGATACTTCTGGATTTACTAAATCATTTTTTTCATCATTTCCATTTAAGGCAGTTTCAAAGTTTTCGCAAAATAAAATTTTGGATAAAATTTCATGGTTCATCACATTATGCTCATTTGAGTCCCTTTCTCATAAAAAAATAAAATCGTTTTTTTTTTTTAACCCTTTTCGTCTGTATGCCATGTTAAATATTGTTACACAAGAAGGTAGTAAAAAATGTTTGAGAAAAAACAACGAAAAGACCTACTTTCACTTGCCTTACGAATATCTCTTGGACATACAGCAATTTTTTTAACTTCATAAAGTTCATGCTTGGGAAAAATTTCTTAGAATTCTTTTCGTTTTTGGCTGACCAACCACAAGGGAACTCTCCTTTGAATTTCAAAATTCTTTAATCTCTCCGCAGTTGGCCTGTAACTGGTACCTTCTTTGATGTTCTCTTTTAGATGTCAAATACCTTCTTCAATGTCAACGTTCCTTGTCCCCTTGCTGTCAAAATGTCTTCTTGTATCTGCTGATCTGAGTCCTATTTATTTAGAAAATTAGGCTCACAAAGGCCCCACTATTCGGAATGTTACTAGAGCTTGAGATCACGTCTCTCATCAAAAAATATTTTTCCATAAACTGGAAGTGGATCCTTCACAAATTTTGTCGAGTTTTATACAGCCGAAAATGATATACAACTGTAACAATTTTTACACAAACCATCTGGCCTTCATAAAAATATACTTCTCCCAAAAGAATGTGCATTAAAAAAACAACCTACAAGGTTAATATCTTTAGAATACCAAAAATTAAATTTTTATAAAGAGGTTGAAGGCTAGTTACAGAGAGCACTGTCGCACAAGCAGCGCCGACCCTGTTGTCCGATTGTAAGGTTGTTTTTTTTTAACTCAGCGAGTGTTGTGCTTAAATCCCGTGTACCATATTCTTGAATGTAATAAACTGTAGATTGCTATCATGCTTCCAGCTATTTTATTTAATTAATTTTTTGTTGTTTTATTGTATAAAGGATGTTAAGAATTTAACCATCACCTATGTTATGGTCCAAGGTTAGGTCCATGGAAGAACAACACGAAACACAAGAGTAAAATTAACAAAGAATATATTACACGAAAAATAATACAAGAAGTGGAAGGTGTTAGTATGACTGTCAGACTGGTTTGGAGTGAACTACTATCAGCTCGACTCGATTCAATACCGTCCGTCTCTCTTGAGAGGCATAGTATACATAGCGTTAAAAAGAGTTTATTCTGTCGATCTAGGTAAGGACCCATGACACCCCCCTCCCAAGTTTTTACCTCACAGGGGTCCTTAATATTTTTTCCTCTTCAGATTAATCATCAAAGGCTCTGTAAATTTTCTTTTTCTGCTTGATTTCCGCGGTTCTGAAATTGCTTGAGGCCTTTGCATATTGAAGGTGTCAAATATTGTGTCTATTACTTACTCCTCTTCTTGAGGTAGACTGTTAGAATCCTCTAACAGCCTCTTTCTGATCTGATTTATGTGCCTTTTATGCGAGAACTTCGGACCCTGAATTATGTAAATCATGTTCCCGATTCGTTTCTCTATTGTACCTGGCTCCCAATAGGATGTGTTTTTTTTTTAACATTTAAAAAAAACTTTCTCCCCTGGGCTAAATTTTCTTTTTGGTACAAACGACGTTGGTGATTGCTTTGTCTGTTTCGGCAGTAATTTGTCGAATACCGATCTAATTTTTCGGGCGAACATTACTTCCGCCGGTGATAATGCCGATGGCGTAGTACTGTTCGGTGTAATTCTATACACTTGCAAGAATTGTTGTAAAGCCTTTTCTGTTGGTACGTCATAAGCTTTCCTTAGTGCTCTTTGGAATGTATCTACAAACCTTTCTGCTTGCCCGTTCGACCTTGGGTGATATGGCGGAGATTTGATGTGTTTCACCTGAAAAGTTTCACAAAGCTCTTGAAAATCCGCAGATATAAATTGTGTCCCATTATCGGTGACTAAACAATCAACCACTCCGAAATGAGCAAACAGCTCGTGAAGGCAATTTATTGTCGTCTCAGAAGTATATTTTCTACAACAAAATACTTCTGCCCATTTGCTGTAACTGTCTACTACAATCAAGTAGTAGAAACCCTCTAATGGACCTGCGAAATCTACATGGATTCTCGACCACGGTCGATCTGTCTTAGGCCATGGCTTATGAGTGATTGGAGGTGCCTTGGGCTGCTAAGGAACAGCCCTTGCATTTGTCCACCATATGTATAATATCTTGATCCATGTTTGGCCAGTACACATAACTTCGCATTAAGGATTTCATTGTAGCAGAACATTATCACATAACGAAAAACTGTTTTTTTTTCGTTTCCTTTATAAATTCGTCATTCACTGCTTCGTTTCTTATTTCCTGTAATGTGACGGAGAGGTTTCGAATTGTACTACATAATGATGTTTTAATATATTCCTCATATCGTAGCGCTGCAATTTCGGAATCTTCTAATGGCTCCGTTTTCTTTGGCATTAGTCTCGAAAGACCGTCTGCATGCCCGATTTTGTTTGATGGAAGATACTCCAATTTCAAATTATAATTTAATAAAATCGGACCCCATCTTAGTAATCTATTAGCAGTGTAGACAGGTAGACCCTTCTTTGATCCATATATTGTTAGTAATGGTTTGTTATCTGTCTATAAGGTGACAAATCTACCTTAAATATATCTGTGGAATCTCGTGACTGCAAAAATTATCCCCAGCGCTTCTTTTTCGATTTGCTAGTAATTTTGTTCGGCTGGTAGTAAAGTTCTTGACGCATGCGCGATGGGTTTTAGTGTCCCATCCGGCATTTTATGTAGTATACATGCACCAACACCATAGGCACACGCGTCACTCGCGTCACTCGCGTCACTCGCGACTATTACTTCCAATTTAGGATCATAATGTGCTAAAAATAAATCTGCTGTTAGAGTCTTAATGATTTTGTCGAAAGTTTTCTGACAATCATCTGACCATTCCCAAACTTTTTCCTTCTTCAACAGTTCGTTTAGGGGTGCGCGTAATTTGTGCATGTTAGGAATAAATTCTTGATAATAATTTACTAAGCCCAAGAAGCTTTGTAACTCGGCTAAATTTTTTGGAGTCGGCATTTTTTTTATTGCCGTGGCTCTTTCCGGGTCGGGTCTTCTTCATTCTTCGTCAATAATATGGCTCAGATATTTTATCTCCTTCATAAAGAAGTCACATTTATTTTCTTTTACCGTAAAACCGTAATTTTGTATCTGCCTGAAACCTCTTGAACGTGTTCCCAGTGTTGTTCAATATTTTTGTTATTTATCAGGATGTCATCAAGGTATGCGATCGTAAAATCCAGTCCGCCTAGCATAGTGTCCATTATTTGATGAAATATCGCCGGCGCGACCTTGATCCCGAATGGTAATCTTTGGAACTGATATAATCCTTTATGAGTGTTTATGCACAACAACCTCGAGCTTTCCTCATCTCTGATACTTGTAGGTATGCTTCGCTCAAGTCTATTTTTGAGAAAAATTTTCCTCCGTTCAACTTTGTGAAAACTTACTCTGGACTAGGGAGAGGATAGTGATAATCCTTAATCGCTGCATTCAATCCCGTCGAGAAATCAGCGCATACTCGTATCTCACCCGATTTCTTTTTCACGTATGTGCGGCCCATTGATTATATTCCACCTTTGTCAATATACCGGTTTTCACGAGTCTATCCAACTCTTCGTCTATCTTTTCTATTAATGAGGCAAAAGATACATTTCTTTTCTTCTTGAAAATGGGTTGTACATTTTCTTTTAGTTCGATTTTTGCCGCCATTTTTTTTACACTTACTGAGGCCGGCTGAAAATACGTCGGGGAAACTCCTTTAATTTCTCCTTCAATTTCTTTACCTCGGTCGATAATCTTTCCACTTTTTGGCAGAACGCATTTATCGGTAAATCCCAGAGGTCAAATTTCTGCATCCAGTCAGTTCCAAATAAATTTTCCGTGTGTTTTAGAACATACATCTTAATTTTTTGGTCATTCCATTGAACGTCACATTTGTGATAACCTCGTCCACAAATTTGATTTTTCTTCCTGTTACCGACCTGGCTATTTTATCTGTTCTCAACATGGTCGGTTTGTTTAATTTCTTCCACGTCTGAAAGCTAATAATGGTTAAATTTGATCCGGAATCTAATTGTAATCTGATTTTTTTGTTTATTTTTTTGTTTAACATTTCTACTTGTACGTATTTTCGTATATTTATCCCGTCCGCTTGATCAGTTCTTACTTGGTTAGCTCTTACTCAGATTTTGTTTTCTTTCTTCGTTCTACAGTGCGAACTTTTATGTCCCACTTTATTGCACGACAGACAAATCTTATAGCGGTATGGACAGTCTTTATACCAATGCAAAATCCCACAGCGATAGCATAAACTGGGTGGTGGTTTCTTCTGAGGTTTCATTTGACTTTTTATAGTAAAATAATTGGTTTGGTTTGTTTTTGAGGAGGGCAAAAAACGTGTTTGTCATTTTACTTTTCGTACGTGGGCTACGCCAGATTCTTCGATATTTTTCGAGTCCTTTTTTACGCTTATACGTATCTGACAGTCCTCAGCCAATTTTTGTAGCGTCAATTCTGGTTCACTCTCAAGTTTTGTTAAAATTCTCCGTCTGATCTCTGCATCTTTAGTCGAAACCAGGCCTTGGACGAATATCAAACATTTAAAATTGTCAGAACTGAGTTCAGATAGTCATCGCAGTGTTTGTTTACTACGGATGCGAATGTTACATAGTCTTCGCAATCCTTTTTTGTTAAATTTAAACATTTCCACCTTTTGTGAAATAGTGAAGTGTTCGGACTAAATAATTCCGTTAAAAGTTTCACGGCTTCCCTCAAAGTCAACTCATTCATTTTCTCGGTAGGATGTAGTCTACGAATTTAGTGTATTCGCTTGGCCCTAGTTTCCTTAGTAGTAGACGTACTTTTTTCGCATCTGACCAATTCCCGCAATCAAACTAATATAAATCTTCATATCTTCAAAAGCAAGCCGCGAAGGTTTTGTCTTCGTCCGGTGCATAAGTGAAGTCTTTGATTGAGCTCCATATAGCATTTTGCGAGAATGCCGCTTCATTTTCAGAGTTTTGTCCTTTATTTGTTATTGCCCGTAGTAGTAATTCTTGTAGTTTGAGTTGATTTTCTTCGTTTTTCTGTTGAATTTCCAATAGTTTTTTAATCGAGTTTAGTCTGTCTTTCCTCATTTTTTTTGTTGTTGCTCGAATTGTATTTTCATTAGTTCCAATATAGTTGCCTTAAAGTCTTCCATGTTTACACCGCAATTTAATAATAACACAGGCTATCTGTTGTCACGAGAAGAGGAGGAGGGAAAAAAATCACTTTTTCCCCTTACTTTTTCTTTTCGCAATATGTACTTTGTAGTTAGAGTTGTGTACTGGTGTAACGATTTTTCCTTTTTTTTCTCAGTGTAGACGTCAGGTCTTTGTCGCCTGTTTGTTCTGGAACCTTGGTGCGAAAAAATTTTCCTGCGTAGAATTCGATTCTATTGTGGCTGACAGGTAAAATTCGTGTCTTCGTTATCACTGTTATGGTTGGTGTCAAAAAAGTTTTTTTATCTTATCTTCGCGTAGAACTTGTTTTTTTTCTCAATATCTCCGTCGCCTTTGTTATGGACGACCGATAGCAAATTTTTTTTTTTTTTATATCTTCCGCGTAGAATTTGTTTCTTCAATATCCCCGTCGCCACTGTTATGGGCGACCGATAGCAAAAAGGTATTTTTTTTTATATCCTCCACATAGAATTCGTTTCTTCAATATCCTCGTCGCCACTGTTATGGCCCAAGGTTAGGACCATGGAAGAACAACACGAAACACATGAGTAGAAATAACAAAGAATATATTACACAAAAAATAATACAAGAAGTGGAAGGTGTTAGTATGACTGTCAGACTGGTTTGGAGTGAACTACTATCAGCTCGACTCGATTCAATACCGTCCGTCTTTCTTGAGAGTTGTAGTATACATAGCGTTAGGAAGAGTTCATTCTGTCGATCTAGGTAACGACCCATGGCAACCTACTTGAATACCCCCAAAATAACTTCTGTGACAATAAGTGAACTTCAGCAGGTTACGTTTCCACTTTCCATGAGAAAGTTAAATAAATAGTTAATAAATAGGCTGTTAAACACCTGATATTAAAATATCTCAGCCAGGAATAAGCAACAATAAAATGAGGTATATTCGTAAGTTTAATTCTGGATGGTACCAACGGAAAAGTTGGCTCTGCGGCTGTGAAATGAAAAATTCATTCTTTTGATTCCCTTGCTTGCTGTTTGGAGGTGATGTTACGTGGACAAAAGACGGTTTTAGAAATATAAACAAAATGAAAGAAAAACTGAAAAACATAAGAAATTAAAGAAACATTGAAAATGTGGTTTCTCTGTCACTTTTAGGAAATGTAAATATTAAGCAGAAACTTAGTAAGGGATACTGACTTTCAATCAATGAGCATAATATAAAAGTTAAAAGAACCGTGAAACTTTATCCATAATAGTAGACTTTATTTTATTTTGCAAAAACTTTTAAACTCCCTTACATGTAAATCCAGGTGTATTAGAGGATTAATGAATTTTGCATCTAAATTTGAAGAATCACTTAGAAAATAGTGCGATTTTCAAAGGTGTTTCTAAGACCATTCAAAACGAGCTACTTGACTGACTGATAACACAACCGATATTTCGGAACATACTCAAATAGTCATTTTTACGGCACTTGTTGAATGAATAAATATTAAAGTGTTTTGGGGGATTCTTTTATCCAAAAATTCAAAATACTGGCGGCATATCAAAATGTATTCTAGGAAAATTAGACATAATTCGAATTTAAATTGGGAACCACGAATACAATATTTCACAAGTTCACACTCTAGACTATTTTCCAATCCTCACTCCAACCATTTTCCCTTACTTTCAACACCGGCTCTCAAAGCCTTGATTCCTATCAGAGATAAGAATATATTTTCTGACTAACGAGAGTGCTGGAAAATAAAAAAAGGAATTCCACCACCATTATTCTTTCTATGGTGCCATAAAGTCTGTGGGAAATCTCACAGCTTGTTCACTCCCACCTGTTTTCATTACTTGCAAAACCGGCTCCCAAAGCCTTGATTCTTATCAGATGTGACACTATTTAGCTATGGTAATTGGCTAACTAATTAACCATAATAATTAAACAAGGAAACGCTGGAAACGGAAAGAAGTTATCCTGAAAGATATACCGTTCGATGCTAAAAAGATTTTACTTTATTTACGAAAAAGATACTTTTCACAAAAGACAGTAAAACCCGTAGAAAAAGCCATATGTGAGATTTTATCAAATTGATTAATATTGTTGTAAAGAAGTGCCTTGCCGAGAGAAATGGGAGAATTCGGAAGGATAAACAAAGCATTAAGATATCAGGAAGACCATATGGCGATCATAAAAATTTCGGCCTGAGACGATTGCCGATACAGGGTAGGGAGAATCAATATTAATTATCTCTCCAAGATATCTTTTTTTTTTCTTGAGTGCCGGCAAGGAAAGGCAATATGGTGATTATAAAATTTTGGCATTTGTCTCGATACGGGTGGAGAAAACGAACAACTACCCTATGACGAGAAATTGTTGCTGCCAGCACCTATGGCTGGGATAACACAGAGATGGGAACCTAGGAAAAGAATGGCCAAAGTGTTCTCTTCGCTGACGCAAGAGAAGAAGTTGTCTTGTAAGGCGAAAATAGGGTGTATGGCAATGAAAGCTCTGATAGACTCAGGAGCGTCTGTTTCATTGCCGAGGGAGAGAGAATACAGGCGGGGGAAACAGAAGGAAGGGATACGAAAAGCGGACACACAGGCGAATGGTGGCCCCCTGGAGATAAAAGGAATGGCGAGGCTTCCTGTGAGAATTGGAAAATTGAGACGTACCCAGAACTTCTACATAACACCCATCCTGTGTACGGAAGTAATTTTGGGAGAAGAGTGGCTTCAGAGCCAGAAGGCTCGTATAGAGTTTAACCCTACTATGTTGGTAGTAAATGGCGAGATCCACCAGAAGAAGTTATAACAATAGTGGTGGAGGAAGATATAAGGCTACCCCTAGAACAGTGGTGTCAGGTAAAGGTAGACTGCTGACAGGGAAGAGAATGAAGAAGGGAACCCTGCAATTGGTCCTCGTAGAGGAGAATGGCTCCAAAGAGAATGAGGTAGCTCTGTGTGAGGCAGTAGAAGAGGCAGCTGAATTAGTGTCCATTATGATGGTGAACCAGGCCCACAAGACAATAAATGTTAATACAAGGGAGGAGGTAGGAAAAGCACTACACCTGCGAAATCTGAATCGAGTGAAATTCGATGAGAAGCAAAGAAAATACGTAGAGCAACCAGAAGGAATAACAGACGAAGAGATATTGGCACCTGATAAATTTGGGGCCAGACTGGGAGGTCTGCTAAGAAATAATCGGGATGTGGTGGCCAAATCAGATAAGGAATTAGGCCAGACCCACACAGTAAAAATGAAGATCGATACCGGCGATCACCCCCCCCCCCGTGAAATTGAAGCCTTATAGAACACTTCATAAGAGGCTTCTAGTGGAGGGGATGTTGGAAGCTGGGATGATAGAAAGATCAATTTCTCCTTGGAGCTTCCCAATCGTGACAGATGGGAAGATGACGGGGACCGTTTTTGTGTGGATTTTAGGAAACTGAATTTCATCTCTAAACCTTTGCCACTAATTGATGACATATTGGCATTATTAGGGAAAGCGAAGCACTTCTCCACGTTGGACTTGAGGTCCGGGTATTGGCAGGTGACCCTTGATGAGGCTGGCTTGGAAAAGGCTGCATTTGCGTGTCACCTGAGACTGTTTCAGTTCAGGGTGATGCCATTCGGTTTGGCTAATGCCCCGGGAATCTTCCTGTAACTTATGTCAATAGTGTTAGGGGATGCGAGAGTTTTGCTATGGCATATCTAGACGATATTCTGATATTTTTAGAAACACCAGAACAACACTTTTCCCATCTAAAACAAGTGTTGGGAAGACTAAGAAAGCACGGTTTAAAATTGAAATTATCGAAATGTCAGTTTTTGAAGGAGGAGACTAGATATTTGGGCTTTGTTATAAACGGAGACGGTATTAAACCCGACATGGATAAGGTGAAAGTCATAAGGGAAATGCCAGAACCTAATACAGTGAGACAAGTAAGAGGGTTTATAGGAGCTATATGGTACTACCGACGATTCGTCCCGGCATTCTCGAGAATTGCCATACCTCTAGTAGCCCTGACGAAGAAATACGCTAGGTTCAAGTGGACAGAAGAGTGCCAACGGGCATTTGATACCTTAAAACAGCAGCTGACAGCCGTTCCACTGCTGACGTACCCAGATCTCAGCAAGCCCATGGTGCTATACACTGATGCCAGAGTATTTGGCAGGGAAAGAAAATACCTGTGCTGATTTACTCTCAAGAATACCAAAACAGCTAGATCTGTAAAGGTAGAGCAGGGAGTAGATGATAAAGCTTACAGAATCGGAGTAATTAACTTCAATAAGTTAAAGGATCGCCCTATGTTAGAATCGGACGAGGAAGGGGACGCACCAACGATGACTGATCCTTACTGGACAGAAGGAATTGAGAAGGAGCAGGCAGACAGTGAGATAGCTGCTCTTAGAGAAAAGGTGAAGGCAGGAGAAACCACCAAGTATACAATAATAAATGAAAGGCTGTATTATCTCTCAGGTAGAGATGAGGAAGTTAAAGCCAAGTTGTATGTGCCCAAAAGTTTGAAGCCAGAGATATTAGAACAGTGCCACGAGGGGTTGGGGCACATGGGAATTGATAGAACATATGACCTAATAGGGAGAAAGTACTATTGGTCCAAATTGTACGGAGAGGTCACTAATTATGTTCGGAGTTGTATAGTGTGCCAGTCGCAGAGTAGAAGGCATGAAATGGCATCATTGGAAGGGATGGATGTGCCGAGCTTCCCCTTCGAAAAGGTAAGTATGGATGTATCAGAATCATATGGGGTAACTGCACGAGGAAATAACTATATAGTGAGTTTTATTGATTGGCTAACAAATTGGCCTGAGGTATTTGCAGTACCAGAAAAGAAGGCTAAAACTGTAGCCGACTTGATAATAAGTGAAATCTTCCCCTGGTATGACGCCCCTGTGCAGATAATGGCACAGAGAATATAAACAGCATAATAAGAGAAGTGCTGACTAGTTTGAATATAGAGCACATAAAAATATCTTCATATCACCCCCAAGGAAACGCTAAAGTGGAAAGATTTCATAGAACCTTGGGAGATGTGTTAGCTAAACTGGCTAGAGAAAATACAGGAAATTGGGATCTGTACTTGACACAGGCACTGGCTATAAACGAAACTTCCAGATTTCCGCCATACTTTATGTTATTTGGCAGAGACGTGGTCCTGCCTGTGGATAATTTGTTGAAGTCCCAAAGAAAGTATATGGGGGAAGATCATCATCAGCTGTTGCTGGAACAACAGCATAAAATATTTGTACAGGCCAGAAGAAAAATAAAGAGGGCACAGGAAAGAAGAAATGAGAGGGTGAATGCTGAAAGAAAAGTAGTAGAACTGAAGGTTGGAGACCCTGTCTGTTATAAAATTCACCACAGAGAAGGAAAGCTGAACCAGAGATGGGAACCATACTACCGGATAGTAGAACAGACGGGCCTAATATGGGATCAAAGGGCGAGTCGGGAATGGAGGGCCCATGCCAATGATCTGAAGAAAGCTGAAATAGCTAATCTAGAAATGAGTGAGCCAAGACCGGAGAAAGCAAGAACAAGGAAGGCAACTTTAGTTGAACCAAAAGAAATGGAGACGGAAGAGGATTCTGAAAAAGATGAAGAGATAGATCGATCCATCTGAACAAAGCGATCCGATTAACGGAGCTGGAACCTTCGGCGAGGACGAGCGGAGCTCAGTCGTCGCCTGAATCGGTGCAGAGGGGACCCTGTGATGTCCCCGTCTCGCCCCCATGTCCAAAGAAAAGGAAGAGAAAAGCAAGAAAATCCAGTCAAGGGCTCAAAAGGGAAACATCCTAAACAAGAAGAAGAGCTCAGTGAGTGGGAGGAGGAGGATCAGATACCCCTTTCCCAGTTCAGAGAAAGGCTAAGAAACAAGAGAGATCTAGACATTGAATCAAGAAGTAATGAAGAAGTCTAGGGTACAGACTCGAAGCAGAAGAAAGAATCAAGAGATGAAAAGGATGAAACGCCTCCTAAAGAGGAACTGAACACTTGAGAGAAGGTTAGAAGTCGAACAGGAACTACCTCTGAAGATGAAATTGAGAGGGATGGGGAAGACCAAATCTCAGTGGAACAAAGAAGGCTGTGAAGAATAGAAGCATTCGGTGACGACAGATAACGACACTGGCTCATCCAAAAAACCTACTTGCTGACTGTGGTGGATGTGGGTGGGGGATGTGGGCGTGGGTTGCACCTCACGAAGGACGAAAGAAGATTATTGGCATTGATGACTGACCAGCAGTAGTGTCATGAAGGTCCGGACCAATCGATCTACTAAGAGTTAGTTAGAGGAGGGAAGAGTTGAAGGGTTACAAACTTAAAAAAGAAAATTATGGAATAATTGAGTGAAGAATTGAACAAGACAATGGTCAAGAAGAATAAAAACAAGAGAATCTTGTTGCCTTGCAGGAATAACTAAAATGAAGGGGTTGATGATGATGATGATGATGATGATGATGATGATGGTAGCCACACTGATGATGACGATAGGGATGACGGAAGCTTGGAAGCACAGCCGAAATACCATTTTTTAAAAGACGAGTGAAGTAATAATAACCAGGTCGAAATGGTTGATCACATTCGTGATAGATTTAAATCCATATGAGTCCTTGTTAAGAAATGAGCTAAGGTAGTTGGGTGCAGCCCAGTTGAAGGTAGGGCAAGATTATTCCAAGGAGAAAGGGTATGTCAGATTATTATATTCCCTAGAATTGAAGGCCACTATGATGGAGGCCCAATGGAAGGACATGAAAAATTACCTGAAGGAAATAGAGCCACTGCAGACGAGAGAAAAGAGATCGGTAGTTCCGACTGTGGGAAAAGCGTTAAATGTCCTGTTTGGAACAGTGACTGAAGATGATGTTAAAATCATAAGAAAACTGGGAGTGGAAATAAATCAGATAACGCTAGCTCAGGTGGCAAGGGAGAGTGTGTCAATATTAAATGTGACAAGGTTGGAAGTGGCCAAGAATAGAGCCAGAATTAATTGGTTAATAAATAACCTAGCAGGGTTGAGATAAGAGGTAATTAATGATACAGAAACTGTAATGATGGAATTACAGGAAATAAGTGGATTTATGCAAAGATATCTCCAACTAATGACAATTACGAATAAGGTACGACAAACTAGTCAGTTGTTGACAACCTTGATGGAACATATGAGAGCGCAATTAGACATGTTATCATTGGGACACCTGTCCCAGAGCATAGTAACCACGGGTCACTTAAGGGAAGTGCTACTCGGAATACAAACCGAATTATCCCATCATTTAAGGTTGCCAGTGGATCCCACCAAAGAATTGTGGAAATATTATAATGCGCTGGGATGTGTGACATTGTTGGAAAATAGAAAACTATTAGTTTTGATGTCTATTCCGTTGTTGGATAGAGAGAGTATATTCGAGATATACTAAGTTATAAATTTACCTATTCCCTACCCCCGAAGAGATCAAGGTTTGGGAATGGTGGCAAGGTACAAGGTAGAAACGGAATACATAGCTTTAAACTCGGGTAGAACAAAGTTCATGTTGCTAACAGCAGAAGAGGCTAGGAACTGTAGAAATGATGCTTTGAGAATTTGTACATCATTGAGCCCCATCTATGTAGTTGGTAATCACAGAACGTGCATGATAGAATTGTTTGAAGGGAAGAAAGAGGGAATTAAGAGAACTTGTCAAGTAGCGGTATTAGCAAACACAGCATTACCACAAGCTATCAGTTTCAGACGAGGTGTGGGCAGTGGCCACACAGAAACCAGTCAGCTTGTCTAGGGTATGTGGGAGATAGTCCACAAGGACACTAAAAGTGAAACCATCATTATCCCTGTTAAAATTGCCCCTGGGATGTTCGGCATTTGGGATATCTATTTCTTTACCCCCATCTTACCAGGTAGAAGAAGAGAGAGATTCAATTATAGAATTGATTGACGGAAGCTTAGTCAATTGTACAGAGTTGTGGAAGCCAATAGTGAGGGGATTCCCCAATGTTACCTTGGATAAAATACCAGCGCTAATGAGCCCGATAGGAAAGGTCGATATGAATCAATTGAGGGACAAGTTAAGTGTTTTGGGAAAGGAAGGTATGGCTTGTGAGGATGATGAACCGATTGCGATAAATTGGTCAGCAATGATGGGTACATTAATAATATAATTATTAATGTACCCATCATTGCTGACCAATGGGGGGGGTATGACAGTATGGAAATTTAGAAGTAGGAGAGGATTAATTCGTGATAATCAAATGAGAGTGCAGCAACACGAGAGGGAAATGTCGAGTAGTGTTCTTTACCCAAACAGAATCAAGGAGGAAATTGCAGGAAATCCGACAGAAGGAGCTAAAGTGGAACCGATGCGTACGGCGGAAAAACCTCCTACAGCAGAGAGAAAAACTTTGACCAAGAAAACCAAACCATAATAGCCACACACATACACCCACAACCACACTTTAAATTGCATGAAAAAGAAAATGAACATTGCATTGCATGTAGAACAGAAGAAGATGATGAGAACTTTAAATTTCATGAAACTGAAAATGAAAAGAACATTACATTGCAGGTAGAACAGGAGAAGAAAGACTGATCACGAAACATACCGTGAAAAGAAAAGGAAAATGGAATTGAATGAAATAGATGCATGATGCATGCTAAATAGTGTGCTGGGATTTAGGTGTCATTTACTCGTAAATGACAAGATGGGTTAAGGAGGATTGTGACACTATTTAGCTATGGTAATTGACCATAAAAATTAAACAACGAAATGCTGGAAACGGAAAGAAGTTATCCCGAAAGATATACCGTTCGATGGTAAAAAGATTTGATTTTATTTACGAAAAAGATACTTTTCACAAAACCCGGAGAAAAAGCCATATGTGAGACTTTATCAAATTGATTAATATTGTTGTAAAGAAGTGCCTTGCCGAGAGAAATGGGAGAATTCGGAAGGATAAACAAAGCATTAAGATATCAACTTCGTAACCACTTTCAATTAAAGAAATACCAAATAAAGGGCTGCCGAGAACAAACATCGGCCCACAATTAAAGACGAGTTGAAAGCTGCCTTCTTTTCACCTACAAGACTTTCTCATCGACCTACGAACTCACTCAACTGCAGAATTCCTATATCTACCAACATTTTCCTACTCTACAAGAACTGTCAGGAAAACTGTGAGTGTTAACAACCTTCTATTCGCTTAAAAAACTCTTTATGCGCTCAGAGAAATATTTTGAGCAAGCCTTTTTTCTGTTAAGAACATTTTCTCTTCCCTTAAAGGACTTTCTCTTCTCTCTTTCTTTCTCTCCTAATTGTCTTTATAACTTTACCCTTTTTTCTGTATATGTAAATAAACTCTTTCTTCTTTTATTGTTACACACCGAGCAGGAGATTTTTTTATTCGTCCGCGCCTTAAAGAGAGAGTTTGTCCGCTTTAATCTTGTTTTTATTCGCGTTTTGTCGCAATTTTTTAAACTCAACCCTTTGAAGCGGGAAAGCCGGGACAATTGAATGAATAAATATTAAAGTGTTTTATCCAGAAAATGAAAATGCAGACGGCATATCAAAATGTATTCTAGAAAAATTAGACATAATCCTTCAAGTAAATGAACAAAAACTGATAGCTCAAACTAGAGCCGTCTTAACGTATGGGGCGTATATAGGGACTCCATGCTAATCTGTTTATGCTAAGTGACTTGTGTTACAGAAGCCTCTTTTTTAGAAATACTAACAATAGAAATTACTATGACAACTCACGCGTATTGCGATTGATGAAAATATGTCAATAATAGAAAGATTCATTTCATTTGAGTTGGTTCTCGAATAAAAGTGGGAGAATGTCCCCTTTTGACTTAGATGACAAATGGAGAGGATTTTCTTTAAAAAGAGACCGCCTACCTATATAAACGGAAGGACTGGTTTGTCTCGCCAGTTCAGCTCATTGTCAAGTGGAGACATTTTCGCTATGGAAAAAAATCAAAGAACTGACCCTGACTCTTGACGATCAGTCTTCGCGCAGTCCTAGTAGAGACTCGCCGGTAAAACTCTTATTTCTATCTTTTAATATTTGTGACCAAGACTACTGTTGACTTTCTGTTGGAAATAATATTATCTTTTAATTTTTCTCTTGGTTGATTTATAATTCTTAAATTTTTCCCTAGACTGAATCAGTATTGTTTTGAATGTTTAAATAGTAAGGTATTCATATTTTTACTTTTGTGAATAACTTATTTTTATGGTTACATAACACTAGCGTTGATCGTATTTCCTTATTCTCCTTTTCTTTTACATTCTATCTCTCCATTTTTTCTTTTTGTCGTAACGTTGACAAAATGGAGGTTCGTTTTAAGCTTTGATGTTCTTTTCAAAACAAAAACCGCAATTCAGCTATCTTAACTAAAACAAATAATTTTCTCATTTTTACAACAACAACAAAGAAAGTAATTCATATTTCTCTTCAGATATTTTTTTGTTAATATTGACTTTGTATTTGTGTTTGTTTAAAAATGTGGTTTTCTGTTGAAGAATTTCTTTCTTCATCCAATTTGAATGAAGAATCTCACTTATTAAACAAATCAGAGTTATTTTATGTTGAAACTTGACTAATACATGGAATAATAATACAACACAAAATGTACTTAGAACAAAATGTATTGAAACAAGAAAGTGTACACAATATTTACATATAGTCTTATGAATATTCTTGGGAAGACCGTTCCTGGAGAATGGGTTGACTTAGTCGCAGTCGGGCAGAGTCTCTGGATTGAATCTCTTGATTCCTATATTTATTTGCATTAAAATACAAAATGTGGCACGAGGCCTAAAAAGGGGGATGAGGAATGACGGTCTTCTTCTGTCTTAAATCTAAAACTTAGCTAGTCTCAGACACTGACCCAGCCATGCCAAAAATATTCCAATCACCAAAACAACACATTCACTCCTACCTTTCTTACTACGTTCATCATAATACCTCAAATTATCTATGAAGTCCTAACTAGTCCCCTTATATACAGATAATGTTCATGGGGGGAGGGTCATAAAATAACAAATTTTAAAAATATCCCCAAATGAATATTTACAATGTGTCTTAATATTTACAATAAAACTAAACAAAAATGTGTTAGTAATAAAACCCCCCACAAACCATGAATGTGGCAGAAACATCAGTTAACCGGACGAAATCAATGCGGGGCTATGAAAAAATCATGAAAACATTCTAACCTCCAAGCATACACACAGGCACACACACATTCAAACACAACAACAAATACGAAAACTCACCCATTCGAAACGAAAGGCGCCCCGCATCCACCAGAGAACTGACATCACTAACCACCTAACGAGGGAGGGGATGGGGAATTAAACAAAAGAAAAAATAGGGACAGAAATAAAAAGGACCAATGTGCATGCATACCCTAGCTAAGTTAACCGGGAAAAAAAAAAGTAAAAAATTCAAAATAGAAAGCATAGACTAGCCTAATATCTGGGTGGGTTGCCTATGTTCAACCCTGTTAGGACAAAATTCTGTACCTAACCGACATCCAAATGCCACTCTAGGTCAGCCCCTTTTACTCTACACATTCGCGCAAGATTCACCCACCTTTTGCCAAATTCTGATGATGGGAGCCGCCGCCTTTCCGTCCTAATCTTGACTTTAAGCTGATGCTTAAAGAACAAGATCAGTTGGGAAGAGGTGAACTTCTCGCCTTCATAGAAATCCTTCTTTCGCGTCGTCCAAATCACGACTCGCATAACCCCTAGTAAGCAACAGAACACATAGTGTTCAGCCTTCGCCAATTGCGGCACCACATTGCTACAAACAGAACTGGCTTCCAGGACAAAAAACTTTCCCTGCAGCATGCGAACCATGAGGCCTTCAACAAACTTGCATTAACGGCACTACTGTCTTGCACTGAAAAAAGGCGTGACCAATGGTCTCGACTTTCCCAGTACAACGACGACAGTTTGGATATTTCTCCAAGCCTGCTGAACAAAGTCTTTTTTGCCGACCCAGAGGGCCCCACGAATCATCAGCCAGGTGAGTGATGCCTCATCATTATTGAGTCATTTCAACCCAGGCGCCCAAGGCCATATCGAGCGAGCCTCCTGCTTCGTAAGACCGAGCTCGTCGATCAGACCATCTCGAACGGACCCCCTAACTAACAATCGATATAATGCCTTACGAGACAACGCTTAGGCGTCGGAGAGGCCATCCGACGTCCGCAAGAGGAGTTTCATTCGCGGTAGAAGGAGCATTCGGCACGAGGTGTACCGCCGACCTCCTCCTCACACGAGTGCACACTTCTCAGAGATGGGAAATGTTTTCGGTCATCTTCTTTCCAAAAGGTGCCCACCTCATCCAAACCGCGACACATTCAGTCGAGAAAGGTGATGCGAAGCATATATTGACGAATCTCAATGCTAGGCATACCCAGACCGCCCTCAGAGGGATGAAGGCAACAGATCTCGCGAGATACCGTATGGGCCTTGCCTCTCCACAAGAAAGAGAACAAAGCCTGGACTAATGACATTAGTCGGGCATACGGGAGTGGAAGCACAACCCTAACGAAGGCCTTGGACTGATCTAAATTGATCAGCGCGGCTTCACTGTCGACTTGTTCTAAGATCAAGCGTACCATGTGAACGTTATCCTGAATAGTCCTACCCTTCAAGTCTGTTCGGCCAATCAGGCTAGACAGGACAAGCTGCAAACGGTTGGCTAAGATCTTCGCCAAAATCTTTAAGTCAGTATTTAACATCGTTAAAGGGCGAAAGTTCCCTAACCCATCCCCACCGTTCTTGTTCTTACGCAGCAACTTGATCACAACTGGAGAAGCGTTGAGGTAAAGACCCCTGCTTCATCCAGTGGTTGAAAATCAGTTCCAGCAAAGGAACAAAAACGTGCGACAACCGCAAGTAAACTTCGTAGGGAAGACCATCTAATCCCGGAGACTTATCCAGGCCAACCTGCTTCAGCGCTTCCCAGATTTCCGACTCTGTTATGGGACCCTCGCACCTAGCCACTTCAGCTGCCGAGAGGCAGGGAAAGTCAGCTAAATAGGCGTCGAACTGAGCAGAGCTCAGACCGGGCTCCCTGGTGAAAAGATCCTGAAAGTAATCCCGAAAGACCTAACATATGCCCGTGTTTGTAGTCATGGTCCGCTTATCCGGTAATGTGACGCACGCTATATGTCGCATAGACGCGTTTCGATTCTCCTCTACACGCAGTTCAGCGGCCATATTCGTAGCCTCAGAAGACATTCTTTTAACCTAGCCCTAACTACCAGAGCTTGATCCTTCTTGATAAGCAAGGAGGACAACTCTGCTTTAGCTAAAGCTATGTCCCCACTAACACGAGATTTCACTGCCCGATCGACTTTATTTTCTAAAGCAGTTTGCGCCGCTAATCTATCTAGATTGAGTCGACGACGGCAGCAAACTTTCGAATTTTAGATTTTAAATTGCCCCACCAGGCATTTCCCACAACCGCCTACGTCAATTCCCTTTGTATCGTTAGTAACAGCTGGTCCCGGAAACCCTGATCACCAAAAAGTGAACAGTTCAATTTCCAGTAGCCAGCCATTCTAACCTTAGGTTTATCTAAGTTTACACGGACCCGGACAAGCCTATGATCCGTATAAACTATATAATGGAAACTTGGACACCCTAAGAGCCCTACATCGACTCTCCTAACTAAGACACGGTCCAGGTAGCTCGCAAGCGACCCAGGAGCCGAGTTGCTACTATTTGTCCAAGTCCATGCTACCTCACGAGGGTGTTCATACCGGAACTTATCGACGAGATCAAACCCATCGATAAAGTGCCGAAATGGTTTCACATCCGGGTTGTTAAGTACCTTGTTTATGCCCTATACGATCTATATCGGGGTCAAGGACGGCATTCCAATCCCCCGCTAAAACTACCCAACGAGACGTCGTCAAGAACGGCGCGATCTGCCGAAACAAAGCAGGCCGCTCGGAATGGGTATTGGGCGCATAAACCCCAATGAGACGAAGAACCTTTATGGTAACATCCAGCACGCAAAGCCTGCCCGCCAGATCCGCAAAGACAAGGGTACATGCATCCTTCAAAGACCTGCTCACTAGCCAAGAGACACCCCTCGAAAGACCATCAAAACATGCTGAATAAAGGGCGAACCACTTAGACAGCATGTCCTCACGATCATGAGAAGAAAACCGGGTCTCTTGTATACAACATACATTCACCCCGAGGCGCTGAAGGTCACGAGAGAGCTTCACCCTGCGAGACTCGGACCTCAGGCCCCGGACATTCAAAGTAGCTAACCAGAGAGCCATCATGAAGTCGATTAGGGTTGTCCTTCAGGATAGAACATGGCTGGGGAGAGGACACCCACAGCTTGTCCCATTGAACCAGACAACATCTCAGTATCGAGCGTATCCACCTGAGACAAGCCGCCGATGTCTGCAGGATAAGTTAGCTTTAGATCCCTATAAAGGGATGGGTGAACAAAAAGCGGGACCCTCCCCTTACATTGTTTTGATTCATCCAAATTTTCTTCCACAAGGACGGCGGCTGGGGGCACCACTTTCAAGGAGGCCTTTGCCTCCTCTATCATGCCCCAAATCTCCCGCGTACCCGGGCCAGATCTCACAACGGTCAGCAGTCTTCGGGCCTTTTGAAAATTTTCCGGCACTTCCACATCTAGGCCGTTTATGTGACGGAAATTCCACAGAACTTTTAGTGGTTTCGGGTTTTTAGTTTGCCCGAAAACCCTTTCCGCCTGTTCCCGGGATACGCGACAGACGTCTTCCCCCGGGAGATATGGTGGTTTAATTTTCTTTTTCTTCTTTTCTGTAGCCACTTGTGATTCTGGGCTTCTGACCCCTTTTTTTGTGGAGACTGAATGGGTGTTGGAATGGGTGTGACTTTTGGTGTAGTGGAGGGTGTCATGCCCGAAGGCGTCCGCACAGGAGAGGGTTTTGATGAATTAAATGTTTTAGTCGGCGAATTTGACAGTGATTTTGGTGGAGGTGGTTTAGTAAAAATGTTCTTATTTGATGAAGAAGGGGAAGACGGGGCAGAGGATAGGGGGCCCGGGGCCCCCAGCGATTTCCTATTTTTCGCCCGCCTTTTCTCCAGCTTTTCTTTCAATTTTTTTAAATCTAAAATCTTCTCCCAACTGGGCTCATTTAATTTCTGAGATTCTGTAGCGTTTTCCGCATAAGACGCCGAGGCGTTGCCCTCAGAGCTGGTAGAGGGAATGGGGCTGTAGGTGACATTGTCCCTGGGGTCATGATGGGACTGAGGAACCGCTGTTTGGGTCTTCCCCTTGCCTCTAACTACGAGGCGCCATTCCCCCTCATCCTTCTCCTTATCCACACTAGTGACAGGCGTCGGATTTGGGGGTAATGTGGGTCTGGACCCAACCGAGGGATTTTCCTCACCGGTCCGCCTCGCAGCTAGGCCCACTACAGGCGCCGCGGATTTTTCCTTTTCGGCCAAGGGGGGATTTTGGTCGCCTGCGACCGGACCTCCAGGGGCCTTCTTCCCTGGGCAGGAGGAGGAAAGGTGACCAGTCTCTCCACACCAAGCAAGTTGGTCTCCTACCGGTCACTATGACCGGCATTTTCCGGTCGCCAAACACCAAACAGTTGGGGACGGATTTGAAGGCCTTCTGATCGAGCATTATATCAAAAGTCCATCCCCCGTTCAAATTGTCAGAGAGAGCCCCTAAAATTTGGCCAAACTGCATGAAAAATGCAGCCAGGAGCTCTCCCGAAATTTGAGGAGGAACCTCAAAAACGGCGGCCTTCGTATTCGGTTCTTAAAATCAGATCTTTTGTAATTAACTCTTTTTTGGCCATGGCCAGGCAATCTTCTGGTGTGGGTAGCAGAATGTCCCACATGAAGAACCCAGTGCCTTTAATTACTCTTTGGGGTTTTATCCCCAAGGACAAATGTGATTTAATCACTGTGTCTTTTGTGGAGCGACAAATCTTACGTATTTTCTTGTCCACCACAAAAACGGTTACCATTCTTTTTACGAACATATCGAGTTCTTCGACAACTTTGACGAACCCATCTTTATTTACAAGATGGGCGTACTCTTTCGCCTTATCCAAGAAATCCGCCATGTTCAAAATACAACTTGGGGGGGGACTTCCAGCAGGAGGGCAACTCCTCGGCAGTCTTACTTTGTGTCTCCTTTGGCACTTCGTCTTTTTTGGAAGTATCTCCTTTTTTGGAGATACTATCATGGTCTGCTTTTGGGCTATTATAAGCCCGCTTTTTAGCTGATTTTTACATTAGGCCGACTGGCACCGTCGGCCATATTGAAATGAAAGTGGAGACTACCACCTGCGGGTCTCTGAATTAAAGTCCAAATTTGGAGAAAGGAGTTGGGGGAGAAAAAAAAGAAATTATGCAAAAAAGCCTGGATGTACCAGTAAAAAAATAAAAAATAGCAATGACAATAAAAATAAACTAAAAAGAAAAATAAACAACAAACTTGATCAACAGAAAGAAATAAATAGACAGGTAGGAAGAAAAAAAATAACAATGGCGCCCAAAGGCTGCCGAAAATAAAAAACAAAAACAGAAACTCCTTCCTTTTTTTTTTTCAAAAATTCAAAAAATATACAAAAAGAAAAGGAAAAGAAAAAGTCTGGTTTACAACCAGAAAAAAAAATAAAGGTTTGCGACCGAAAAATGTGGGCCGAAGCCTAAAAACAAATTAAAACAAACAAAAGAAATGGAAAAAATTAAAAGAATAAAACTTAAACAATAACTTAACAGAAAAAACTTGGCGTGTCAGTTAAAGTTCGTCCAAAAAAAAACAGGCAAAGCACAGAAGCAAATCCTCGCGTACCAGAAACGGCTCGCCACACAGCAACACACAAAAAAATCAACCAATCTCAAACGCGACCGGTCAGAAAAAAGACTGTGAATCTCTTGATTCCTATATTTATTGTCGTGAAAATACAACAAATGTGGCACAAGGCCGAAAAGGGGGCTGGGGAAAAGGACGGTCATCACTTGTCTTAAAATAAAACTTAACTAGCCACAACCACTGACCCTATCATACTAAACAATATTCCTATCACCAAAACAACACATTTATCCATACCTTTCTTATTACATCCACCAAAATGCCTCTTTGACTCAATGAAAAATTCTAAATACTCCCCTTATATACAAATATTGTCTGTGGGGGAGGGGGGGTTAAAAACAACAATTTTTTAAAAAATCCCCAATGAGTATATACAATATGACGAAATATATTTACAAGAAACTAAACAAAACTTGTGTTAGTATTAACCCCCCCCCACACACACACAAACCTTAAATGTGGCAGAAATATCAGTTAACCGGACGAAAACGATGCTGGACTATGAAAATAAGGACACATTCAATCCATCAAGCATTCACACAAGCACTCACTCATTCATACACAACAACAAATACGAAAGCACACGCACGAAACGAAAGGCGTCCGTCATCCACACGAGAACTGACATCACTGACCACCTAAACGAGGGAGGGGATAGGGAGTTAAACTAAAGGAAAAAAAAGTGGTGGGGACAGAAATAAAAGAGACCAATGAGCAAACACACCCTAGCTAAGTTTACCAGAACAGGAAAGAAAAACTAAAAGAAAAATATAAAATCCTACTCTAACCTAATTTCGGGATGGGTTGCCCATGTTCAACCCAGGAAAACAATATCCTGATGCCTAACCGACATCAAAATGCCACTCCAAGTCAGCCCCTTTTACACGGCACAAACGCGCAAGATTCACCCACCTTTTGCTGAATTCTGATGAAGTGAGCCGCCGCCTTTCCGTCCTAATCTTGACTTTAAGCTGATGCTTAAAGTACAAGATCAGTTGGGAAGAAGTGAACAACTCGCCCTCATGGAATCCCTTCTGACGCGTCGTCCAAATCACGACTCGCATAACCCCTAATAAGCAACAGAACACAGTCTTCTGCCTTCGTCAATTGCGGCACCACATTGCTACAAACATAGCAAGCTTCAAGGACAAAAACTTTCCCTGCAACATGCGAACCATGAGGCCTTCAACAAACTTGCACAACGGCACTACCGCCTTGCACTGAAAAAAAAGGCGTAACCAATGGTCTCGACTTCCCCAGTACAGCGACGACAGTTTGGATATTTCTCCAAGCCTGCTGAACAGAGTCTCTTGCCGACCCAGAGGGTTTCACGAATCACCAGCCAGGTGAGTGATGCCTCATCGTTGTTGAGGCATTTCAACCCAGGCGCCCAAGGCCATATCGAGCGAGCCTCCTGCTTCGTAAGACCGAGCTCGCCAATTAGATCATCTTGTACGGCCCACCTAACTAATACTTGATACAATGCCTTACGAGACAATGCCTGGGCGTTGGTGAGGCCATCCGAAGCCCGCATAAGGAGCTTCAGAGCGCGACGACATTCACGATAGAAGCACTCGGCACGTGGTGTACGGCCGAACTCCTCTTCGCACGAGTGCACACTTCTCAGGGACGGGAAATGTTTCTGGACGTCTTCTTTCCAAAAGGAACCCTCTTCATCCGACCCACGACACATTCGGTCTAGAAAGGTGATGCGAAGCATATATTGACGAATCTCAATGCTAGGCATACCCAGACCGCCCTCAGAGGGATGAAGGCAACAGATCTCGCGAGATACCATATGGGCCTTGCCTCTCCACAAGAAAGAGAACAAGGCCTGGACTAATGACATTAGTCGGGCATACGGGAGTGGAAGCACAGAGAGTCTGGACAGGAGAATTGGATATATGTGTGAAACACATACTTCTGCCCTTCCCTTCAGGGAAAGTCTTCTCCGAGACCACAGATTACCCGCGACCTCGGCCTTCCCTTGTACCTCCGACCAATTCATTTCCAACTGGAGATCAGGACCGAACAAGACGCCGAGTATCTTGATCAGCCCATCCGTCTAGAGGAAAGGTCCGGGAAGAGAAACTCCCTTCCACGCACCAAACCGCAAGCCCACGGACTTATCGCGGGTGATCTTGGCCCCTGTCACCATCTCATACCCACTGATCTCTTTGCTGACTTCGTCAATCTCGGCTCTGCTCGACACAAGAACCGAAACGTCGTCAGCATAGGCAGAATACCTGGCTGAGGTGGAAGCTCCAGGCAGGGAAATTTGCGCCTTTAACTTGCGAAGGAATGGTTCCAACGCAAGAACGTAAAGCAGAGGCGAGAGCGGACAACCTTGACGAATGGAGCGAGACAATCCGAAAGGCTTCGATCTTACCCCATTCACTTCCACCAGCGCACCGGGGTCGCATACAAAAGTCGGATCCAGGAGCGAAAGTCGGCTCCGAAACCGGCCGCCGAAAGGACAGCCTCCAGAAAGCGATGGTCAACCCTATCGAAGGCCTTTGACTGATCTAAATTGATCAGCGCGGCTTCACTGTCGACTTGTTCTAAGATCAAGCGTACCATGTGAACGTTATCCTGAATAGTCCTGCACTTCACAGCACAAGTCTGTTCGGGGCCAATCAGACGAGACAGGACAAGCTGCAAACGGTTGGCTAAGATCTTCGCCAAAATCTTTAAGTCAGTATTTAACATCGTTAAAGGGCGAAAGTTCCCTAACCCATCCCCACCGTTCTTGTTCTTACGCAGCAACTTGATCACACCCCTGGTGAAGCGTTGAGGTAAAGACCCCTGCTTCATCCAGTGGTTGAAAATCAGTTCCAGCAAAGGAACAAAAACGTGCGACAGCCTCAAGTAAACTTCGTAGGGAAGACCATCTCGTCCCGGAGACTTATCCAGGCCAACCTGCTTCAGCGCTTCCAGATTTTCGACTCTATAATTTGACCCTCGCACCTAGCCGCTTCCAGCTGCCTCAAGGCAGTGATAGTCAGCTAAATAGGCGTCGAACTGAGCAGAGCTCAGACCGGGCCTGGTGAAAAGATCCTGAAAGTAATCCCGAAAGGCCTCGCATATGCCCGCGTTTGTAGTCACGGTCCGCTTATCCGGTCATGTGACGCACTCTATATGTCGCCTAGACGCGTTTCGATTCTCCTCTACACACAGTTCAGCGGCCATATTCGTAGCCTCAGAAGACATTCTTTTTAACCTAGCCCTAACTACCAGAGCTTGATCCTTCTTGATAAGCAAGGAGGTCAACTCTGCCTTAGCTAAAGCTATGTCCCCACTAACATCAATCTAGATCGAGTCGACGACTAAAATCGGCAGCAAACGTTCTAATTTTACATTTTAAATTGCCCCACCAGGCATTTCCCACAACCGCCCCCGTCAATTCCCTTCGTATCGTTAGTAACAGCTGGTCCCGGAAACCCTGATCACCAAAAAGTGAACAGTTCAATTTCCAGTAGCCAGCCAATCTAACCTTAGGCTTATCTAAGCTTACACGGACCCGGACAAGCCTATGATCCGTATAAACTATATAATGGAAACTTGGACACCCTAAGAGCCCTACATCGACTCTCCTAACTAAGACTCGGTCCAGGTAGCTCGCAAGCGACCCAGGAGCCGAGTTGCCACTATTTGTCCAAGTCCATGCTACCTCCAGAGGCTGTTCATTCCGGAACTTATCGATAAGATCAAACCCATCGATAAAGTGCCGAAATGGTTTCACATCCGGGTTGTTAGTACCTTGTTTATGCCCTATACGATCTATATCGGGGTCAAGGACGGCATTCCAATCCCCCGCTAAAACTACCCGACGAGACGTCGTCAAGAACGGCGCGATCTGCCGAAACAAAGCAGGCCGCTCGGAATGGTTATTGGGCGCATAAACCCCAATGAGACGTAGATCCTTATCTTTTATGGTAACATCCAGCACGCAAAGGGTACATGCATCCTTCAAAGACCTGCTCACTAGCCAAGAGACACCCCTCGAACGACCATCAAAACATGCTGAATAAAGGGCGAACCCCCTAGACAGAATGTTCTCACGTTCATGAGAAGAAAACCGGGTCTCTTGCACACAACACACATCCACCCTGAGGCGCTGAAGGTCACGAGAGAGCCTCGCCCTGCGAGACTCGGACCTCAGGCCCCGGACATTTACACTAGCTAACCAGAGAGCCCTAGTGAAGACCGATTAGGGTTGAACTACTGGTTTGAACATGGACGGGGTAAGGATACCGACCGCCTCTCCCATAGACCCATGGCCCATCTCAGTCTTGATGGTGCCGTCTTGGGAGATACAGCCGATATCCCAGGGGAAGGTCAATTTAAGTGCTCTGTATAGGGAGGGGTGAACTAAAACGGGGACCCTCCCTCCACAGAACTGTTTTAAATTTTTTAAATGGTCATTTTCAGTGATAGCGATGGGTAAAAGCCATCTTATATGCATTGATGGCCTCGTCCACCATGGCCCAAATGTGTTTTGCAGCAGGTCCTGACCTTATCACAGTCAAGACTCTCTGCGCATTTGGGAATTTTTTGTGGTACCTCTATATCCAGTTTCGCAAACTGCTTGATGGAGAGAAAGTACTTCAGGTCCTTTAACCTGTTCCCATAATCCCAGGCTCTCTCGGCCTGGGCTGGGGAAATATGACACACCTCCTCTCCAGTGTTGAAAATCAGTCTTTTTTCTTTCTTTGCTCTTTTTGCTCTTGCGTGGGGCTTCTTAAACGCTTGGAAGCGGGAGGTGGCATATCGGATTTTTTTAACGGGTGATTGACTGGGGTACGGAGGGAGTAGATTTTTGTTTAACGGGGGGGGGGGTGGGTGTATGGAGAGGGGTATAGAAAGACCTATGTCTATAGGGGCTGGGATCTCTACTGAGGAGAGAGGATTTGGATGGCGATATCAAGGGGTTTTTTTTTCGGTGAAGGGGTGAGCCGAGCAGAGGACGTTGAAGGGATAGGGTCTTTTTTTTGGCATCCAATTGCTTCTTCATCTCTTTAATTTTCTCAGTCTTTTCGAATCCCGGATCCAATTTCCTTTGTTTTTCTTGGAGTGTCGGTTGAGAGGCCGGGCATCGCCCTTAACGTTGCTAGAGGGAGTGGGGCTGTAAGTGCCTTTCTTCCTTGGGGATTCAGGGGACTGAGGACCCTATGTCCGGCGCTTCCCTCGGGCCTTAGCAGCAACCAGCCATTCCCCCTCTCCCTTCTCCACAACTGCACTAGCAGCGGGCGAAGGCTCTTTGGGGAATGTGGCTTTTGATGACACGCCAACCGGAGGATTAACCGACCCGGTCCCGGATGCTGGTACGCCCATTACAGGTGAGGCGGAATGTACAGACGCGGTCAGAGGGGGATCTTGATCAACTGGAGCTTGACTACCAGAGGCCTTCTTCTCTGGGCAGGAGGAGGAGAGATGACCAGTCACTCCACACCTCCAGCATACCGGTCTTCGGCCCGTCACAATGACCGGTAACTTCAAGCTACCAACATCCAGACAGTTGGGGATGGAGCGAAAGGCTTTCTCGTCCAGCATAATATCAAAGCTCCACCTCCCCACGCTCAAGCTATCGCAGGAAGCTCCCAGAATTTCGCCATACTGGGAGATGTTCCCCGATAACCTGAGGAGGGACCTCGTATACTGCTACAGTGGTCCTTCTTCGGCCTTCGTCCGCAGTATCAATTCTTTAGTTATTAGCTCGCGGCTAGCCGCGGCGACGCAGTCTTCCGATGTGGGCAACAGTACGTCCCACATGAAAAATTTAGCTCCCTTAACTATTCTAAGGGGCTTAAACCTTAATGACTCTAGTGCTTTCAACACTGTGTTTTTCGTCGGGCGACAAATTTTGCGCGTACGCTTGTCCACGACGAAAACTTACACTATTCTTTTCTCAATTTTCTTCAATTCTTGGGGGTCTTCTAAGAGTCCACCTTCTACAACAAGGTGAGCGTAACTCTTGGCACGCTCCAAGAACTCCGCTAAATTGATTATGCACTTTGGTGGAGACGACCAACAAGAGGGCGATTCCCCGGCCTCAGGCTTATCTTGAGGGTCATTTCTGGCTTCCTTGTCTTTTTGAGAATTTTGGCCATTATTGGCCTCCGTAGATTTTTCTTTTTCCTTGTTATTGCCATTATTGGCCTCAATAGCATTATTTTTTTATTTTTTCCCAGCGGTTTCATCGTTGCTAGGGGAAGTAGGCTCAAGTGCTGGATATTCATTTACATTGTCTTTATCCGGGGGGTTCTTTTTTGGTGGGGTTAAATAAATGCTTTCGTATCGCCTTTCTATAATCAGACAAATTTGGCTTTTTGTTATGGCTAAAAAAGAAGGTGTTTTTTTTTTCTTCTTTTCCATTTTTTAAATATTAAGAAGGAATGGGAGGGGTAAATACGGGTGGGAACCGCCTTATAGGCGGAGAAAAAAAAAACACACAAAAGCTCACCCGGAAGCGGGACAAAGCAAAAATAAAAAACACGTACAATAAATATTATACAAAAAAAAATCGCCTAAAGGCGAAACAATAAAAAAGAAAAACTAAAAAAAAACAAAAAAAAACGCTTAGACAAAAAGGAAAAACAAAGAAAATACGAAAATATGCAAAATATACAGAGCTAGTTATAATTTAACAAGATGGCCGACACCAAAACAAATAAACAGTAGAAAATAAATACAAAAAACGTCAGAACAAAATAAATGGACAAATATATGGACAAATAAACAGTAAATAAAGGTTTAAAAAATTAAACAAATATACAAAAAAGGCAAAGAAAAAACACGCAAAACTTAAAAGATATTAAAAAGGAAAGAAAAAAAGAATTATTAACGTACCGTCAACGCAACAACGAAACACAGACAGGGGTTACAGAACAAACGAAAACGGAGATATAATTAAAGGAGAAATAAGAGAAAATGAAAAGACAGAAAGGAAATCTAAAATAAAAGGAATAAACAAAAACTAACATAGGTAATTTTTTTCTTTTTTTTTTCTTTATTTCCTTCTTTTTTAAAAAGAGGAGGGTAAAAAAAGGAAAAGAATAAAAATAAAAATCTTTTCAAAAAATTCGTAAGAACACAAATCAAAGACAATAATAAAAGACAAACTTAACAAAAATGACGTTCAATATGCAATCAACAATATGAGGAACAAACGGGCGTCAGAGTAACAGTCAACAAAGGTCAAGCAAATAAAAACTCTGAATGTCGTGATTCCTTCACTCGTCTTCCCGGTACCAACCATATTTATATGGTCGGTACTCCACTATGCAAATTAGGTGGATCCTACCACAACATTTTATTTAAACATTAATTAGACCTACTGTAGTACCATTAATAGCAATGACATGATTATTGGACATGTATACATTGTATATGAACCCAGGCATACGGCTTTGCATAAATTATTAGTGATTGAAGCCGAGATTCAATCACAACATTGAACATTTGTATGGTAAGCATGTAGTGGTTATTTATGATTATGAATTTATGACGCAGTACTAATTACCAGGCATTTATTGTTTGTGAATATATGAATGGATAATATATGAATAGTGCAAGTTGAGAAAAGTGTTGAATGTAGTGTTGTAGACTAGATAGATGAGGCTAGACCAGTACCAGACACCCTAGTTATACCTATAAGCTAGATTAGGTCTTGTCCGGAAATTTTGTGAGCACAATAGAGAGTTTGTATTAAGAATAAATACTGTTCGTATAATTAAAGGAAGGATATGTTCATTATGGAATGTTTAAATATTTAGGTCTCGTTGAAAGACCACTTATATAACATAACCCTACATCCTGGTGTGGGACTAAATACTAAATATCTAAGATATATATTTCCAGGTCAATGACCATTCCAGCAGAAATGAAACGTAATGTTTTGAGTGGATCACAGAAAAAGACAGCTGCAGAAGAGAAAAGGAAAATAGGAAAACTTCCAAAATTAACATCGTGCTCAATACAGGTGCAACGAGCCACTCATACCATTCTTTCAACTATAGCAGCCACATCAGCATCCAAACCTGCAATGTAAGACACTAGTACTTTTCCATCAAATACAGCATCCACTTCTACATCCATTCCTGCTACTAAGTCATCCAGTTTCAGCAGACATACCATCATTGTCTGTTACTGCTGGTGGTGACATTTTACAAAATTTTACCCAAATCTGTAACAGTAAAAGAAGTTTGCCATTCAAAAGATAGATCCAGAGCTATGGAACATTAATGATACTAACACAATAGATTAATTGATTCGTCGAGGGCCCTCGTCCTGTCAGAATCATGATAGTAACCTTTGAAACTCACTCAGAATGTATAAAACAGCTGGAGTAGAGAATACGAAGGCAAAGTAGAGAATATTCATCAAATAATGTGTTCAAACATGAACTCCAGAATGGAGAGTGAAAAACGTGAATGGCTACTCTATTCACCATCCCAAGGTCGTTTGTACTGCTTTGTATGTCGTCTATTGTCCGAAAAAGAATCTTCCTTTGCTCAATAGTGGCTTAATGACTGGAAGCCCAACAATAGAACATGAACATGGAGAAGAACATCGAAAGTGCATGACAGTATAGTTGATAAGGTACAAAGAAACTGGAAGTGTATATTATTTATTACTTGAGCAACATCGCTCAGAGAAGGAATATTGGCACAAAGTGTTGAAGTGTGGTTTCTGTAATTCGCCTTCTTGCCTGCAAAGGTTTGCCATTTCGTGGAAAAATCAGATTATTGGTTCAGCAAAAATGGCAACTATTTAGGTATACTAGAACTACTGGGTGATTTTTAACCCTTTCTTGGAAGAACATCTCAAAATGTATGGAAATCATGGTAAAAGGAATCCATCATATTTATCTGCAAATATTTGTGAAGAATGTACTGAATTGCTGGGACAACCGGTTCTTTGTACTGTTCTTGGAGAAGTAAAAGAGTCGAAGTATTATTCAGTAAGTCTAGGTTCCCCTCCAGACATGTCACACACAAATCAACTGATATTTACTGTGTGCGATGAGTTTCTGGAACGTTTCTTGATGTTCATCTCTGTCTTTTTTCATGGAGCAAAAGATCTAAGAGACACTGTTGTGTATTTTTTTTTAATGAGAACAAAATTCCACTATCAAACTGCTGTGGTCAGTCATACAATAATGCCTCAATGACGATATACTGGATTGCATGCACGAATTCATCAACTCAATGAGTTTGCCATCTATGTCCTCTGTACTGGACACCCACTGAACTTGGTGGGAGTAAAAGTATAAGTGTCTTGTCTACAGACTGTAAAATTCTTTGATTTTGTTCAGCATCTGTATTCATTTTTTGCTGGTTCTACTCATCACTGGAATGTATTGACATCGTCTCTAGGAAACAATTTTGTCGTCAAGCGTCTGTTTGACACATGATGATCAGCACATTTTGATGCTGTTCATGCTCTGTATGGGGGATAGAAAAAATAAAAAAAGTACTGGATTCTCTATCAGACAATGTGAATACGAGGAGAGAGGCGGAATGATTGAGAAAAAAATGGAAAACCTGGAAACAGTCTTTCTCACAATTCTTTGGAATGGCATGCTAGAACGAATGAATAAGAAAGGTCTTTTAATCAAAGGATGTGAACATCCTTGTTGTAACGAATCTTCTTGAGTTTATGAAAACCTATCTTCAGGAAACTAAAGACAAATTTAGTGAATATGAACCAGGAAATACAGATTTTTCACAGATTGGAAATCTGTTTTCTTTTTTCAGCGAATTCACCACGGCTTCTGATGTACTAACGAAAAAGTTTGAACAACTGGCTAATATGTATCACAAAGAGCTGAATTATGATGACCTTTTAAATTAAAGTGAACATCTCTACTATAAGTACTATATGGCTCTTGATGCACCGTACAGAAAAATAAATTCGGACAATGTTGAAATTGTACTCAGTGTGTTCATGTACATGATAATGACAACTGTGCAGAGAGACGTTCTTTTTCAAGATTAAAACTTATAAAAAAAATCTGCTTCATAGCACAATGGGGCAGCATTATTTGAACTTGTCTTTCACTCATGTGCATGGAAAATGACACCCTATTTCTGAAGACCATTGACTTCAAGACAATAATAAAGCAATTCTCTAAAAAGAAATGATGCAAATGTTTGTTATAATAAGAAGTTCGTAGTAATTTCATACTGCGCCATCTAATCTGTGGGACTTACTGAATATTATTGTGTTTTTCAATTATTATTGTGATTAGTTTCTGCTATACAGGATTTTGTTATGTTTTAACACCAGTTTTGCTAAAGTGCCAATAAAATAAATATATGTTTAATATTATCGACCATTTACCTTTTATTCCTGTAAGGGTTTGTCGTAGTAGCCTCAGCACACTGGTTTGCCCAGGGGTCCATAATGCTGTTAAGACGGCCCTGTTTCAAACATTTGATGGCGCAAATATCATGAAAAGCAAAAAAGGAGGGATTCAAGCAAAAATAAAAGAACGTTGTTTTTCAAAACTGAAAAGAATAAAAACTTTTCTAAGGAGCACTGAGTTCTGAAATACTAAATGCACTGGCAGTACTTTCAAAGGAGAAAACAGTAACCTAGGAATCAATTTTTTGCTCAAAGTAAAACGAGAAAAATTGTTTTCATTTTTAAATGAATGGATCAAGCTTGAACTGTAACAATATATAAATAAGTAAAAAATATTTTTTCCTTTAGTTTATGCATAAAATTTCTTTTTATGTGTTTGTTTCATTTTACATCGCCCCCGTTAATTTTAGCCGCTAGTCACCACTGCCCAAGACCATAGTGCATCAAAATTGATGCAATCAAGACGGTATTGGCGTTTATATTAACATTAATTTTACAGAAAGCTTTTTCTTGTGGATAATTTCATGACCAAACTGTACACAATAGTCTCAGTATCAGTTGAATAGTCTTTGCTAGATTAGGTACTAAAATCTGCCTAAAAGTGAATCATATCAACAACAATGTAAAAAAAAAATGACTGTATTTTGTCTTTGATCAGTAAGAGCTATTTCCTAATTGCTTCTGTCGAGAAAATAAAAGAAATGACTATTATTCCCTTTGAACTTTGCTTTGTGATCAGGACATCGATGTTTTAAAACTAACCTATTTTCCATTACATTCCTTGTTGCTGAAGGAGGAATTTCTAAAAGTTTCAAGAATTTCTAGAATGTTTTGGCAATATAGATGGTTGCATAAATAAAGATAATTTACCCTCAACAGTTAATTTACGTATACCTGCGCAAGTGCAGAAAAGTTGTCGTTGATATTAGGGATATTCAGTATTCAATATTCCGTATTCGCGGGACTGGCGACAGCGGATCGAGTTCAGTGTGAGGAATAACAACGTCAAATGGAAGTCACTGTTAGACCCACGGAAAGTATTTAAAATTTAAAAACTTTAAAAAAATTAGCGCTTAAAATTGAGCCTTATGAAACAATTTGTCATAGCTCTAGATAAGGAATCTGCAGCTTTCAAGACTTCTTCCCTAAGCTGTCTGCGGCAAAAGTCAAGGCTGGTGTCTTCGTCGGACTCAAATAAAGTGCAAGGAATTCCACAAGAACAGCGTGGAACAGATTTGTAGCAGTGGTTCGCGGTTTCCTGGGGTACCACAAGGCTGAAAACTATGAGCCTGTTGAGGCCCTGATAAAGTACTATGGCAAAATGGGCTGTGTGCTGTACTATTCAAACATGCTAAAACTGATAAAGACCACAAAAGACAGAATTTACTTAAGAGAGCAGAAACGTGCATCCGTCCAACATGGTGGCAATACGTCATACGTCACTGCCTATTTTATTCATAGGTACCACGAAAATATGCACCCTAAAGGACAGATAACCCAACACGTTGGGTCACTCTAGACAAAGAGACGCAATTCCATATCTCGGTTCAATATATAACATTCCTCCAATCTTACTTGGGACTATAGACATAATCGTTCAATTTGATTGGTGATCTGCGGATACGACCCGATGTACAAAATGAAGGTGTTGTGCCCCCCCCAAACCCCCCAACCCCAATCTCCACAGGAACCGCTGCAGCATCTTCCATATAGTGTACCATCTGGTTTCAGGATTTCTTCAGGAATTTCACGAGCAACAGTAATTCTTGGATTATTTGTAGTGATGTTCGCCTGGACATCAGGTATTCCTTCCTCTGCAAACCTGGGTCGAAGTTTTAAAAGTTGGTTTGTATGTCACCAACCCTCCCCTGCTTCCACTTCAATAATCACTGCTCGCAACTGTCTGGTAATAGTACCTTCAATCCACCGTCGACCAGATCCAAAATTCCGTACCAGAACCGGATCGTCAACTTTGAATTCTCGAAGGAGGGTCATGACTAGTTTCCCGTTCCATTTTGCATTTGTAATCTAGAATACGCTAAGTGTTAGGCTTCATTATATGAAAGGTAATTCTTAAACGCCGCATGAATATCAATTCGGCTGGAGGAACTCCGTTGCTTTGTGGAGAGTTATTCTAAAGATAAGCAAGAATCTGCTTAACATTGTTTCGAGTGTTGTCTTCCTGTTTAGCTCCATCTTTTTCAATGCTTCCGCCTGCCCATTTGAGGATGGCTGATAGGGATCTGTGGAAATGTGTCAAATTCCGTTGACTTTCGTGAACATTTTAAAGTTCTAGCTAGTAAAACATAGATCATTACCACTCACCACCAACACAGGCAACCCATGTGTTGTAAGGTTTCCTCTCATTTTCTCAATTGTGGCTAGAGCAGTAGATGTTTTCATTGCACATACCTCCGTCCATTTTGAGTAAGCATCGACAACAATCAAAAACATGTGTCCCGAATATGGACCGGCATAATCTATGCGAATTCTCCCTCAAGACTGATTCGGATATTTCCAGCAATGAATGGGAGCTTTACTGGAATTGTTTTGATCGAACATGCAGGTCCCGCAAGCCAAGCAGGTCCTCTCAATGTCCACGTCTAAATTTAGCCACCACACATAACTTCGAGCAAGGGTCTTCATGCGCACAATCCCTATGTGTGTCTGGCGGAAACACCTTCAATCTTGATTTAGAAGGCATGACAACAATGCTTTCCCATAGTATTGAACCATCCCCACACGTCAACTCCACTCGTTCAATTCAACTACTCCAGTCCTTCATTGTATAATCGTACACGAAGCTCGAAATGGGGCGTAGCCTGATTTCTGCTCTCATTGCTGCCACTGTGGCAGCAGTGAGAGCAGTCAACTAGGTTCATCGTGTGTATCCAATTTTTGGATAGAGAAAAATCCAATTTTTGCGCACCTCGTGGAAGACGACTAAGACAGTCTGCGTTTCCATTAAGAGATCCAGCATGGCACTTAAACTTATAGCTGCATGCTGCTAAAAGGAATCCAGCGTTGAATCTGGCAACAGCAACATGGGGAATAGGTTTGTATTCTGCGAATAGTTGCACCAACGGCTTGTGTTTAGTGGATATTGTAAAGTAATTCCCATACAAATACTGGTGCAGCCTTTTCACGGCAAAAACCAGTGCCAACTATTTCTTTTCGATATGGGTATAATTCCGTTCGACATCAGTAGCATATCAGCTTCTCACTTTCATCTTCCATTACAGGTCCATAGAGAGAAGCGACTACTTGTGCCAAAATGGGTTTGAATGGGTCGAAATGAGTTAGAATGGGTGCAGAATCCAGCATTTTCTTCAAAAGTTTCTTCAAAAGAACAACATTTTGGGGTGTGAGAGTCCCTATCATAGCAGCCACCTTCTCTGGAAGAGGAGCTATTCCCTCCTTGCTGGTTTGAAATCGAGATATGTTAACTCAGGGAGAACGAATCTGCACTTACTCCTCTTCAATTTTAGTTCTGCCTTATCTAGTCCAGCAAATACGTTATGTTGCTTCTTTAGATAACTAGCATCATAACCCGAAATCAGGATATCATCCACACGTATTTTGCAGAAGAGAATATCCTTCAACCTCTTATCCATCTATCGTTGAAAAATTCCTACTGCACTGTGCACCACAAATTGTAATCTGGTGGTCTGGTATAATCCCCGATGTGTGTTTACCGTCAACAATTCCTGCGTTTCCTAATCCAGCTCTATTTAATGATAGGCATGGCTTAAGTCTAGTTTGATAAATTTCTGGCTGCCTTTTAGCATAGCGAATAGACCCTCTGTTCGTGTTATCGGGTAATTATCACATGGTGCAGCTGCATTTATTATTTGTTTGTAATCACCACATAACCGGATGTCTCCATTGTTGTTCTTGACCACCGGCACAACGGGGGCAGCCCACTGAGAATAGTCCATTCTTTTAAAAATGCCCTGGCTTTCTAGACGGTCCAGTTCTTTTTCCAAAAGATGAGTAAGGCGAGCACTCCCACCAGGATATACTGGACTTTGAACACCGCTAGATCCTATAACGAAAATATAATGGGAGACTATATTTGGAGACTGATTCGTGAAAGTAATTTACTGTATAGCCGTAAATTCTTTTTAAAATGCTCTGGCTTTCTAGACGGTCCAGTTCTTTTTCCAAGTCTTCCTTTATGGTGTAATGTTCCGGCCTTGCCCAGCGAAACCTTGAACTCGCCGTTTTATCAATCTCCGTTCAATAACAAGTTTCAAGATATCCCTTAAAGTCCATATCTTTAATGCTCATCTTGATAAATTCAAGGAGAACATGGGGGCGTACTCAGATGAGTAAGGCCAGCACTCCCACCAGGAGTTTAAACTTTAGACTTTAAACACCGCTACCAAAGATCCTATAACGAAAACATAATGGGAGACTATATTTGGAAACTGATTCGTGAAAGTAATTTACTGTATAACCGTAAATCGCGAAAAACTACTCACTTGCGTAATCCTAGAATAAATACATGCTACATTTGTTGAATCATATATCATTTTGTTTCTACTCTGAGAATGTTCACATTCGCCTGTTTTTCCAATAGGGATAGGTAAATTTCAGCCTGGTCACAGAAGCAAAGTTTGAAGGAAATATTAGTTATTTTCATACTTTCTGGGCATAGCAGTTGCTACCCAAGAACAAAAATCATGTTATACAGTGTAATTCTCTGAAGTTCAGTTATCCTGTAACACTTTAATCTTTTCATTACTTGGTTCTATCCTTTTGTCTCATATATGTGTAAAATTGCCAAAATGTATTCGATTTTGTTTTTCTGAAATTCAGCGCCATGATGAGTTCGTTCCTTTATTGTTCTTTCGTTTTTTTCCGTTTTCTGTGTTCGTTTTTTTCTGTAATAAAACGCGTTCCTCTCGCTCATTTTCAATCTCCATTAAGGTTAGTCGTTTTTCTTTCTCCTTGGGAGTCTATTGTCTGTAGAGTTGGTATTCTATTGTTTGTAATTAATTGAACTAGACGATGATATGTCTTACTGGTGTAGTTTTTTTTTCATTTAATTTGTAGTGATAGAAAAATAAAAAGTTCGTTATTTTATAAAACTAAAAGATAGAAAACTAAAAATTGGAAAATTAAAATGATTTGCCATAAAGAAATAAAACAAAAAGATAAAAAGAGAAATAAATAAAATAGGCCAAAAGGTCATAATTCTAAATGTGGGTGAAAAAAATGAGCCCCGCAAATCATAAATCAAGAGACAATATTGAAATAAACTCCTTTGTCTCGAAAAAATGTAAAACAGCCAAGGCAAAATAGAAAGTCGATGAAATATTTCGTCCGTTCTTCCATGCCCTAAATTTCGGACACCTAAAAATCCCAGAGTCGAAAGGATTACTATTAAGAAATGCTTGCATGCATACATAGTGATTGTCAATTCTTAACAGAAGACCACCTGCACAAAAAATTTCTTTTGTTGGCCGGGGGTATATAATTTTCAGACTCACTGGTCATGAGAGCACAGATGGCTTTTTAAACCAGCCTTACTTTTACAAGCTTTTGCACAAATGTTGCACCTGAAAGGGAGATCCCCAAGCTCAACAGGCATGACATCAACATGAATTTTCATGTGTCTTGTTAATCCAGAAACTTACCTTCTATACTTTCTGGCAGAGTGTACAAAAGGATTGATTGCCGGCTTTTTTCAATGGATCGAGCCTGATGAGACCTAAGGCGACTTTGAAGACCAGCCTGCTTCAACCAAAATCATGTAAATTCCAAATTCCTTCTAGCTTACTCAGCTCTATTTCAATTTTTAATCGATAAAAATTATTTCGACCATTTCCATTGTCTCCTGATGACCTAGATTCAATGGGTACAACTTCTGCCCTAGATCAAATTTCCCCATCAGTAAACAAAATCTGATTTAATTTCGCTATTCAAATCTCCAATTTCAAAAAAAATATACGTGTGTGTGTGTTTTTCCCAGAATCTCTCTCTGTCACATTTCCTCCTCTACCCATCTGTCATTTACTAGTAAATGACACACAAGCTTTCATATCAACAAAATATAAGAAAACCCAGTCCAACATGCTTCTTACTAGGGGGCTAAAACATACGTCTCTTCCAGCATGCAAAGGTAGAGTCCTCAGTTCTTCTTACGGCTCATTATGTCCATTTACATTTTCATTGTCCTTACGATACATATGTAGATGCAGCTTCTGGTTAAAGTTTACTGTTTTGGTGATCTCGTGCAATAGAACCTTTTCACATAGTTCACTAGTTCGAGGGTTCTTTCCTTTTTTTCTTACCAATTATTTCAGTCTCATTACTAAAAATAAAAATATATTTCGTAAATCTGTCCCTCCGATTTTGTCCCGCCTTCACAACAGGCTTTGTCGAATCTTTTGTTGGTTCAGGTCCTTCCACGACAATCGTGGACTCTTCTTCAATATCAGTTAGGGCTCGGTTACCTTGGTAAAGTGCACTAACTGGAATCCCTCCTTCACTCGTGCACTCCCGTGCCAGTTTATTCTGCCCGGTCGACAACACCACACGCCTCTTCAACTATCACCAAACCAGCAAGGCCTATCATCAGTATAATTCCCACAACTGTCGGCCAGGTTATTATAGCAACCCAATTCTCTCTCCAGCCCGAATTCGACGTACCTATCCTATCTAACTCCGACTTCAACTGTCCAAGATCAGTCTTATCGATTGGCCTTAACAACACCGGCATCTTTTCTAGCGACATCTTAGGAATCTCTCTTACAATGGGTTCCTACAATCCCGTCCATCCACCGACATTCGTTCCTACCAGCTCTAACAAAGCCTCATTCTCTTCAAACTTCTCTTCTGCTTGGTAGTAGAGAGGTAGCAATGGGTAGCTCCACAAAACACAAGGGGGGGAATAACTCTTATCTTATCTTCACACACCTTAATTCGATCTCTTCTTGTGTGGCAACTGCCCAAATTCCATTAGAGACACTGGTTGTTTTAGGTAACATTACACTAGCCAACACTTCTATCTGACAACGGTCTCTAATTCCCTTCTTATTTTTCTTAAATAAATCTAGTACACACAGATTATGACTACCTGTCACGTAAATTGAACTTACAGACCCTCAGATACCTAAGGCATCATTCTTGCATTTTTCTGCTTCTCCCTTTGTTAATAGCATAAATTCTGTCCTGGCTTGGTTTAGGGCAACAAATTCCGTCTCTATCTTGTACCTAGCCACCGCTCCTATCTTCAGCCTTAGTTTTGGATAGGGAAGGGGAAGATTTATCACCTGATAAATTTCAAAGGTTCTATCTCTGTCCAGTAATGGAACCAACACTAGCACTAGCAATTTATCACCTTCTAACAAGGTATTATAGTACCTCCATAACTGCTGGGTGGGGTCTACAGATAATCTAAGATGATGGGGTAGTTTGGCTTGTATCTCCAGTAGTACTTCCCTTAATCATTCTGGGGTTATTGTACTCGGAGACAGGTGTCCCCGCGACAGCATGTCTAATTGTGCTCTCACATGCTATAACAACACCGTTAAAGAGTGACTTGTTTGACGTACCTTACTCATTATAGCTAATAATTGAAAATACCTTTGCAAAAACCCCTCTAATTTTTGTAATTTTTGTAATTCGGTTGTTACAGACGTGGTTACATTTATCCCTTCTTTTCTAAAAACCTGTAGGTGAGAAATCAACCAATTAATACTCCCTCTATTCTTAGTCAATTCCAGCCTAGTAACATTGAGTATAGATACGCTCTCTCTAACCAACTGAGCTATTGCTTGTTGTCTCTGTTCTACCACCTTTAATTTCCTCTTAATTACTTTCACTTCGTCTTTGGAGACTGTACCAAACAACACGCTTAATGTCTTTCCCATTATAGGTAATACTGCCCTCTTTTGCCTGGTCCGTAACAACTTTATTCCTTTCAAATAGTAACTCATATCCTTCCATTGTCTCTCAAGTATTAGGGATTCCTGAGCTAAGGGGTATAATATACGGTGGTATTCCGGAGTCTGTAAATATTCTTGTTTCCTGGCTGTATCTAGTTTGTCCACTTCGGTCTTCAACTGACCCTGTAACTTCTCATATGGCTGCAGGTCTATCACCAAAGTTATCAACCACTTTGATCTAGTTATAATCACTTCGTTAGTCTTCTTAAATACAGTATTCTCACTGTGTTCCCAGGTATTAGCTACCACAACTAGCATCGTCAGTACCACGAGCCTCCTCTCGTCCATGTATGCAAGGAGATGGAGAGAATAATTCGTCTTACTCAATCATTCTCTTATTGTTTTTATCGGGTGGTTACATCTTAGTGCGATACCTCAAGCACCAACCCATACCACCACCAGCGACGTGCATGCATGGGGCCATCGACACAGTTCACTAGCACCGATGATAAATGCACAGTTAGTCCCAGACCGTCACTCATTCACCACAACCACTGTACTGGTTTCACTTAATCTTTGGGCTCGGGCTGCACTGCCCCCTTAATCGCAGTTTTAGTGGTAATTCCTAGGTGCATTTTCAACCCGCAATTAAGCTAACGGAATTTCATCCTCTTCTTTCCATTCACTCAGTTCTTCTTCCTCAATCCCTGCTTCCTCAGAATGTCCCGCTGGGGTCCGATTTACTTCCCTCAGCCTTCGAAGGATAGTTGGGCTAATTTCAATCTCCTCACTCCCTTCACTTTCACTCTCAGTCTCTAACCCTTCAGGTTCTACCAACGTAGATTTCCTCAGCCTTTTCTGTTGAGTTTTTGTTTCGGCTCCTTTCTATTCTCCTATTTCAGCTAGCTTTATATCATTCGCATGCACTTTCTTTACTTGTCCAGTCAACTGGTCCCAGATCACAAAAGAAAAGGTCTGCTCCACGATCCTATAGTGTGGACTCCATCTCTGGTCCAATTTACCTTCTTTCAGGTGTATTTTATAATACACTGGGTCACCTATCTGGAAGGAAACTTCTTCTCTATTTTTATTTACCCAATTGTTTCACCTTTTCTGGGCTCTTTGAATCCTCTTCCTCACCTGCGTAAAAATTTTATGCTGCTGTTCTAAAACTATTTGGTGATGATCCTCTCCTAAATACTTTCTCCTAGGTTGTAACAGATTGTCTATAGATAAGACTATATCCTTGCCATATATCAAGTAATAGGTGGAAAATTTTGTTGTCTCGTTGTCTCACAGCTGCTAACGCTTGGGTTACGAATAAATCGTGCACCATATATTTGGAGGTACGCCCTGCCTCTATCCTGGGCCTGATAGTTTCTATCTCGCTATCCTCTTGGTTTTGCCTAATAATCTCTCTCCAGTGGGGGTCGGAAACAATCTCCATTTCACTCGTTTCCTGATCTTTCCAACCAAGTCTCTCCTTTCAACGCCTGTGAATTAATCACATTAATTTGGAATGCTTTATCATCCACACCCGGCTCCAACCTGACATATTCGGTCTCTAATTGCCTCGGAATCCTTGATAACAGGTCAGCACAGGTATTATCCTTCCCTGCTAAATATTCTGTTCTACGGTTATATCCACTTGACTTCAATTCCCACTGTTGTATCTTCTTATTCATCCACACCGCCTCTAACAAATATTTGAGGGGTTTGTGGTCTGTTTTAATGGTAAACACAGCCCCACTCAAATAATAATCTAATTTCTGCACTGCATACAGAATGGCGAACACCTCTTTTCTATGACTGGCCACCTTTGCTGAGTCTCGGAGAGCCGATGAGATAGGAAATAGATAGGCACTTCCTCTGACACACCCGGTACTGGTCCATCCTTATCGGGATATGGTTGTGTAAGGATCGTACCGATGCACTTTTCGCTAGCATCGGTGTACATTACCATAGGCTTACTCAGGTCTGGGTAGGCCAACAAGGATACAGCTGTCAGCTTGTCCCTTAGAGCCTCGAATACACGCTGACAATTTTCGGTCCATTTAAACCTAGAATGCTTCTTAGAGCTATTAGAGTGCCTGCTAGCCGACTAAATGCTGGTATGAACCTCCGATAATATCCGATGACTCCAATAAATCCCCTAATCTTTCTTACGGTCTTCAGTGTGGGTATGGCTCTTATAACCTCTACTTTGTCTAAATCCGTTTTTATTCCTTCTTTGTTTTTGATAAACCCTAAGTACTTTGTCTCTTCTTTCATAAACTGACACTTTGATAATTTTAACTTTAATCCATGTTCTCTTAACCTATCGAATACCTTCTGCAGATGTTCAAAATGATCCTCCGGTGATTTTGAAAACACCATGATATCATCTAGATACGCCATGACAAATGTGTCAATACGATGGACATTAACTGAATAAATACACCCGGGGCGTTTGCTAGCCCAAACCGCATAACTCTAAAATTGAAGAGATCCATATGGCAGGTAAAAGCGGTCTTTTCCTGATCCTTTTTGCTAAGTGCTACCTGCCAATATCCCGATCTCAAATCCAAGGTGGAAAAACATTTAGACTCTTCTAAAAGAGCTAGAATATCATCAATCAAGGGGAGTGGCACTGCCCGCGGTTTCGTAATGGCATTTAATTGACGAAAATCCACACAAAACCTATTCCCTCCATCCTTCTTTTCAACAATCACTATTGGAAAACTCCAGGGAGATTTGGATCTTTCGATTATCCCTGATTCCATCATTTTATTCACTGCGTTCTCTACTAATTTTCTTTCGGGGATTGGGGTCCTATACGGTCTTAACTTAATAGGTGGGTCATTATCCGTGTCTATCTTCATTTCAACTGTCACCGTCTGTCCCAGTTCCTTATCTGTAATGGCTATTACCTCCCGATTACCGTTCAGCAACCCCCTCAATTTCCTTCTGTAACGCTCAGGAGCTGTTATATCTTCATCCCTTATTTCATTGCTACCTGTCTTATTCCCAGGCCGATTCTCATTTCATACTCTCACCTGTTCGACTTCTTTCATAGGGCACCCTGTGCCAGCTCCTCTCTCTGCTTTATTTTAATAGTTTTTTTTGGCAGCATTGGTTAACAGTAAGGGAACGGTCCCCGACCTCTTCACCAACGAATCACACACAGTTATTTCCCCTTCACTATTATCATACCTATCAGTAGTGACCACTTGGTACCGGTCACAGTTCAACACTCCTTCTATTATAATCTTGCCCTTCCCAGATACAGTAGTCCTAGGGGAAACTTTATATCTGTCTGGGCTACCACTGGCAATTGTTCATAATTATCCTCTCCCAACAGTATCCCTACCCCGTCCAATTTTAGGCTGGCGGGGTCGAAACGGTGGTTGAAATAATTTGTATTTTATTTTTAAGATAATCACATTATCTCTCTCTCTCTCTCTCTCTCTCTCTCTCTCTCTCTCTCTCTCTCTCTCTCTCTCTCTCTCTCTCTCTCTCATCCAGTGTATGAGGTTTTTTTTTTTGGTTTTTTTTTACTTTTCTTTTCTGTAACGCGTTTTATTCTCTACTATTCTTTTCTGATATGAAAAAGACATTACCAATTCAACTATTGAATCGATGTTTGTCCGGCTTTCTGTAGATATTATTTTTTTTTTTTTTTTTTTGCTGTATTTCTTAGCGCAGACTCCCCAGCCGTGTCTACATCTTCAGTCGACCGTGAATGGACAGACATCACTTCTTCTTTCTGGATCAAACAAATCACAACGTGGGCAGGAGGCAGGATTAAACCAGCGGACCGGTCGAATAATCTACGGATGACCAGGGGGCCAGTAGCCACCCCCTTAAGTTCGGTTAGGACCGAGTAGACACCTCAACCACGAGAGTAAGACGCCGGAGGTTGAGGGGCCGGGGCGAAAGTGTTAGACTGGTGCCTGTGACCAGGATAGACACGGGATAGACCCGTGGGAATTAGCACGGCCGTCTGAAAGAGGAGAGAAGTTTGCATTTGTTTTGTCCAGTCGGGATCGAGTAAGACCAGAAAGGACTCTAGTCTTCGGACTATATTGGTCTGAAAGAGACATAAGAAGGAAAAGAGAAGGAAGCAAAAGAAAGAGGAAAAAGAAACAAAACACGGAGTGGCTGACCCCAGGTAAGTCACATTTTGGTTTCCTTTGTTCGCTTATTGTACTTAGATCTGCCAGTAATATTGTTGATCTTGTTTTGACTTTGTCGACTTTGTACGCAGTTGAAGTGCCACCACCATGTTAAGTATTTTTCCTTTCGTTCTGTCGTTGGTCTCTCTTCTTGTTGGAAAGTGGTAGTTGACAAGACGTTAGGATGAGCGTAGCAGAATCAGACGCCACAGATGACCTTGGGGATGTGAGAGTCCCCGAAATATCGATGGGTTTCAGGAGGCTGATAGGTAGCATGAATCTACCTACTTATAAAGGAAACCCTGCAGACCTGCACGAATGGATTATGTTCATTATCCTTTATAAATATATCAACTTTATTTCTCAACATTCGAGAACATTGTATTACACAAAACAATCAAAGGTAGATAACTTCTTTGATCGCAAATTTGGATTCAACTTTACAAACATTTACTACTTACATGGACAGTAAATTCTTTAATGTATTTTTTTCTCTTGCAATTAATTTACAGAATCTTCAATAACAGATTCTAACATCCTTTCAAATCAGAACTCATTAACAAAATTTAATCTTTCACCAAACTTGAGTTCAACATATTAAACTAACAAGATTTCACCTAAAAAAAAATCGACTATATTTTTGTAAAATATTTTCATTACAAATATATATTGAAAATTACTTGTTATTCAAATATTTGCCTTTTGCCTTTTATCAAAAAATGTTTCTTGTTGTTTTCTCTTGTTGTTTTTGCATTTTGATTAACATATTCGTAGAGTAAAAGATGTATGAATTGATTTGGGCCGTCAACAACATTTAAATAAATGATAACCACCAAACTTTCCACTACAAAGTCTTTAAATATTGAATATTTTATTTAAAGAGATATACAATTTTATCAGTACATGAAAAGTATATTTTTGTACTAATTAACTTTGCATGCATTTTTAAAAGGCCAATATTTGATATTGGAAGACGTTATCCGAAAATAACCACCTGTATAAAAATCCCATAAGTCTTCCTGGCTGATTTATCCGTTTTACTGTTTTGCTGGCCGTTCCCTTCAACTGTATTCTGATTAAGACTGAATGTTCAAAAGAATTTCCCTTGAATAAAAATGTTCAGGATTCTATGTTGAATAGAGTCTGGTGTTAGAATAGACTACAGTTAATTAAGAAGTGTGTTGTTTTGAGAAAGTAAGAGAGTTCTGGTTCATGAACTTGGCTTAGTCACAGAGAGGAAGAATATGTGTAATGCGATACAAAAATCTGTGTCTGTGTGTGCGGTTTGAGTAAAGTCGTGGATTTGTGTAGACAGGCGTAAATAGCTGGACTCTACTGACGGTTGTGGAAAATATTGCTTCTTTTAAGACTGCCGGTAGGCTCCCAGCGAAAAAGCGGGAAAGTTGATTTAGCACAAAAATGTTTGATTGGTTAAAATTCGATCAATCACTGATTTTGTAACAAAGAAACGTGTGTTCATAGCAGAAAAAAATTTAAAGTGGTGACTGCGATTGCTAAATTGTCTTATGGAAAGGCAGTATCGATTTACTAGCCAATCGCAGACGAATAAATTGTGGGCGTGGAAAGCGTAGCAGTCGCTACAGATGAACAGTATATAGGTCGATATCATTAAAGAGAAACAGTGAAATAATTATCGATGAAAGCACATTCACTTAAGAGAAAGAAAGTTTTTTATTTTTTATTTTATTTCACAACGGTTTATAAAAATAAAATAGAGAATAATTAACACAACAGTAATGATGATTAAGAGTTATGCCCATTTGGTTATAAATAGGTACCGCTAAAATGAATGTGTTTTTTTCCAAAATGAAAGTAAAAAAAATAAATACGCCTTGTTTTAAAATATTTGCCAAAAATCAGGGAATTATCCGATTCAGACAAAATGTGGGTGATTTGCATTTTTAAGCCCCGTGCTAAATATGCAATAAATATTTGCCGAATAGTTATATTTAGGTGTAATTGTATATGCTTAATTCGAAAATTACAAAGAAATTTTGATAAAATCTACCGTTTTAAGGTTATCGACAATAGAAATTCGAACTCATTCGCGTCGCGGCAGCCATTACTGGCGTTGTTTGCAGATATTTGCTGCGGATAACCTTTTCTTATTGCGCACGCAATGAGTCCGTAGTTGCGCAGTAATTCAGTCAGATAAGAACCACAAAAAACCGTTAACAATGTAATCTTCCGCGCAAATCTACTCAGCAGAGAATGTATGCAAACAACGCCAGTAATGGCTGCCGTGCCGCAACGCGAATGAGTCCAAACTTTTATTCTTGATAACCCCTAAACGGTAGATTTTATCAAAATTTCTTGATTATTTTCGAATTAAACATGTAAATTTACACGTACATATAACTATTCCGCAAATTTTATTACATATTTAACGCGGGGCTTAAAAAGCAAATTACCCCAAAATTTTGATTACTTATTCATGAATGAATTAATTGTATACTTTGTGGAAATATTTTTTGGACCTGTTTTTGACATCTCGTGTGTAAGTGTACTTATTTTTATTTCGTTATTTTTTTTTTACAGTTAAATAAAGACTAAAGAAATATCCCTAAATATATTACTCATGAAAAAAATCATGCAATATCAAGTGTGAACACAGTGAAAATACGTCATGAATGTTACCAAAAATAATTCATAAAACTCAAAAAATAAATTGCCTGGCAATTAGTGCTTGCTCTTGCATAATTTCTTAATTTCAAATGGGACAGAAAAACACTCGGCTACACTTAATATTTATTAAAAAAAAAAAACAACTAGTAATTTTTCAGTGCGATTTTGAAATTCATCGCGTTGCTGTTCTTAAAACTAATGGTATTTTTGTTAAATAAAGACATATATGAAGAATCGAAAAATGTTAATTTTACTGCCATTTTCTTGTGTTAACAAACTTCTTTAAATGGATTTTATTTATTTTTTTATTTTTTTCACTTTAGCAACTGTTAGATTATTTTTTGAATGGATTTGATTTGAAAGGAAATATTTCCGAATTGCCTTACTTTCACAAAATTTCCTTATCGGAAGAGCAGAGTGATATATGATTGTAGCGAGGGTATTACCATTGTTGTTGTGAACGTCGAACGACGGGGTTGCCATTATTGTAGTGATTGAGTTACCAATATTTAACTTTGGCTAGGAAAGGTGTGATTAAGGACAATGCTATGTGCTATTTACGTCAAATATATTTGACGTAAATAGCACATAGTATAAAATACAAAACTGAACGAAATGATTTCAAAACATAACAGTTAAATTAATTAATGTTTGATATACATGCATGCGAACTAAAAAGGTAGGACAGAGTCGTGTCCCTTTGATTAGGTATTAGTTGTACCTGAGTTCATATTAAGAGGAAGTAATATTAAGCTATAATTTAGAAGAATAAAGTTTAGAATTGTGAGTTGTAAAGTTGGTAAAAGTTCAGAAGTGATTTCAGAGTTCGTACTTGCGTGAATGTTGGTAATTGTCTTTAACGTCTGACCGCAATGGCTGAGACGGGAGTTCTTGAAGGTTATTTCTTGGCACTTGGTAGCAAGGAATGAGACGTGCGAGAGAGAGATGAATGGAAAGAAAACTCGAGGGAGTTTACACGTGTTGGGTTTATATAATGGTCGTGTACCACGTGGGAGGATCCCAGCATATGAGCGGGAAAACAGATTGGTCGCGTGCAGGCGGTTTGATTGGTCGGAACTGACCAATCATCAAGCTAGATTGAAGGTGATTGACCAATGAATACTTGTAAGATTGTGATGGTGAAAATTATAAGAGGAATTGTGCATTTCCTAGCAGGGGTTAACTAGGTTGTTGTGGAAGAGTCCATATGATGATTCAATAGCTCCTATATTCAAAATAATTTTTCAAGAATAGAATGGGTGTTGTAGCGGTTGTTTACATACACCACGCCTACAAAATACTCTATAGCCATTGGATAGAAAATAAGCACTATTTTCTATAGGACAATTTATGCATTGCATGAGCCACATCAAATTTTCTGATGTTTAGAAAAAAAATCAGTGATTGGTTGATTTTTGACCAATAATATAATATAACACTCCTTTCAATATTTTCCCGCTCTCGTTCCACGAGAACACGAAAATCAAAGAAAAGAACAGAAGTAGAAACAGTAAATCTCCAGAGCTCAATCACGTACGTGAATTCTCATTCTTCTACTCACACACACAGACACAAAATTACAATTATACCTCGCTGTGAACTGTCTCTCCAAAAAAACAAGTAACTCAGATTTCTATCATTCTTTTGTACAACTTTCTCATACTTAAACTCAGTTATCACATATTGCTGAACTCTGAACATTTTAAACAAGAAAGTTCTTTTAACACATATTTACAATCTCACATCAGTACAAGGTGAACTACTCCCTCTTTCTTAACTTTGGTTCACCAAACACAATTGTTGTACTCGCTTGTTTTTTCAGTACATGTTATTGTTGATTACTGAATAATCTCTTGTTATTCCTTCTTTGTGTTTCTTCGTAAAATTTAAATGTGATGTGCTAATCAAAAACGCAACCTTTACCAAAGCCTTCTTAACAATTATACCAAATCTCATTAGCACGACACAGTGTAATTAGATATTTTATTACATCCAACAGATATGAAAATAATGATAAAAAAATAAAAGCAATGTATTTAAACTCAAAAGTATCATTTAACTAAAAAAATCTACTTCAAATTTAGTAAAAAAAAAAAACTAAAATTATTAATTCTGCAAAATTCCTTAAATTCATATAGAGTCAAAACTTATATTCTTAAATTATTATTAAAGGATTTTGGGGAGTGAAAGGCAGAGAAAAGAATGTCACTTCTCTTGACACGAACACTGAATAATATGTTTATGAAAACAAACAAAACTCGAAACTCCGATGTGAAATTTGAAAGGAACAAATATTTATTATACTGACATAAAAAAAATAGAACAGATTACAAATAAGTTTATACAAAATTTTCCTTTTGTGCGCCTTATTAAAAGCAAGATAACCAATTTAAAAAAATAGAAATATGACTCATAAAAAAGTATAAATTATTCAACAAACTTTCAATAATAGAAACATTTTTAGAAGTTGCAATACAATTCCTTTTTAAAAAGGTTCAAAAGAAACATTCTTTCAAAATGATGTATTTAATTGAAAGGAAAAACTGAGAAGTCTTTGGCAGGTTCATCAGAATCACTGAGACATGGACAAATTTGTTCTTTTTTTTTTTTTTTTTGAAACAGTTCGATTATTAAATTAAGAACATTTTCATTTCACTGGTTTCATTTTGGTTTTGTTTCTGTCTTCGTTTGCTTCTTACTTCTATTAAAAGTAACCTATGTCATCCACTGTTGATTTTCCTTCTGGATCTTTATAATTTGTTATAACCTTCTGAAATTTTCTGGTACCTTCTGTTTTCATATACCTTCTGGTACCTTTTCTACCTTCTGCTTTCTTGTGTCTTCTGAAATGTTCTGCCAAATTGTCTTCTTATATGGCCCCCAAATAAGCTCTAGAAGGACCCTAACTTTTAAATTTACTTAGATGTAAATCACTCTCTTAATTGATCACAAAATCCAAAACTAAAAATATTTTTTGAAATTTAAAATCACAAATGGTCCTCCTCTCACCGACTTATTTTCGATGTTTCCTTTTACGTTTCTTTTTTCGAACCACCCAATTTTTAAAAAATTTAAGTACAAATGTTTCACATCAAATTAGTTAATTTTTTATTAACCGGCTGACTTTATTTTAATTTTTTTTAAAACCTCTCTTAAAGGCAAGTGCAACAAACAAATATAGACTGCAATAATATTTATTTTATTTTTTACCCTACACTTTTTTAATAATCATTCATTTAATTTACATAATCATTTTCCCTCTACATTCTCCTCTGAAGAATAAAAATAGTAAACAAACTTAGTGTAAATCTAGCCCTCTGATTGGTTCATTTCTACCAATCAGGTCGCCCGCACGTGCACTTCGAAGTTTTGGCGCAAAATCGTTTTGGAGCCACCCACGTGATCATGGCTTCTTAAAAAAAAAAAAAGCATGTGTGACACGCAGATGCAGACCTGGGCAAATCAGCAGCAGGCCATTTTTTCGACCGCTCACTCAAGCTTAAAAATGTGACGACTACTACTTTCCCGTTCAATATCTTCTACGAAATTCTTCGTCATTCAAGAATCTCAAACTATACATTCTCTTTGATCATCCACGATAAATCAGTCAGTCCAGCGAACACAGAGAAGCGCTAATCTAATCCACGTAACTTGCGATTATAATTTTCCCGCGCGAAAAGAACCACAACTGACTCACCCACAAACTCGACTCGAAGATTACTCTGTGACTACAAAGAACTTCAATTCGCAAGACTTTACTTATCCAAAGTGAATTATTAACGCTCACTACAATTTAAGTAAATACTATTATTGAGCATATTTCATGCTTACAGTAGACTACTTCTGAATGACTCAATTCTAAACAATACAAAAAGAACAACACGAACATAATAACGGTGTTTAAACACTAATTACGAATTCTTATAGACTGTAATACAAATACACCAAGACACCAAAAAACAAACAAAATCTTCATCCACTAACAAACATAACAACACAATAATATCTTGTAATAATATTTTGTACATAATATTTGTATTGTATATAAATGCATTTGTTTGTTTGAATTGCATACATGTTTTGCCTTGTTTTATATTAAGTATTATTTATTGTTGTGGATGCAAGAGAAGATCACGCAACCTGACAAAAATAAAAATTCCTTCTGATATATTCTAACACCATAGCAAAAAATCTTAGTTCATTCTGCGCATCCCCAACATTTTAAATTCAAAGTAAACTGGAAACCAAGGTGATCTTTATAGGATCCCCTTGCTTGAAACATACCCTTAGGATGAATATTGAATTTTTAAGAAATTTTTAAATTAGTTGTTTACATCTAGTGGCGATTTGTTGTTTACATATAGTGGCGATTCGATGAGTGACAAGAAAACATACCAATGCCTAAAAATGTTATTTATATGCAGAAAATTTTTTTTTTCTTTTAATTTGGATTATTAAATAATAAAAAAATTAAGTTCAAAGAGGGTTCGAGAATTTTTTATTTGCAAAATTTTAGAATATTAAAATTCAAAGACATTTTTCAGTAACTTCAATGAAGAAATATTTAATGTATTGAAATTTGGAACGATACGCCTCTGATAGCAAAGCAGACGATGGTTTTTTTTATTGACGCCTTTTTATGGGGTTTGACCCGATATAGAAGGCCTGCTCGATAGTGACGTGACGTCACAAATATAGTCCATGCAGTGAAACAGACAATAATCATAATGTAACGAAAAATTGTAAGAAAAAAAAATGGTTTTAGAAAACTTTTTAAAAATACATTTATAAAAGAAAGAAATAGAATTGGATTTTATACAGAACTTTATTTCATATTAATTTAAAAAAATATCGGTGGTCACAGTTTGAGACGGGAGACAGCGCCTCCCTTTGATCGGGAGAGATTACTGCCCTTTTTTTGGAGTTGGAAATGGGAGACGGCATCTCCCTTTTGATCAGGAGATATTTTCTTCAGTCAGAAAATTTTCTTTCGATTAAGTCGCTTTATTCTGGCTCCGTGGACAACTAATTTAGTTTGCCACGTAAAGTAAACGTGTTACTTCGAATATTCGGCTTACAGTGTCGAATTATTTTCTTTAATATAGTTAATATTTTAACTTTAATTGTCATATATTTGGTTTTATTTAGGGATGTGAAGAGGGTATAGTGAGTTTTTCGTTTCAGGCGACTCTCTACAAAAGATTTTTTATTAGCTCCGGTAGAATTCCGAAGCTAAAATTTGTTTAAATATAACTTGAGAAAAGTTATAAATTTGTTTAGATATAACTTGAGAAAAGTTATATTTTATTTCGATTTGACTCATAAGTGCTGGAATTTAATTTGAGAACAACAATTTCAGAGGTTCACATTCTCGCTATTTTTTCTATCTTCACTCCAACCTCTTTTTAATTTCAAAACCGGCTCCCAAGGCCTTCATTCTTATCAGATATAAGAATATATTTTCTGACTAAGGAGAGAGCTTGAAAATAAAAAGGAATTCCACCACCATTATTCTTTCCATGGAGCCATAAAGTCTGGGAGAAATCTCACAGCTTCCTCACTTCAACCAGTCTTCAGTACCTTCGAAACCGGCTCCCAGGGCCCTGATTCTTATCAATGTGTTTTCTGACCAATAGAGGGGCCAGGAAATTTGTACAACAATTTTGGAGGGAAAAGTCCTCGATCCATCGGAGCCTCCTAAAACTCCATAAATTTTAAGAATCTTGCCTATTTCAACAGTGAGATTTCTGCCCACCGTCTGTGAGGTCGACATTAGGAAGCTCCAGCACCTCTTTCACCAAAGAACTACTACTAAAAAGGGCTGTCAAAAACGAACGTCGGTCCACTATTCAAGACTAATCCAAAAAGCTGCATCCCTTCACCACTCCTTCTGACGAGCCGACTGGACTTCTGTCGTCGACCAAAAAAAATAACTCTCTCAGCTGCAGGATTCCTTCATCTGCGAACAAGTTTCCAACTTTACAAGAACTGTGAGTGTTTCCATCAGAACTTTAACAATAACATCTAATCGCTTAAAGAACTCTTTAGGCGCTCAGAGAAATATTTTGAGCAAGCCTTTTTTAAGTTAAGAACATTTTCTCTTTTCCCTTTCTTTCTCTACTAATCGTCCTTTTATCCCTTTACCTTTTTTTTCTGTATATGTCGTAAATAAACACTTTCTTCTTTTTTTTTCTTTTTTTTTTCTTTATTCGTACGCGCCTAAAAGAGAGAGTTTGTCCACTCTAATCTTGCAGTTTTACTTGCGTTTTTTCGCAAAAAAATTAAACCTCAACCCTTTGATGCGGGAAAGCCGGGACAAATTTCCTAGCATAAGGCCTATTGAGGTATTGACGCAAATATAGACCTTTGTAAATGATAACAAAGGTACTTTGCGGCTTTTGGAGATTTGTTTCAACTTTGTCTAAAAGACATTTCTTTGGAAGAGGTGTTTTTATTCACAAGAGGAATTATTGCCTTTCATTTATTTGTATTCTTGACTCGGAGAGTCAACGTTTTATTTCGCAGAGTCGTTCGATGCGGGGAAGGGTGCCCCATTCTCGTTCTCTATTTAAAATGAAATTTTAAAATATTTTAAATAGATATTTATTTTAAAATTTGATCTTAGCCTAGGTTAGACGTTGTGTTTTCTAATTTTCGCTTTCAGCTCCTAAAAAAGAGAAAAATAATTTCTGAAGAAGAAAAAGAAATGTATCTGAAGAAAAAAAGAGAAAAAGAATTGTGGAAGAAAGAAGATAAAAGTATCTGAAGAAATTGACCGTTAAAAAATTTTAATACAACTTTTTCATTGTAAAAAAAAGGAAAAGGTTGACAAAAGAAAAGAAAAGAAGTTTAAGTTGTCAATTTAAAGAATGATACATTAATTAATAATTTTGTTAGTATATAGACTGACAAAATTATTAATGTAAGTAAATCCTTTTATTTATCATTATGTTTTGTTGTTGCTTAGCATATGAAACAATATGCATGTAATTTTTGATTTATTAAAATAAATGTTTATCTGTGAACAGTATATTTTGGTTGTTATCCAATAATTTTAAGATCCTGTTGCAGAATTTATGCTAAATAAGATGTGTCAGAAGGTGAAATTGTGTGAAGGCCTAAAATGTGCCTGTACATTATGCATTTATCCACAACAAATAAATTAAACGAACATATGAAGATAATACAACTTAAAGAAATCAAGGAAAAAACAACGTAGTTATAGATTTCAACAATAACATGAATTTATATATATATATATTTGACATACACAAAGTGATGATAGGTTGCTTGTTAAATGTGGCAAGTGAGATAAGATTGCAAAGAGTGTCCATGCAGAGATTTTACAATTACTATTTCGTAGTGATAATGTCACTTTTTTAGTAAATTGTAAGTTAAGTTTCTTCACGCGGCAATAGTAGTGCGAGTTGAGTTGATGAGAGGCTGGTAGTGTTATTGAGTCAGTGTGTTGGTACGCATGGAGTTTGCTCGCATCTCTCGAAACTAAGTGTCAGACTGACTTGAATCAAGTCGAGCGATTCTTTTTAATAGATTTTTTGGTTTTTCAAATAGGCACCAGACAGCTGCGCGGGAAAAAAGGATTTGTCTCAACTTGTTACATTTTTGTGTCCTTTTAACCAATGGAAAGTTGAGTTTGGAAAAGTGAAGTGATGATTGGTTAAAGGTTAATTTGGGGAAGAGTGCATCTTCCCGTATGGGGTGACAGGCAAGTATGGAGGATTCCATAATACCCCCCCCGAGATTAATGGTCATGGGCAATATGAGCATTAATATGTATATTAGGTTGTAAATTTGGCAGGCCAGTACACATGTCTACCTGACCTAGTTTGGGTAGGTAAATTAACTAATGATTCAGTTGCTGAAGAGGGGTGTGCACGAGACGATTCCAAATCAGGAATTGTTTGTGCCCTGGTCGAAACCTTGTTGTCAGGGTTAATATATGCTGGCTTCAACCGATCAATGCTGACCTTTATATGTTTCCCTGCGAGATCTATAATGAAATACATTGGTGCTCGAGAGATGACTGGGTGTGGTCCTGTGTAGTTAGGAGTTAGGGGCTTCCGGACCGAATCTCGCTGAAGGAAAACAAAGTCGGTTTTGTGTAGGTCAGCGGGGACATAGTATGGTTTATGATAAGCCCGAGTTGATGTATAGATAACGTCAGTCATCTTTTGCCGAAGGTCGTTGACGAAATGACTGGAAGGAAGATTATCGGTTACTGGGCTGAAAATTTGTCCGGGTAAGGTCAGAGGTGTTCCGAAAACAAACTCGGCGCTAGTGCACTAGGTCCTGCTTAACAGTGTTGCGTATAGCTAACATGAGGTAGGGTAATTTCTTGACCCACGTTCGGCCATTTGTCGATGCTGTCAGAGCATACTTTAATTGTCGGTGGAATCTCTCCACCAGGCCTTTGTTACAAGGATGATATGCGGTGGTGGAAATGTGAAATTCCCAGGAGGTTGGTGAATTCACTGAAGAGGGTAGATTGGAATTGCGGACCCCTATCGGTAGTGATCGCTGAAGGGCACCCTAAAATAGTGATCCAATGCGTAAAGATGGCATTGGCGACTGATTCAGCTGTTATTTATTCGAGAGGTATGGCGACTGGCCAACGCGTGAAACGGTCGATGATTGTAAGGATGTACTCTGACCAGCTTCGTCACTTCGGCGCGATCCCGTCTCCGCGGTTGATCCGCCCTGGAAGTCGTATCACTATTCTGACACAACCCTGTTTAGGGACTCTGCCTTCGTCAAGTGCTACCCTTCGGCGCGATCCCACCTACGTGGTTGATCCGCCCTGGAAGTTGTATCACTATTCTGACTCTGCCCTGTTTATGGACTTTGCCTTCGTCAAGAGTTACGCTTCGGCGCGATAGTCATATCACTACTCTGACTCGGCCCTGTTTAGGGACTTCACCTTCGTTAAGTGTTACACTTCGGCGCGATCCTGCCTACGTGGTTGATCCGCTTTGGAATCACTACTCTGACTCGGCCCTGTTTAGGGACTTCACCTTCGTCAAATGTTACACTTCGGCGCGATACCGCCTACGTGGTTGATCCGCCTTGGAAGTCGTATCAGTACTCTGACTCGACCCTGTTTACGGACTTCGTCAAGTTCTACGCTTCGGCGCGATAGTCGTATCACTACACCGATTTGGCCCTGTTTAGGGATTCGTCCTAACCGACCCGACGAAGATTCGTCACCAATGCTGCTGTCCCCGACAATTCTCCCATCCGGCAGTCGACCAGCTACTGCCGCCGATCAACTCTACACCCGTTTCGCCGATACAACCCTGAAGGTAACCAGTCATACCGGACCCGACACCGATACAAACATATTTCTCCAGAGTACACTCTTGTACATTTTGGATAAATAAAATCGACAGGTAAACATTCTTTAGAGCCTCCCACGTGATCAAAAAATTCATAAATATGAAACTTCGACACGACTTAGTGAATCCTCAAAATAATCAACTCGTCACACGAATCCATGAAAAGCAACTTTCTCGCTTAATTTTTATTAACATCAACCCGGCTTGTGAAATTCAATTTCTTTTCAACATCAACTCATCTAGTGATGAATTCAACCAAGACGAGATTCAGAAACCAACTCACTCAATATCTTAACAACATAAAGGAAATCGTAACTATACAATTAATTAAGACAATAAATTAAAATTATTATTTTCCACTTAAATCAGGAGACAATTTATATATATATATAAAAAGTCAGCATAGTCAGATATTTTCTCTCTCTCAATGCCTTTTATGTTAAAATCTGTCCCGTTTTTTTTTAATTTCCTCTGTCATAATGCCAACAAAATTGCTTCATGTGAGAACGACTCAAAAACTGGGTGTCAGAATAAACAAAAATCCGAAATCTTAAATATTCTCCGTCAGACATTATGGCCAACACATATGGGTCTTCCATCGTAAATCACCTAAATGAATAACCATAATTGTGCCGCTTCAGTGTGGACTCATTTACTATTCTTAGTAAGTCCCACTCGATTTACCACTTAAAAGTTTTGGAAGCCATTTATATTTTGTCCTCGAGACATTCGCTGTGCAAACAGAAGGATTTCGTAATCCAACTGATTTTCATCGAAGTAATTTTTCCAATGCATATCGTCCATCTCTTCTTATTGATAATTCTATATTTATTAACTTCGATTTAACTCTGTTGAGCGAAGGTCGAAACCGGTTAGCTATCTCGTTTTTCAGTTTTACCTTTTACTTTTTCATGAATGGTAATAAATATAATTTTTTTTTCATGGCGCTTAATTAAATTTTGTACCACCAATCAAATTCTCTCTCTCTCTCTCTCTCTCTCTCTCTCTCTCTCTCTCTCTCTCTCTCTCTCTATCTCTCTATCTATCTATCTATACGCAAATACATTCAGTCATCTTCAGGCATGGAAACTGATCCGACGTGCAAATTTTCGGGATAACAACTGAGACATTAGTCTATTTATTGTCAATGTGGCATGAACTAAATAAGTTCATGCCACATTGACTGATAAACCTCCTACAAAAACAAAAAAATTCTCAAATTGCCATATTAGTAAAAAAAACGCATTCTCTTAAATTTTCAAAAAAAAAATCAGCCTTGGCGTTGCGACTGCACTCTCCAAAAGTTTGTATCCGTTATCAATAACATATTTCATAAAAACATTTCGATTCGCATTATATTTTTTCGTCTTGGATGCTACCTGAATTTCAGCAAAAACAAAATAATTTCCATGCCTGAAGATGACTGAATGTACAGTCGAAAGTATTTGCGTATTAAAGAGAGACCTTATACAGCTTATTGTTTTTAAAAACAAGGATCATAACATTCATTGAGTGATTTGTAGGTTAATGCACCTTTAAAATTTTGTTAGCGAAGGGATTTCGCCATTTTATATCATTAACTTTACTAATCTACTTTTTGTATGAATGTTTCATTGTAATATAAATTGAACTGCACCACATATTATATATATATATATATATATATATATATATATATATATATATATATATATATATAGCAAATTTCTTATTTGTTCAGCGAAATGTGCAAAATGCTTATTTGCAAATATGTTTAGCAAAATATTGACAAATTAGCAACTCCTGATATGAGTCGTGACAGATGAACGAAAGACGAGGCAATTGAACAATTTTAAAAATATACTTTATATAAGTAATACATTACACAACGAGAATGAGAAGTGAGAAATGCTAAACATAATTCCTTTAGTAATTAATGTCAAAATATATGTATCTGTATGAAATTGATTGAAATACTTATTTGATATATATCATATTCTTCTTCCGATGGCTGTTGATGGATTTTTCAGGATTGCGTGTTAGCCAACGTCGCCTATTCTTTAGAGTAGGCTAAAACACGTCCTTCAACTCTCTGCTTTACCGCGTAAAATCCTTGTGGCGCTTAAATTTTGGTATTACCCATTATTATCAGATAAATGGACTCATCTCCATATCAGGATGGTCTTATCAACTAAAAAAATAAATAGTATGAAAGGAATTTTGATTTAATTCTGAACAAATTTAACGCATACTTTATGACTAAAAGAAATATAATCCATGAACACGCCAAATTTCATCGAAGCGTGCAAAATCCAGCAGAGTCAATAGAAATGTTTGCCATAGGGTTATATGAATTGGCGGAATATTACGACTTTTCTGACAAAAATGTGAAAGTAAAGGTCTGCTTGGTAATTAGACTGAAAATAATTACCTCTCCGAATATTGTGACATCCTTGATAAATATGATAAATAATAGAGTGATAATAGAGTAATTAGTAATTGAGAAATAAAGAAATCTCAGAGAAATTACAATTAACACCAGATAAAAAAGAAAGTAGTGAAGGGTTTCAAATCTCTTGTCCTTCCTTTGACAAATACCTTTACAGGCGCTTATGTAAACGACTTAAATGCATTCCTTAGCAACAAAGGAATGTAAACAACTTAACTTTAGAACAACATTTCATACAAATCAATTTCTTAGCAACAAAGATTCACAATTCAAAATGTCGAAGATTCAAAGATTGAATAAAGTTTCAATCTTCGACATTTGAAGTTTGAAACGAGTGAGATAAGACAAAACTGCTTTTCTTTTGAAAAATATAATGACCAAATTAAAATAAAGTTGTCATACCCTGTCGGAACTCCAATTCTTTAACTCAAACGGAAATGCTTACTTTGACAACCACAACTCAAAAACTGACCTTAATTTCGCCCGGTTCCGCGAACCCACTTCCAGAATAGTGCCCCAAAACACCAGGGTTGTTAAGCAGATTTAATCGAACGCAGCAGATTGTATTACTACCAAGACCAATTTAATGGCCGACGTGAGTGATGCAATAAATGGTAATAAAATTCGACGTGAGTAACTACGATCTGAGTAATGCAGCAAATCGTTTACGAACGTTAACCACCAAAGCTCGAATTGACCCACCACGTTATATCCCAGAGAATATAAAATAAAGTGGAAATTCGTCGAATTAACCGTCGACACGTCATCACTGCTCCAATCACCTCCTTACAACGGAACCAACACAAAACCTATTCCTACAACTGGAAGCTATTTTCGCAGTCAGAAGAATCCTCTCCTAGAGAACCAAGTTTGCAAATGTAGTTTGTAAATTTGGTTTGCAAATATGCATTACCACCTAGCATTGTCGATGAAAGTAGCAATCCTTCTGGAAAACATCGTCAAAAATTAGTCCTACATGATATTAAAGAATACAAGAAGGACCGGAGACGCCGAAGCAGAACTTCTCTGAGATTTATTCAAACATGTAGACATTAGCATTATATTTTTCAGGGCAACGATCTAATCTAAAAGATTATAAAAATAACTGTCAAGTTTGAAGCTATGCATAGGCGCACAGTCTGCTTTCCATCGGAAAATAAGACAGCATTGTTAAGTAAGTTGGTTCGAATATTTATTTTTTTGAATAATATAAGTTTTGAAACACATCCTCTTAAGAGAATATAATGCTAAAAAGCCGTTTGCGTCAGCACACAATGTCTGAGTCTATCCTATCCCAAAGGCAACTTTGACAGATGACACGTCCTTGTTCTACGTATGGTACAAAAACAACGGCCTAAAATCCCTTCTGAACACAGGAGCAGCAATCAGCGTAATACACCCTACCCCACATCACACCTACCGTTTCAAATTACAGGCAGTGAATGACGCCCGCATAAAGACATTTGGTACGAAGCCACTGACGTATGCGACGTGAATTTCCTTGGCCATTTACGCAAGCCAGAGCTAAATCATTCATATCGGGTGATGATATCTTAGCACACTTTTTCCGTGCATATGAACAACAGAACTTTATGGGACAAGCATCTGTATAGCTGGCATCTGTACGCATTATAAAACAACAGCGATCAGTGTTACAACTTGCCACAACTTGCCATCGACTGCATAAAGACTCTAAATCAGTACAAGGAAATGACACAATCCATCAAAAATACGGACTTGATCACCAGACTAAAAAACAACAGAACAACCAGTAAATTCTCACTCACATAAATTGTACTCGCACAAATTGAAGATGTCTTTACCAAGAAGGAATTTAACCAAATGCTACTCAAAGGAATTATTCGTCCAACAGCTAGTCCATACACATTATCACTACACAAATCGGACAGCAAAAATTTCAGAATGTATGTGACACTATTTAGCTATGGTAATTGGCTAACTAATTAAGCATAGAAATTGAAAGCGAGAAATACTTAGGGCGAGAGGAAGCTGTAACGAAGGACAGACCGAGCGACAATTTTTTAACACAAAGAAAAAAATGAATGGGAAAAGATTTTATTTCATTTACGAGGAAAGATACTTTTTCGCAGAAGACAGAAAATCCGTAAGAGAAAACCAGATTTCGGATTCTGTCAGAATTAATTGATGTCATGATCAGATAATGACGCAGCAAGGAAAACGGAATTCTAAAAGATAAAAACTGGGCCACGCATGTGATCGAGAAGGAATTTCAGTGAGACCACCCTAAAAGAATAGCCACTAATTATCTTTCAGAGATATCATTTAGTTTTCGTTCTTGTGTCCAGCGAGGAGACCCATCTTCTGTATGTCCGGATCTTGACATAAGAAGAGGGGGTCGAGAAGGGGGGTCATTATCGTTGTCAGACATGGTGACTCGAAAATGAGCATCTGGTAGCACGAAAATTTTAATACACGAGAAAAATAAAGAATTTGTTTATCAAGTGAAAATGACCACCTCGTTTAAAAGTTGACTAGCAGTGATTAATGAATCGGTGGAGATTCTGCTAAGTGGATTTTGGGTGGCTCAGGATAAGATAAGAATTTTAATTAGGGCCACGTGGAATTCATAAGAATTCTGGCCGATAGAAAAGAAGGAAAGAAAAGAAAAGAGAATTTTTTTTTTTGGACGATAATTTTAAGAAGACCAAGTCTAGCCACACCCACGCTACCGAGCGATCATTGGCTGAGTGGTGGCGTGAGTGATGGGCGAAGGTGAACGTATGAGAAAGGCAAGGAAGTTGTTGACACCCACTAAAAGGATTGGTATGAGATACCAATATGAGAAAGGAAGAGTCTAGGAGAATAATTCTCCGACCTCTATTCACGGACGAGGGAGAAAAACCCCGAAAGGGAAAGTGATTAGCTTCCAAAAATGGGAAGTGATAGATTTTCCTGTTCTGGGGACAAGGAAAATTTTTGGTTGGGAATTAAGAATTGTCAAAGAACCCAAACCACGACAGGCCCCAACCCGATTTTGGTCGGTGTCCATATAAACGAACGTCCCCGGGCGTTCAGAGGAGAGTTGGGTTGGAGGTCGGAGACACAGTGTTGATTCGACAGTGAGCTGTTGAGCTCGGAGAATAGCGCCTCGCAGGAGCTGACCAAGATTTCCACGTCCTTTTTCGACTTAGTCTTCCTACCAAAAGCAAGTTTTTATTGACGAACGACTTAAGATACCATAACTCGCTTAAGAAATGCAAAAAGTGTCACGAATCCATAGAAACGGGCTGGGAGAGAAACACACTCCTGTATTCAACAGATAAAGTTAATTGTTATTTCTCAACATATTTGAACCTCGTGAGTTTGTTTTATTATTTTTCTTTTGCTTACACTTGTGCAGTATCACCTTTACCCCGGATTCGGCTTGCACTACGGCCCGACGCCTGAGTGATTTCGTCTACCTAAGATCAAAGTCACAATGTGGGTAGGTGTCATATGCCCTACTCGACGAATAATTTATAGCACAATCATACGACGACCAGGAGATATAAACGTTATCACGTCTATGGAGAGATACGTGTTATCTCTCCCAGATCATGACAAATGGACAATTAGTAAACAAAATATTTTAAAGAACACTGTTCGATTGAGATAATCAAACAATAGTCTTTTCCCAGGTTCGCTTCGGTTTCAACACATATACCGATCCACAATTCAAGGATGAACGATGAGGCGTAATAAATTTTGGTACAAGAATTTTAATATATACATATACACAAGATATTACAATAAAAGAAAAATATAAGCATCAGTAAAGCATCCGACGACCAGAACCTCAAGACTTATGTTGGGATACCAAAATATACCCAAAATCCAAGTGGATTCGACTGAACCCGAACGGATAAAAAATATAAGTATGAATAACTACGAATGCAGAAATAAACGCATAACCATAAAAAAAGAGATGGGATAGGATTTATATATTACTATTTTGACATGTGGAAAGGTGTTTGTGAGAACATAAAATTTATGGATGCATGTGTATCTTTCTAACACGGGTCCAAAATATATAGTTACTTATCTTTATATTCAGTTCTCTCTCTTACTCATTGTCCTTTCTTTTCTCTCTCACGTTTCCTCGTTTCTTTCTTTATTTTCTTTACACAAATTCAATTTCAAACACGGCCCGGCTGCAACAGAAATATATACTTTCTTCTTCTCTCTTGTTTTCTCTTTTCTTTCTTCAAACACAGGCTGTATTCTCAGCGTGCAAATTTCCTTGCGTCTTCTGTGATAAATAACTCGATTTATCTTCTTCAATCTGGAGTTGACGAACAGAAATATACATCCTTATATTTCTTATCCGGAGTTGCTTATGATGAATCAGACAAGTTCCATCATTACCAAAATGAGTCTCACCTTTCCGTTCATAAGTTATCAGCGCTTTGATTTCGAGTCTTGCTCCTTCAAAGACAAAACAGCAACTGACTTCCAAGTAATTTTCTAATTCCCACGTGTCCTGCATTTTGGCGCGAATTCCAGTTCCTGCTGCTTCACGACTTTACATCAGTCCCCTGTCTAGATTCTGTCTAGACGTCTGTTGCTACGGGTAACTGGGTCAGTCAACCTCTGCTTCCATAAAATGACTCGAGACTCCCACGTGACCTCTTCTGTTGTCAAGCGGTGATTAACCTTAATATATGCGTGTATGCGTGTTTGGGCTATCTGCATTCGTAACAGTAAGGTTAGACTTGAGATCAAAGCAGTTATTTCGGTGACCAGGCGTAGGAGGCGAGCTGAGAACGACAAAGTTGGTATCGAACCGCAAACGACCAGATCACCGGGACACAGGCTGGTGGCGGTGACAACGAGTCAACCCCAAACGCTGGTGGAAGAAACCTTACAGCTTCGCGCCACAGCGTCAGATATTGACGTCGCGACCAGTGGACGTTACATATTGGCGCTGGACTGCGACCGCGACCACCGGTGCGTGTCACATATATGTCAACCACAGGAAACGAAATTCAGATGCAGACCATTTCATGACTTTGCATTAGGATTTCTGGGCGCACACACATTCTCGAAAATTGAACTCGCCAGAGCGTATTACCAGATCCTCGTAGTAATCGACGGCATCCCCAAAACGGCAGATATCACAGTATTCGGGCTTTAAGAATTCTTGAGAACACTATTTGGTTTAAGGAACACTGCCCAGATATTTCAACGCCTTACCGACGAAGTCCTTCGCTGGTTACCATCCGTATACGCGTACATCAACGACATCCTTGTAGCTATTGCTAACATCGACAAACGAAAGCAACACCTCCACCAAGTATTCCAGAAATTATCTTATTTTGATCTCTGGATCAGTTTAAACAACAAAACAAACCTTTGGTTCCTTCAGCATTAATTTTTTGGGTATAATATCAACGCTGCCGTCATCGCACCTCTACTTGAGAAAATCAAAGCCATCCAGGACTTCCCTGAGCTAACATCTAGTAGACATTTAAGACGTTTCATCGGGTTAGTTTATTTGACGTACAACTTCTTATGCTAACAAATGTTCTACAGAAGAAAAAGAAAAGCATACCATCAACAGGACACTTTAGACGCATTCAATGCCGCTAAATCCACATTCGCCAACTTTACGAAACTGAATTTTCACCTGATCTGGAGTTTTGTGTCTTTATATGCTCCCGAGAACACATAAAGACACAAGAGAAGTTGAAGTCCTGACTTCAATGTTAGTTGAAGATTCTGCAAACGCGGAGGGGATGGAAAGTTTGTATAATGCAGATGAATTGTTTGCGGTACGAGACAAGTGGCATGATTATGATGGACTCAGTCGATTTCGCCATTTTCGTTTCTCAACTGAAGTACCATGTCATTCATCCTTTTGACTTCAAGGTAAATATAATGAGTTGTCTATAGAACCTTGTTGCCGACCTGTCTTTTTTGCGCCCATTCTGTGGTCAGCTTTGTTGTTTGCAAGGGTGGCGCGTTGGTGGACTTAATCTGAGTGATTACTGTCACATTAGTAGCCGGTGGGATTGTGGGATGTGCTTGTGCTCCTAGAAGCGGTAGATAATAGGGCGGTAAACATTTCCTGTAAATCTGATTGAAGTTCGTGAATGAAGGTTTTTGTCTGTGTAGAATCAGTTTTTAAAAATTCAGTATTGCACTTCTCTGTTGTTTGATGAGGTCGAGAATTTGTGCCTGTGTAATCCATTTCGCTAGTTCTCTTCCTGAATCCTGACACCAGTTGTTATATACCGCGTATGGTTGCAAGAGGACAAGTGAAAACAACAAAATACTGACAGCGAGGCAGAAAGAAAAGGTATAAAAATGTTATTCCCTACCAATAAGTTCTTGAGTCTAACACAAAAACTTAGCTAGTAGGAATAACAAGTCATAATAGGCGCTAAATTACAAATAAGACTCAACCACTGCGTAAAATTTTAAAAGGAAAATATTTGTTCCACAATTAAGAAAATGTACAAATGCAAAATTTGCACAAAAATTTTCTTTTGTGTGTCTATTAAGGAATGATAACAATTTCTGATAAAAAGATTATCATCGAAAATGAAAAAAATAATTTTGGGAAAAGACAAGGATTTTGAAAAAGACAAAAAGAGAAAACAATTCCAGAAAGCAATAGTAAAACAAAGGTGCAATCACCTTTGAGAAAAAACGAAAACACCTACTTTTACTTGCCCCGCAAACATTACTGGGATAAATTAGTAATTTTTAAAAAATCCCTTTTAAAATCTGTAAAATTAGATTTCTACATTCTCTGTTTTAAACCTGTTAAAACCTGTTAAAATCTAAGTTTTCTCGGTTTGTGCTGAACTCATTAAAATCGGCTCCAGAGTTCAGTACGAAAAAATACTTTCTGATTGGTCCATAAATAATAATATAATGTTTCTGCCTACATCCGCACGGTAGACCTCGAGTTGATCCGTTCAGAGTTCAACGCGCCAAAAAATGTAAACGTTCTCAAGCCCACGTGATCAAGAAAATTCATAAATATGAAACTTCGATACGACTTAGTGAGCCCTTAAAATAATCAACTCGTCACACGAATCCATGAAACCCAACCTTCTCATTAAAAGTTAATTTTTATTAACACCAACTCGGCTTGTGGAATTCAATTTCTTTTCAACATCAACTCATCTAGTGATGAATTCAACTAAAACAAGATTTTGAAACTAACTCAATCAATATCTTAACAACATAAAGGAAATCATAACTATATCAGTCGAAGCGAGACAACTTTATAGTAAGTCAAGCAATGTATTTCATTCAATTTCATCATCAACATAAAATGTTTAACTTCTTACCAGATCACTGCATAACACTTTTTATATTACCTTGATTACACAACCAAGTAATCTAAAGTGCTTTAAACAACTTTATTGTATCGTGTGTACTTATATAAAAATATTTCGCTTTTTTTTTTTTTTTTTGTCTTTGTTGCATTTGATTTTAGTAAAAAATAGTAGAGGGTCAGTTTAATTTGTACTTGACACCAATACAGATTGGCTAACCCACTACAAAACACACTATTCCTGCGTGGAAAATTTTCCTTAAATTCTTTTTCGTTCAGGAGAATTTTCACTTCACTGGCTGTTAATTGATGTTTTCTTGATGTTATCTTCTGGATGTCAAATGCCTTCTGCTCCTTGATGCTGATTTGCCTTGTCTACTTGCTGTCAAAATGTCTTCTCGCATCTACTGACCTGACTCTACATATTTGGAAAATTATGCTCACAAACCTCTCCCCCATTCAGGTTATTACTAAAGCTTGAGACCATGGTCAAGTATATACGAAAAAATAATTTTCCATAAACTGGAAATGTATCGTTCACAATTTTGGCGAGTTTTAACCGCTGAGCCGAAAGAAGATATACAATTTTTTACACAAAATGCTTGACCTACATAAAATAGACTTCTCTCAAAAGTCGTGTACGAAAAAAAAAAAAAAAAACTTAGACGATTAAATATTTATTCATTTCTTAAATAGTAATATATATATATATATATATATATATATATATATATATATATATATAAAGGTGACTAGATCTATTAAAATAAAATTCTCTATATTGCCGGTATAAAGGATCAAGGCGAAATGTTTCTTTGTGGACTAAGGAATCAGCCTGAAGTCGATAGTGTACGGGCTTGGCGTTGAGTTACTGGTGAACTCTGTGACTGCCAGGTGGGAAATTTGTCCCGGCTTTCCCGCATCAAAAGGTTGAGCTTAAAAAATTGCGACAAAACGCGAATAAAACGGCAAGATTAGAGCGAACTAACTCTCACTTTTAGGCGCGGACGAATAAAGAAAAGAAAAAAAAAACTCCTGCTCGGTGTGTAACAATAAAAGAAAAAGTGTTTATTTATATATATAGAAAAAAGAGTAAAGGGCGAAAGACAATTAGGAGAGAAAGAAAGAGAGAAGAAAAGTTCTTTAAGGGAAGAGAAAATGTTCTTAACAGAAAAAAGGCTTGCTCAAAATATTTCTCTGAGCGCCTTTAAGCGAATAGAAGGTTGTTAATGGTTAGAAACACAGTTTTCCTGACAGTTCTTGTAGAGTAGGAAAATGTTGGTAGATATAGGAATTCTGCAGTTGAGTGAGTTCGTAGATCGACGTGAAAGTCTGGTAGGTGAAAGGAAGGCAGCTTTCAACTGTTCTTGAATTTGTGGGCCGACGTTTGTTCTCGACGGTAATTCTTTGGTTGAAATTGGTTCAGAAGTTGACTGGTGCTCCCTATCGCCGACCTTACAGTCGGTGGGCCGAATTCTCACTGCCAAATAGGCTTGTGATGATCATCATCACACACATATATACATACTTACACAAATTCAAATTATACAACAAGCATTCATTGGATAATAAAACAACACTACTGTGTAATGGACGCAGCTATGCGACAATTTTATAATCGCTATATTTTCATGTAGTAGATTTCGTGCACTTCTGGGAGAATCAGATTCAAGAGGCTTTCTTAGGTCTCCCCAAACTCGCTCGCTAATTGGTCTATAAACACACAAGTGGGCGTTGCAATCCACCCACGCACATTACATTTTTCTAGCGCGTGATCAAGTCAAGTTTTCCGCCAAGGTGCTGTGATCCTGTCACGTCATTACATTATCTATAAATAGCAAATTTTCTCTCTTCTTCCTGCGAAGATGTGACCTTTAAGAATTATCAACTCGATCATGCGGTCAGACATTAAATAATATTTCACGCATTCACGTACGTACGAACTCTTACGAACTTTTCCAATATTCTCACTCATACCAACACTCACATGCTGAATATTCACTATACTCATATAATCTTTTTCCTTACTCTGACGTAGAAGCCCTGCCGGCTACAGCTCTGTCCTGTCTCTCCGGTGGTTCTGGCCGAAAAGTAAACCACACGGTCCTCCTCCGGTGAACTGAAGGAACCACCATTATCCCCCACGTTGTGAATTTTTTATCCGAACAGTGGTATTTCGATCCCTCAGAACAATCCGGAGGTAGGATGAATTAAATGTCTGGGCAGAAAGGTTCTTGTCGTAACCGCAAGGGCACAAAGAAAGAAAAAATATAAGCAACACTTTCTGTTCCTGTACAAAGAGCCCTTTAAGGCTACTGTTTTTATATCACTACCAATGAAATTGCCCGAATACAAACTGTCTTAAAGAGATTCACTCGTTTGGGTCGGAACGTCACAGAGAGAGAAAGACACAATTATGCCGGTCGAAATTCGGCTGTACTAAGGGAGATAAGTCGTGGTTCTTCGTCCGCCCCCTCCGATATAGCAGTCGGCTTTTCTCAGCTTTGTTGACGAAGTTATCAGGATTTGCACGGGTTCGATTTCTATCTCTGGTTACGAGTCGGACTTTTTGACGCATGCAACCAACTGGCCTTATCAGCAAGACCCACTAAGCCGTTTCCGCCGCGTTTTCCTTCGCGTTCTCTAATCTGCGGTCCCTGATCTGCGATCTCTCTCTCTCTCTCTCTCGCGCGCGCGCGCGCGTCTGCCGCTTCTCTCGCGTTCCGACGCGTTCTCCAATCCTATCCGATCTGATCTCCGATCTCATCTGCTCAACCCAAGCGTGCAAGCCGCTTATATAGAGAGAGGCGGAGCTAAACAGTTTTTAGGCACCGCCCACGAATTTTAATATGCAAATCGCCTGGACCACCATGTGTCTTCCGCCGGATCTCCGAAGCACCGCGGGAACCCAGTTTTCAAGAAGTACTAAAATCGGATTCGGACTCCCTGCTGGGTTTTCCGCAGACAACGTTCACTTAAGCTCGGCGAAAAGCACTTATCTCGTCTGAGGGCTCTGACTGGATTTCGGCCGGCAGACCACCCAAAATCCAATTCACCATTTATCACATGCTTTACCTAACGAACCCGCCCATTAATTACTCTGGAATTAATTCACCTAGTTAATTAATAATTCAATCCCAGAAACAACTAAGTAAAAAGAAAAACTTTTTTCTGGAATTACTCTGAAATCCCTTCTACCCAACTAATTAGTACCTTCTTCCCAATCCTTTAGAACCGTTGATTAATAAACCCACCTGGTGGGGTCTCTCTCTCTCTCTCTCTCTCTCTCTCTCTCTCTCTCTCTCTCTCTCTCTCTCTCTCTCTGTGTGTGTGTGTGTGTGTGTGTTACATACACAGCAAAATTGTTGAAAACATTTATTACAAGAAACTCTCACAAACTTTCTTTCATTGAACTTTGAAATACAAATAATAGTTAAAGAGAGACAACTCTTGTTTTACTCAATGCATGCTTTTCTTTCACATCCTTATTTGTACATCTTGTTAAATACAAATTTTATGTGTAATGATGTCTTTGTCTTATCCTCTTTTTCTTCACGTCAGCTTGGTTTCCTAATCTAAGTTAAATTAATGTGGTGAAGTCCGCCACAGGCGTAGATTCTCCAAATTTAGGGAGATTTGGGAAGCCCAGAAGAATCGGGGACTTTTCCCTCCAAAATCTTCATACAAATTTCCTGGTCCCTTCATTGGTCAGAAAAGGAGCCGGTTTTGAAAGTAATGAAAAAAGGTGGAGTGAACAAGCTGTGAGGCTTCCCCCAGACTTTATGGCACCATGGTGGTAGAATTTCTTTTTATATTTTCCAGCTCACTTGTTAGTCAGGAGATATATTCGGTTTTGAAAGTAATAACAAAGGTTGGAGTGAGAATTGGAAAAATAGGCTAGAATGTGAAGTTGTAAAATATTGCATTCGTGGTTCTCAAATTACATGTAGCGACTACTATGCCACGCCCACAATTTATTCGTCTATGATTGGCTAGTAAATCAATACTGCTTTTCTATAAGACAATTTAGCAATCGCAGTCATCACTGAATTTTTCGGTTGTGAACTTGCTCACATGTTTCTTTGATACAAAATCAGTAATTGGTCAAATTTTAACCAATCAAATATTTTAATACTAAATCAATTTTTCCCGCGTTTTCGTTCGGAGCCTACCGATACCATTTTTGCAATTTTGCCACAAGCCGCCAGTAGAGTCCAGCTATTTCGCCTGTCCACACAAATCTACGACTTTACTCACAACATTTCAAACGCACACACATATTTTTGTAACACATTATACATATCTCTCTGTGACTCAACCAAGTTCATGAACCAGAACTGTATTAATTTCTCTAAACAACACATTTCTTAATTAACTGTATTCTATTCTAACATCAAAATCTATTCAACATAGAATCCTGAACATTCTTATTCATGAGAAACTCTTTCGAACATTCAATCAGAAATCAGAATACAGTTGAAGGGGAACAACTTTTATTTTCCTTTATCATTACACTTCATTGCATGATTGTTTTGTATGTTATATTTCAATATATATTTATTTGTTGATCCACATATGGAATTTCGTTGTTTTTTCTTGAATCGTTAAATGTACAATAGATATATGCGCTAAGAACACGCATCACATACATTCCAATATGTCTCTGCTACCATGAATATAGCGACTCCTTATTAGCAGTCAGAATAGATACATGACTCAGCGTTTTTTGTCAGACTTTTTTTTAGCATCAACAGTTGTCTCTGTTACTGACATATAAAACTACTTTTTCCCTTGAAATTATTTCCAATGCAGCTGCTAGACTTATTCCTCCATACTTATTTTTCTCTTAAAATTTATCTTCCTTGTTTTACATTTTTCTTAAGAGGATGTGTTTCAAAACTTATATTATTCAAAAATATAAATATCTGAATATTCGAACCAGCTTACACTTAACAATGCTGTCTTATTTTCCGATGGAAAGCAGACTGCGCGCCTATGCACATCTTCGTTTTTGTTTTTTTTTATATTCTTTTTAGATCGTTGCCCTGAAGAATATAATTTTCATCCACGTAAATAAATATTCTTACCACTTTACATTGGTTTCCCTAATTTTGTTTTACGTTTATTTTAATATTTAACTGAATACCAAAAGAAAGTAATATTATAAAAATAAAATGGAAAAAAATGAAATACAAAGGCAAAAGAAAAAATGAAATACGAAAAAAATTCAAATTTTTAATTTTTTAATCTCGATGGAAAATTAAATGAAATGTATAATTTTTTTTATGACTAGAAACAATAAATGTCTTTCTTTTTATTATGTCACGATTTCGCAGCAAAAGCATGAAAAAAAGGTGGAAGGAAATTTCCTACTTTAAACTCACGCCCTAAATTTCTAACCTACTTCAACTAAATCTACAACGTGCATACCCCCATTTTTAAAAGTTGCAATGCAATTAGGTCATGCTGCATTAAAATTGGCTAATCTATCTATCTATCTATCTATCTATCTGTCTGTCTGTCTGTGTCTGTGTGTGTGTGTGTGTTGAATTTGGCCTTCGACCTAGAAAATTTGATCAACAACTTTCTGGTTTGCCGTTCGTTTAATCCTGCGGTTCATTTCAGTTTTTGCTTTGTCCCAGGACGTAACGTAATATAAAGGTGGGTCAAGCTATGATTAATTTAATTTATTGTAAAAAAGGAAACAATGCGCATTGTACATATTTGTATTGTGACATTGTCCCTTCATATGTTATCTTTTTAATTGATTTACTTTCTGAAACCTGTATCAATATTTTCTTTATAAACTTAAATTTATGTTAATGATAAAAATGTAACTTTGTCAGACAAGTACTCTCCTTGTTTAATTTTTTTTCATTGTAGTCTGAGTAAACTTCAAAATTTTCCATTATTAAGATATTTTTTATGTAGCCCATCACTTTTAATCAAGTATCAAACAATCTTTCCGGATGCTTCGATGTAAAAAAAAATATATGTACAATTTGCTATGGTTTCTTTTTTTTTGCTTCAATTTTTTTAACGGGCCCCCACCCCCTAAAATAAATTTTTTAAAAAATCATCTTTTGTCCTGAACACTAAGAAATCAATATTTTTAAAGTAAACTCTTTTTAATTCGACGTGTGAGCTGGATTACTCTATAATTTTTACTCGCACGTGTTTGTTTGCACTGTCAAGCGTACGAAACATTTCCGGAAAAATAACTGGACTAAACAGGATGACTTCTTTATTTAAGATTAAAAATAAGTTGCTGTTAGTGTTACTGTTGCAGGAAGACAAAAACGTAAAATGTTTTCTTACAAATGGGATAAAAGTGAGTTAAATGAAAATGTAGACAAAATATTTCATTGATGGAGTTTCAAAATAATATCCATGCCTTACAATTGGAATTGGGAAAAATTCATATATAAACCTTTTTTTTTTTTTTTTAGAGCTTTAAAAATGTAATATCAAAATCCTCTTTTTGTACGTTCTGTTGTTTGTAGTATTAACAATAAGACGGGAAAAATGTCCGTGATATTTAATTTAAACTTTTTTATTATTATTATTTACATTGAAACTACATTGTATTCTCGTTTCCCCGGTGTAGGAAGCTTATACCTTCTTGTTCTTAGTTCTCGAATCGCTACTTCAAACAAAATGTTTATGAAGCAAGCCCTCATTAATACTGGAAATTGTTTTTTTTGTTTGTTTGTTTTTTTTAAAGAAAGCTGTTTTTATAAAAAAAAAAAAAAATCTCTTAAAATATTTTTGTTAAAAAGATTTTATAAATTTCAACCGAAAGTAGAACTGGCTGCTCCGTCATTTGCTTCCCGTTTTTTATCCATCACTTGCCACTTTTTACACTTATTGATGTTTTTATTATCTAGAATTTTATATAACATTCAAAGATAAATTTTTTAAATATATTTTTTATATATTTAGTATTGTTTTATTTTAAAACTAAAAAATGATACCAGTTTAACTTTTTTCAATTTGTGTCCTAAAGATCGAATTACTTTTTTTTTTTAAATCTCTACAAAAGACTTAACCGCTGTGTAATCTTCTCAAAGAAGTATCCACACTGTCCTCACAAAGTATACTTTGAGTAGAGCATACCTTGTTTAAAGTGAGATCTGGTAGCCATGCAAAAATTGACACTAGCCCTTTTTAGTGGGGCCGCCTAAATAACCCCAGTCCACTCCTGACCAATGCCTGTGGGAATGGTCGCCTTCGGATCAAGATTCACTTGAATCCGAGAATCTCCCATCAAGAGCTTCTTTTTTTTTTTTTTTTTTTTTAAATATCCTAAATTACGTGATTTTTTTTTTTTTTTTTTATTGAGTGAAAATGAAAAACAAACTACGTTTACTTTACGGATTAAAGAACTATTTTCCTCGATTATAAACTAAGTTGTGATTAACTATTTGAAGTGGGTGGTGGAAAATCCTTATCTTCCACTTGTAGTAATTCATGCATTTCCGTGCCCTTATTCCCACCACGTACTACTACTCCATTATACAACAAAAATCAAACGAAATACTAGAAAAGAAGACTAAGACTGAATATTTTTCTGATAGCAAATTTAAGTGGAAATAAGATTACTATATTACTGGTATTAATATTCAGTTTAATTTTATTTTTAGGGTCCAGAATAAAAAACAGTACTTTTAAATTATTTAGAACTTTTTCTTTTACTTACGTACGGTAATTTTATTTATACGAAATCAGTTTTTTTGTTTCGGTTTTTATTCTTTCTTATTTGATTCCAATTTTACACTACTGTTAATTTGTATGTAAGTGAATAGAATATTTTTTTAAAATTACTAATTAATTACTTTATCTGGCAGTCATTGAACAATAAGTAAAAATGGCATAACTAACTGTGTAACTACTAAAAAAAAACGTAACATGAGATGAGAGAATTATATTTTTGTAAAAGTACGGTTAAAAAAAAAAAACTAACAATCTATCGACACTATAATGTTGGCTTTGCTTTAAAAAAAAGTTTTTTTACACTTTTAAAAGAAATATTACAAATAGTAATAGTGTGAAATATTGATGCCATATCGCCTAAAAAAAATTTAACTCTTTTTTTTTAAATAGCAAGTTACTCAGTTACATTTCTATTTCTTCGAAAAATTGAGTAATGAATGTCCCCCATCCAGCAATAAAAATAAAACTTTATAAAAAAAAAAAGTTTTTGTGGGGAAGGTGGTACATTCACTGGACACATAACAATAACATGCGCTCTCTGCTTCCAGTAAAATATCTCCATCCTGGGATTGGGAGTCACCAATAACGTAATCAAAATTTTATTTTATAACTTTATGCCATAAAAAATTGTGGGTAATACTAATTACTAATAATGATACAACAAATGGAATCCTCAATGAATAGTAATACTGTCTAAAACTCTATCATAATCTTTCATTTTTTTTTTCTTTCTTTTTCATAAGCACTACAGACCACAAATAAAAGAAACTAAAATAAATTTAAATTAAAATAAAAGTTAATAGTTTAAAATGTAATTTACATAACAAACTTGATTTCCCCTACGTAAGCTAAATTGTTGATCACCATTCATAATCTCTTTTAAAATAAAAATAAAAAAATGAATTCTTTTAAAAATGTTATGTATTATTGATGGTGCTCGGTAAAAATGGCAAAAGTGGATAAATAGGAAAAAATGGCAATTCGACAACAGAAAATTATGACCGTTCGAGAAGGATGGGTCTAAGCTCCCATCCCTCTAATTTAAAATAGAGCTAAGTCCCCCACTCAATATTTTAAAATAAATATTTTTAAATAGATATTTACTTTAGTGGGGGGGATAGCAAGGCTTCTCCTCTTGTTTTAAATAGGGGTTAAGTTCCCGCTCCTAGTATTAAAAACTTTTTTTTTTAAATTTTCAATGTCGATTTTTAGAAGTTTGGGGGGTGGGGCTAGGTTCCTACTCCTAAATTGCTGTAAAAGCACAAATCATAGCGTGCTTAAGTGAATTTGATGACTATAATTAATTTTATAATTGATAGCTGACATTAGGATTAGATGTGTGTGTGTGTGTGTATATATATATATATATATATATATATATATATATATATATAGTGTTGGGATTAATCGGAATCGGAAAAATCGCAAAGGTGAAGGTTAGGAATCCCATTTATAGATTTTGTATTGACTCTCAGAGTCTAATTTAATTATTTTATTGGTAAATTATGGTAAATGAAGTAAATATTCTAGAGTTCACTTCCCTCAGCAAACCTTTTGAATTTCTGTTCACACTTATTTGTTAAATGTCTATATGACGCCTCTTCACACTTGAGTATTAAAAGATTGAAAACACATCAGACAAGATTTTAAATTTTACTGGCACCAGTCTGACCCTATCATTGTCTGATAGCCTCTGAAATAATTAATGTTTTATTGTTTTGTTTTTCGGTTTCATCAAGTGGATCTATAATTGTTTTTTCCCAGTTTTTCAGTGTGTTCAGACATAATCACCTAAAAAGTAAAATCTCATGGGAGGGGGAAGCTTTAGCTGCATATTCTTTTTAATTTGACAAACTTCTCATTTTTTTTCCATTATGTATTGTATCCAAGATTTTAATAAACTCATTGTGAGATATTCATCTATATTTTTTTTCCTTTCATTTTTTTTATTTATCCATTTTTTGCCATTTTTACCGTTGCCATTTTTACCGCTGCCATTTTTTCTGTTGCCATTTTTACCTAAATTCATTATTGATATCCAGATTACGATATTTCAAAAATATTTTTTTAAAAAGAAATCACATATATGCATATTTGGTTTTCACCTTTAAATTATACTTAGGGGATGAATTTGCTAACATAGCAAACTAGAACCTCCTGTAGACATTTTCTAATTTTTTTTTATATTTGTGGTCTGTAGTACTTAGTATATGAACAAATGATTGTAAAAAGGTTGCAAAACCTATTGCACAATTCTACCAAGAAGTCTTTTTTCTAAAAGGCTCATAAAATATTTCATAACAGAAAAGTGGACCCTTCTGACAAACCCAACAAATTAAAAAATATTATTCTGCCCACCAACTCTATCACAACTACAATTGAAAAAAAACTTTACCTAAGCTTAACATAGAATTTGTTACAATTACTTATAAAACAATAAGACTTAATTCATACAAAATAATTAGCTAAAATTCATGCAGGATTTTACTTTATCACTTGTCATAATTACCACAAGGAATACATGGGAGAAATCTCAAGAAACTTAAAAGATTATATGAACACAAAAGGGATTTTTTACAAAACAACACACTCGGTGCATTATTTGCTCCCTTTAATGAATCTAACCATAATTTTGATTTTAAAAAATGCTACTTTAATTAAGAAGAAACAATTTACTAAGACAAAAGTGTACAGGAAGTGCTTTAATTGCTAGATCATCTACTGTAAATTTGTGCCCATAACATTTCACCTTTCTTAGCAGATCTTTTATCACAATGTGGGATACTTAACAAATATAATAAAATATAAAGAAAAAGAAACTACAAGTTTGCATTTGCACCATCATAGCTGCCTATTGTGTCAAAATTATCATTTTGGCCACATTTGGTCCAAATTTCTTTTATTGTAGTACAATATAGATTTTTTACAATGTTTTATATTTATATCTTCATTGGGCATAGTTATATATTGTTTAGATATATATACTAAAGAAAAAACATCAATGATCTAACATCTTAGACAAGAAAAACCCAAACAAGGAAAGAAAAAAGAAATGCCAAAAAGCAAACACTTACCTATGCAATAAAGTGCTCAATGACCAGACTACCCAGACTGTGCAAAAAATACTACACAACATCAACACTTAGCAAAAGACAGCTTGAGTCGTTACTCAAGTTTCTTGCTCTCATGATCTTCAGATGACTAGAACACAACTGAAAGAATTGGAGTCTAGTATTATGCTATCAGTTGCATTCTAGCCATTTGAAGATCACAAGAATGAGAAACGAGTAACAACCTGAGCTCTCCTTTATTAAACTTATATTTACATATATATAGACATATTGTTTATTTTTATAATCCTTTCTAATTCTCTAATGAGTTTCTTTCCTACCCAAGTACTTTCAATCTCCTCCTAGATCATCCTCATATTTTGTTCTAAACATTGAGATAATTCTTTTTCTTTTTTTTTTTCATCAATTCAAATAAAAGTTCCAGAAACTTTAGCAGAAAAACAGTTTCACAGCATGTTGCCTCCTCCATGTTTGATGGTAGGAATGATTGGATTGTAGATTTCACTTTTCCTCCAAACAGTAGTCTTATTGTTGTGACCAATTAACTCAAGTTTAATTTTGTCAGGCCACAGAATAGTGCCAAAAATGCTTAGGTTTCTTCATAAAATTCTTCACAGATTTCAAATGAAGAGTTAAGTGGTTCTTTTTCAACAATGGTGTCTTCTGGGTGATGGCATGCCTTCAAGCCATTTCTGTTGAAAGTTCAATATTACGTTACAAAATCAAAATAAATATGTCAGAGAGTAAAAATATCAAATAAAACAAATAAAATCAATGAAAATATGTCTAAATGACCTATAAATTGTGTGAACTACAGTGACTTCTAATCTTTGCAAGGGATTTACACTTTTTTTTCAGAAATAACACACTGCTTTGTTTTGGTTGCTTATTCATATAGTAAGATTTCACATGTTTAATTAACATAGACCTATTTCTACATATGTCTATTGAATTCTTAAAACATACACACTTTATTTGCTCACACAATAGTTATTTTGGTATGTGCTTATTGTCCTCTCTGATCAAATAACATGTCCAATAGAGCCTGTACTTATGGATTCCTTTTTCCATACTCAGCATGCTGGACATCTCCAAATATATATATATATATATATATATATATATATATATATATCCCTCTCCACACACACTTGTATAATTACAGAATTACAGAATTATCAGCCTGTTAGCTTTCTACCACTTTTTACAAAAGTAATAGAGGCTTGAATCAACATTACAGTAGTTAAGCATCTTACTTCAAGTTATTTTCTTTCAGGCAAGCAAGTTTTCTTCAGTAAACATCACATCTTGGCACCAAAAAAATTAACTCTCCCCACCAGATGAAGCAGAACATAACTTAGAACATAAACTAAAATATACAAAAAAAACAGCTAGCCATGAAACAGGTAATTAAAAGTAAATTTAAATATTCAATATACTTTAATGCACATAACAAGATTTTAAAAGAAGAAGAATAAAAAAAATATAGTGAAAAAATATTAATGTTAAAATAATATTCTTATAGAATATGAAATATAGAAAAATAACTCTTTAAAAAATCTTTTTTAATTGAATTAAAAAAAGGGGAATAAAGAAAAATAACTTTTTAAAGAAACCTTTTTCAATAGAGGGTAAAGAGAAAATAATATAAAATCTATAGTTTTAAATAAATCAAACAAGTATCATATCAGTTATATATAAGTAAATCATATAACTTAAAAATAGAATAAACAGAAAAGAAGGAGGGGTCTCAATTACAAAAAACTAGATATACAGATATACAAGATATAAAGGAAAATTGACCAGAAACAGCTAGCGGACTAAACAAAGAAAATTTAAAAATTAAAGGTAAATAAGAAAATTACATATACTTAACATAAACCAAAGTATCACATATAACAGACCAATATGAAGAGAATTAAATAAAAGGAGTAATCAGGAAAAATAATTACATGTATAGAAGATAAGTGAAGGTGGGAAGTGCGAGATAGGAAATATATTATATCAGTTGGAATTTACTTTTATAATGACACTTGGAAAGCGATTCATTCCTTTGATTTAGTAAAATGCTTTGTTAAATTTAATAATTCTAATTTTCTGCTCCAAACATAAATTACATCTACCCTTAAAGGAAAAATGTCTTGAATGGCCACTCTACATTAATGTGGATGTCCTCCAGGTCTCTCTATTCTTGGACCTACATTATTCCTAATTTTCATCAACATCCCAATGTCATCAGTTCTCAATTTGGTCTGATGACACAAGTATTTACTCCTGTCTTAATTTTAAGACCTCCAAAATAAAACTGCTCTTTTAATTGCCTTTGAAAAACTTTTTTTTTCTTTTTTTTTTTTTTTGAACCTTCCATCAGCATGGCTGATGCTAACCTCCAAGGAGAGTGACTCACTGTGCCTTCTTGGGCTAACTTTTTCCACTGACATGAAGTGGTAAGATTATATTGAATCAATTGCTTGATCTGCAATATAAAATCTAGATAATTTTTCTCATCAGAATCTTTTACATTTATAAGTCAGCCATTTGTTCATCCATTGAATATTGCTGTCATATCTTGTCTGGTGTTTCTGCTATGTATTTAGAGATTCTTGATAAAATCCAAAGAATAATCTTCAATGTCATTTGCCCTTACCTGTTTCAGTCACTTTCCTGCCACCATAACATAGTTTCCCTGTGCTTTTTCTATAGATATATTCATCGTAATTATTCTGATAAACATTCATCTTTGGTACCTCTACTTCATGAATTTAAGTGCAGTATCAGAGAGCTCTCTGCTGCCTTGTGTTCTGGAAAGAAAACTTCACCTAAACTGTGTAGTAGAGGCAAAACACAAGCAGCTATCAGTCAGTGGTTATAAGCACTTTTTCTCAACTGGTGTCAAGATGGGTGCCAGGGGTTACCTCTGATGGTGGGAAAATTACTTATATTTTACTGGATAACTACTGCTTGCTTTAAGCTGAGCAGCCCCCTCCCCTTCCAATTAGCTGTTGTCCTACCACACATGAAGCTCATGGATTTATCTAAACAAATGGGCTGTAAATTGCACACTAAACAAAAAATTCATGTTGCCTGGAAAGATCACACCTTCCCAGCATGTACTCTCTACTGGTTGGGCTATAACCAGAGAATGGATGGCAGAATTCCAGTGGACATGCTCTATGCAGAACTTTCAAATAGAAGGAAAAATCTGAACAACCACTTTGACATTTAAAAACAATAGTTAATACCATTTGATATCAACTCTGCTACCTGTGAAAACACCACTCAACACATCTTCAGTGGCCACATTCAGTTCAGATTTTGAGGAAAATGGAACTATTTTCTTAATTGCTGTTGTTCCCAGGTTCACCCTGACCCTGGGTGGTAGTACCTATTAGGCTCCCATCTATAGGCAAATAGTGAACACCCAAGCTGAAGTAAAAAAAGCTGAAAATATAGATTTAAAAAAAAAAATTAATAAATTACCAACAATAGTTTTGTAAAAAGAGAAAAAATACTGAAGTTTCTAAGAAAATTAAATTTTGGCATTAAATCATCTATGAGTTGATATGCCATTAAACAAACAGTCACTTAAAATAGATTTAACACAAAAAAGATACAATGAAAAGAAACATGAGTGTCAGGACCTGATATTATATTTTTAAACAATTCACTATAAAATGCACACTGGCACACTGCAGCAATTTTAATTCAATCCACTTAAAATACTACCAAACTTGAAAGAACTTTTTCAAAATACTGCTTCACTTTATATATTCAAGTTTCTAAGAGAAATTAAACTGATTTAAAAAATATGTATAACCATAACTAACAGCAGTGTTACTATTTAAAAAAAAAAAATTTCAACTGTTTAAATACAAGGCTTTATTTAGAAAAAATATTAAATTTCAGTATTAAATGACACAATGAGTTGACATGCCATAAAACAAACAAAACAAATACTGACCATTGCAATTACATGAGATGCTACATGAGTCTGACTATCGAACATGGAAAATCAATGATCTTCCAGGACTGAGATGTTGACAATGTTTATACTTGCAGAAATAAAAATTTACTCCTTGAAGGATAACCTTATAAATATTATAAGCAAACTGTCACCTAACATTTCTATTTATTTCTAATTTCAGATCAACATGGCAAATAGACCCCGTGGATATGGATTAACAGAAGAAGTTAATCGAAAGGTAATATTTATTTGATTCTCTAAACTCTACAATCTGATATCCCAAACTAAAATTTTATTTTCAATATATCTAAAAAAAAAAACGTAATATAGGCAGAGATCTTAACAAAACCTAAAAAATTATACCAGATTACACCAGCATAAACATTGAGGAAAATTGTGTTCTCAAAAACGAATGTTAAAACATGAAAGGATATTTTTAACTCATGAGTTTAATTTCAACTGTTAATACTTTGCAGCTTCTTTTTAGCTTAATCCCTATGGTGCTATGAAACATAGTTCATAGCACAACAAAATAATAGTAAAGATAGTACATCAATAAAAAAACTCATTTACAACCAGAAACGCAATTTGACAGTAGGGAAAAACAGGTCAAAAGTATACCATTCTGAACTTGCCATAAAATGTATCCATTGGAGGTACATGTCTGAAACTTTAAAGCTTTAATAATTATGGGATGAGGAATATATAATAAAATTAGGAATCCTAATTTACCCTAGTTTACAGTATGAAAATATGTTAAGAAGAAAATTTACTTCAACTGCTGATTATCATTTATTTTTTAGGCTGCTTTGATAAAATTGTAAACAAAATCTCATCTTTTTTCTTTCTAAAGTTGCAATTCTTGCTCATGTGTGATTAATTTTTATTCCATGTCTCTTTAAATTGTCACTGTTTCAATGACAACCTGAGCTTTTTCACATTTACAATGTTGACAAATTCATTGCAGTATTTTAAAAACTAGTATCCTGAGTTTTCTCCCTATATATCAAAATAGTTCCATCTTAAAGAAAAATCAAGTATCTATTTGGTGGGCTTCAAACCTTATCTTAATAGGGTTTGACAACTTCAAATTCCATCTTAACTGAAGTTGTCTTCAAAATTTCTAATCTGAAAATTTTAGTGGATAAAATGCCATAGAAATTCAAAAAATAAATTGCAACTTGTTGTAGAGTAAATATTTCATCTGTAATAATCAGTTGGTTTCAGATTTCTGCTCTCCCATGCTTTGAGGTGCATGTGAATCAAGAAATGAATGAACATCACTAGATGAGCCTCATTTCAAACCACACTTGTTTCATCAATGGATATTATATAGTTTAAATCTTTTTCTTATATTTTTTTAATGATGCATTTTAAAACTGTATAAATTTCTTAGTCATTGTATTTTGTCCAAACAGTCACATTTGAATCACTTTTGTCTTTTGAGTTTAGGCATTTTCTAAAATAAAAATATAGTAGATATTATAAAATAGAAAAATAAATATATAAATTTGATATATTTGTAGGTCTTTAAATTTCACTCATGTTTGTCCATAAAAACATTAAAATAAATTTTTTTTAAAAGTGTCTACTTTTCTTTTTAATTGTTATTTATTACATTTACATATGTGGCTAGTAATATTTTCTCTAATTCTCAGAATTTGGGGATTAAATTGAAAATTTATTTACATTTTCTTTTAAACAAATGAAACTGGATAGATTTTATAAAAAAATAAAATAGAAAATTAACTGGATATATGTTTAAGCTTAACTATGGCATATGGGTCCATAACAAATTGAAATTTAATTATGTAATTTGCAAAATGCAATCAGTTTCCTTTTTCTATTTCTTCCTTTCTCTTTTTTTGTTTGTTATTTAATGATTATTTGTTTACTAAATATAGAGAATAGGTCCTATTTCAGAAGTTAAAATGAAAAAAAAATAATATATTTTATAGTTTTCAACTTTTGCAAACATGTCTTTTTGTAATCTTTTTATTTTTTTTTATATTTCTTGAAGTGATTATCATAACATCATTATGAAAGATAATAAGTGAAACATCTTTTAAGTGAATATCTTTTTTTCTTTTTTTGTTATATATTATTGCTTTTCAAGTGAGAGGTCCTTACCAAGCTGATTTAATAAAAGTTACATTTAATCTACTGTTCAGTGGATGATGAATTCAATGGCCTGAGAAGTAGTTTTATTTTGATTTTTGTTTTTTTCCCTAAGTGGGAGAAGCAAGCTATAGAAAATGTAAAATTCCTTATAATGCATGCTGATAAATCTGTAGTGATGGGAATAGACATTACAGTGATAATGGAAATTCATTTTCACCTCTAAAGGAAAGCAAGCACTTGAATTTGAGTATTCAAACAAGTCTAGCACTTGTTATGATGAAGAACCACTTCAAATGACCTTCAGTTACAGGTGCCAAAGTCAACAGTATACTATTACTTCAACTTTTTACTTTGACAAAGTCATTGATATTACATCTCCATACATCACTGTAAAAAAAATGAAAATAAAATATTTAGTTCCAAGCAAAGGTAGAAATTATTTTTATGTTCTTTGTTGGATGATATTGCAGAAATGGTGTCAACATTTGTCTTTAGATGGGACTTTGATATAATGCCTCTTTCAGGAGATAATAGGATATAGATTCTTTGTTTGCTGACAGAATGAGGCACTGTACATCTTCTAACAAGTTTGGTTCTTGTGACTACTAGAGGCTCTATAATAATGTGTTAAATAAAAGTTAATATTATATCCTCTCATTGAATTTAACGTTTTAACATCTGCTGATAATGCAGAATGTTTTGCTCGTATATTCTCTTCAAATTCTCATCTTGACACATCTGGAGTATCTTTGCCTGACTTTGCACTTAGGAGTCTCTATTGTGTCATATGCATGGTTTCTGCTATCATCTCTAAGCTGGATCTCGCCAAAGCATATGAATGATAGTATTCCTGCAATAATCCTTAAGAAATGTGCTATGGGACTGGCTCCTATTTTCTCTAAACTGTACGATAAATACTTTGCTGCATCTTGCTTTCCTGTTCCACTCTTTAAGAACTCAGGTGAACTGTCTGATTCTTCTAGCTATTGGCCTATTAGCCTTTATCTCTTTCTGGAAAAGTACTTTCTAACCAATTCTGTAAATATACTCAAGGTAATTGTTCTGATAAACTTTCTTCTATGTTGCCTAGATTTTATGAATTTAAGTACAATACTATATTGGCATCTTGTTCTCATCATTTTACAGTTGAAATGGTTAAATGTATCCAGAAGTTCTATGCTAAGTTTCTTCTCTCTCACTTCTTACTTGTAGAACTCTTTCATTTTTTTTTCTTGCTTCTTGTTTTCCAGTCAACTTTGACATTGCATTTAAAATGTTAAAGATCAATCATTATCTTGTCTTAATTTATTATGTCTAACCAGGCTGCTCCAGATTAAAGTTTGATCCCCTCAGCTGATCATAGAGTTGATTGCTTTGGCCCAAGTCCTGTCTTGCCAGACATTGTGATTAATTAATCACAAGACTGGCTTGGTCCAAATGGTCAACTGGAATCGATAACTTGGTTTGGTCCAGTCAGAGTAAAGTCACATGAAAGAAAAAAAAGTAAATTGGATAGAAGAAAAAATATAAAGTTGATGGTACAGATATTGATGGCTTAAGCAGGACTATATTTTCCATGCAATAACTATCGACCCTTCCCAATTATTGTGACACACTGTTGTTAGAATTTCAGAATGAGATTTCTGGAACAAGGCTTTAGTCGGAGGCTCTCCTCCTTGGTTACCTGACCAAACCTGTCCCCTAAGGGCTAGGTGTGGTCTAGCCCAATGGCCAAATTTTAATAATTGTTCAAAGTACTTTTGTGTGTGGTCGTTTTTGCATCTGGAATTTATCATTTTTTATCCCATCATCAACTCTTTTGCCAACAATTAGCAAAAAGGGAACAATCCCTTGATTTGGAAAGTTTCATTGTGTTTTGGCAGACGAAAAATTTAATTATCATTCTCTTATCTATTTTCTGCTGGACACCTGTCTGCTTCTAAAAGTTAATCCTTATCAATCAACCAAACTCACAGCCAGAGGTCCCTCTTTATCACACAATGGTTGTAAAAATCTTATCTATTTCTTTCTGGGAGGTCCTTGGAACTCCAGAATCACTCATGATATAGTATCAAAACCAGATGGTTTCTTTTTTTACCTCTCCAGCAGATAAGAAATTTAATTACCTTTTAGTTTTTTTTTCCAATAAAAAAAATACCCTTTTCTACCATTTTCTTTCGTCCTGTCATCGGTATATCTTCAGTCTATCAGAATTTAGTGTTTTTCAATTTACTAGTGCCTTTCCAATAGTGTCACAATTACTGTTGTTTTATTTTTCTCTCCTTAATATTTTTATTTTTCTCATTCTTTCACAATCAGTAATCCCTTGTATCTTAGTGACTTTGTCTTTGGGGTGAAATGAAATTACAACATTAAAGGTTACAATTAAATATTTTAATATTAGTAACAATTATATTTTAATTTTACCCCGCTAAATCTGAAGCTTAGTTCAAGCAAAGTAATTTTTCATTTGTTCAGTTTTCACCCATTCCATTTTGACGTAAAAGTGCCAATTTAGTGCAATATTACATGACCTTTTATCTTTTATTGAATTAGTAACAAAATTTCTTTAATATTAAATGTATTCTTTTATAATTTACTTTTATTGGTAATTTAATCTCTTGCAGATTAAAAAAAAGTATAACACTGATCTTGAACAACAAGCCCGAATTTGGATTGAGGATGTTATCGCTGAACCACTGGTAATCTTTATAAATTGAATATTACTTGCATATTTCTTTTGATTTGTTCAATAATTACATGACTATTAAGCTTTTCACTTTTTATCTTAGTAATAAAATCTAATTTTCATTACATGAAACACTTAATATTTCTGCACTAATATTTCTGTATGTTTTAATATTCTGGAAATGAATTGTTATTGTTTACCTTTTTTGCATGTATGTATGCATTTCTTGTGTTCTAGGGTGAGGATAGAGAAACTCCACTTGGTGAAGTTGGCATTCATGAAAAATTAAAGGATGGAATCATTCTTTGTCGGTAAGTTTTAAGAATACTCAACAGATTCACTTACATTATTGATTGGTTTATTTCACTTAACTTTTCCTTTATTTCATTTCCATATGTTTTGCATGTATTTGGTTTTATTGGAAAACAAAAGGTGTCATTGGTTTGGAAAGAAAAAGTATTTTTATACATGTATTCCCATCCTAAACATTTCCTGTATAATAAAAACAAAGCTAATAGGTTAATGCTACTGGAGTGGTAACTCTAATAATGCAATCAAATGGAACATGCTGTACAAAGGGAACTTGCAGACATCTCCAAAAATAAAACTTGGATAGTGTCAAACTTTTACTGTGCAGTTCTATTTTGCTCCATGTTTCCATGAGCAAACAGGCAATGCTTATTTCAAAGGTATAATTTAAATGAGCTTTTCATGCAAACATTCTTTAGTCAGACTAATATCCTTTTCTTTGTTACTATCACAACATTGGTGCTCTCCAGCCTTCTTTAGCTGTCTGTCAACAAGGTTGCAGCAATAGAAGCAAAAACAACATTAGATAAGAGGATTAAAGCATTGATTAGTGAATTTGGTTATATAGTAATTCCAAGTTGAAAAATAAGAATGTATTCAGGAAACAGCTGAAAAATAAGGATGTAGTCAGGAAACAGTATTACTAAAATGACAGTTAACCAAGACAAGATATTTCTAGGCATGAAGAGTTGAATTAGAATAACTTACTACTTTATATTAATGTATACAGTTCAAAATTCCATAAAGGTTGCCACAAGGGCACAATGGCCAAAATGTGATAGTAACCACAAAAATGAGCACATTAATTCTAAATATAAATTATATAAATGAAAATACCTCATTCCAAAATTTCAGAAATAAAGGTAATCTTCTTAAGGTACTTGTGTATTTGTGCAACAAGTTATTCTATTTGTGATGTTGACAAGCAATTTTGTATACTTTTCAATATATAGAGGATTTCTATCCTGAGAATTTTAATTACTTTGAAATGAGAAGTGTTGTAATTGATGCACTTGTGCACAAGGATTTCTTTCAGAAAAACAGTTTTTTGAACATTTTTTAATTTAGTATTTGATTGGTATTTTATCTTTTGGATGTATTATTAGTATAGCATAGCTTTGAAAGTGAAATTAATGATTCAAGTTCAAATTCCTGTTTAGTCTGTGTTCACTTTCATACAAATGTCCTTGGGAATAACATTTGAATCCATCTCTTCCTTCCCTCCACTTCATCAGCTGGGTGGCAACCAGTCTAGGAGAGGGAAAAATTCCCAAATCTCCAAGAATAATTGGCAGTTCACAAATGATAAAGTCAAGTCTGGAATCATACTTGTCTAAATCCTTAAGGAACATGGCACCAAAACAAAAAAATAACTATCTTTTTACTTTTAATATAAATTATACTGGACAACAGATTTTGGTATTAGGATAGGTGTTTTAAACTAAATAGAGAATTGTTCAGAAATGTTTTAGCACATCAGGTTTTTTAGATGTATGTGGCATATTTATGTTCAAAGTAAATATAGTAATAATGTATCCACTTGAACTGGTGGCATAGCACTCATATTAGGTGTACAGAGCTGAAAACTGAAAACTTAATAAACAAATTGTATAACAAAGAATGGGATGCCAAATGTTTCATAAAATGCATTTCTTGCATTCTCATCTCAAATATTTTTCTCTCTCTTTAATGGAACTGGGTGCTGTAAGTGATGAGAGGTTCCACCAAGACATATCTGAAATGGAATCAAGTTATCAACCCAAACATGATGGGTGACTTCTACTGGTTCCTTCAACAATAGACCAGCTCAACGCAAAAATGCAAGAGCAAGTGTCTCAAAAATTTTGAAGATATCAGAAATAAAGTGAGTGTTTTATATTTATTAAGTTATTTTCATCTAAATTTTCCTTAACATAAATATGCTATTTACTCATGATGTACACTATGAAGATGTGTTAAAAATTTCTAGGCCCAATCAATTCCATAATTGATTCCAAAATAAATTGTCAGTTTTGGAAAAGTATGTCAAGCAGAGAACTTTACAGCACCCTCCTTTATTAAACCATTATTAATTGCTATTAATGTAATATTTGCTTTGAGCATTTAAATATACTATCTCAACCTGATTTATTAGGACAATTCTGAGTACAGTTTTGAATTCAGTATACTCTATTTGGTCTTGTATAGTATCATTTGTCTTGGTAGCAGATATTGTTTCTCAAGTAGACTAATATAAAGAAATGGTAAATTACCTGAGTAAAACTGTTTCCATTTATTTTAATAATTAGCTAGATTTGACGTTTGATAGCAGATAAAATGGATAGCTGCAAGGATGTGACAATCTAAAATGGAAGTGATGAAGATAAACAAGAGTGTTAAAGATTGGCTAGATAAATTAAGAGCAATAAATCTGCTAGACATAGGTTAAAAATTTAGTAACTACTGTTATGCTAATCCATTGTTTAATAGAATATTGAATCTTTGTTAAATGTGCTAAAGTCAATACTAGACTGAAGAGTTCTATGAATATGAACAATTAATGATCCAGGATTAACTAAACTGAGGCTGTTATAAAGAAAACCTTACAACTTTGATGCCTAAAACATACTTATGTTGATAAACTCTTCTGTCTAAATTTTGAGTTTGATTATTTCCTGATTCTTTACTATACAGATTTCATGGCTGCTATTAGATGTTTTGGTTCTTTGGTAATCAAAAGAAGTTGTAAGTTTAATTCTATATATTTTCCTCATATGGTGAGAGGAAGGCTTTTGATTCAGTTAGCTGTCCTGTAATATCTGTCAATAGTAAATTTAGCTTGTAATATCTGTTATGTTTGACAAGTTGAAAGGTTATGATATTTCTGAACAATTTTGATCTAATTCAGTCTTTATCAAATTGTAAATTAAAAGTTGAATGGCCATTCTTCTAGATCTTATTGCATTAATGCAATATATTTCAGAGCTTTATCCTTAAACCTATGTTATTACTTATTTTCTTCAATGGCTTTCCTGATGTCATCAGTTCTCAACTCAGTATCTACACTGATTACACAACTATTAACTCCTGTCTTAATGGTAAATCTTATTAGTTTGATAAGGTCAAATTTGCAGCTGATCTCAAAAATTACCTACAATTTGTTAACTTGGGCAAGAAATGCTTGTTAATTTTAACACCTCCCAAACAAAACTGCCCTCTTTTAATCATCTTAGAGAACCATTTCTGCCTTCCATCAGCATGTCTGATATTTACCTTCAGGAAAGTGACTTATTGCACCTTCTTCAGCTAATGTTCTCCACTGACATGAAGTGGAAAGATTATATTGAATCATTTGTTAGGCCTGCTAGCAAGAAAGTTGGTTCACTATCTTGCTAGACAATTTTTCTCACCAGAGTCTGTCTTAGACATTTATAAATCTACCATTCATTGAATGTTACTTACATCTGGTTTGGTGCTTCTGTTATGTATTTAGGGATTCTTAATGAAATTCAAAGAATAATCTGCAATGGACCTAACCTGGCATGTTGACTTCAGTCACTTTCCCACGACCATAACATAGTTTCCCTGTGCCTTTTCTATAAATATTTTTATCATAATTGTTCTGATGAGCTTTCCTTTTTGGTACCCCATCTTTATGAATTTAATTGCAGTACTAGATTAGCAGCAAGGTTGAAATGGCTAGAGGTAATCATAAGTTCTATGCTAACAGTTCCTTCTCTTGCACTTTTCGCTTGTGAAACTCTCTTCTGGTTTCTAACTTTCCAGTCAACTTTGATCTTCAAAAATTTAAATGTAATGTCAATCATTATCTTCTGTTTTTTTTAATTCCTGATCTTTTATTTTTCTCTTTCTTTAATGTTTTTTTTTTTTCTCATTTTGTCTTAGTGGCTTTTATTGCTTTTGCTTTGGGTGAAATGATTAAAAAAAAAATTCTTTAAATGTTTGAAAATGTAATAGTTCACTTTATTAGTGGTATTTTCCTAGATTTGAGTAGTCTGCTACTTAATGCAGTTAAGTATGTATTAAGGAATTAATGATGTTTTCTTTAACAATAAAAGGGATCTGGACTTAAGAACTTCTCTGTCTATCTGTTCCATGCCACCTTTGTTCACAGACACAGACAAGTTCATCTTCAAGAGGGGTGGTAGGTTTCACACAACTTTGAGATTAATTCGGAAGAATTAATCCTTTTCTTTTGGGATCTGACAACAGTTCTTTTTTTTTTCCTTCTTTGGACAATGTTTGGCAATGGTGGGTATATCAAATAAATCATATAATACCTCCATTGGTTCTTCATTTTCTTTACTTATTTCTTCAATGATTCTTTTCCTTAATTGGTTCAAATGTCTTTTGTGTGTCCATTTTTTACTTCTTATCATGTATAACATCTTACCAATTCTTTGAGTTACCACTCCATCTTGCCAAAATTCCTTCCCATTTTTGTAATTTTAAAAAAAAAAACTTTATCTCCCGGCCTGAGATATTTCATATTTTCCTGATGTGTTTTGTTCTGGTAACTCTTTTTCTTTCCGGCAGCAGCCTATTGAATACAGATCTAATTTTTCTAGCAAACATCAGTTCAGCTGGAGACATCCCTGATATTGCGTTTGGATTTGGTGTTATTCTGTATATACTTAAAACTGCTGTATATTACCATCATCTGTATTAGTACCATTTGTTTTTTTAAGGGCTCTCTTGAACATATCAACAAACCGTTCAGCCTGTCCATTTGACCTAGGATGGTATGGTGAAGTCGTGATGTGGTCAATTCCCAGAGTCTTACAAAACGTCTTAAATTCACTTCCTGTGAATTGAGTTCCATTGTCGGTGACAATTTTTCTGGTACTCCAAAACGTGCAAACAGTTCTGTAAGAAAATCTTTTGTTACAGAAGCAGTTGGTCTTTTGCACTTAAAAATTTCAGGCCACTTGGAATAGCTATCCACAACTATCAAGTAGAAATTACCATTCATGGGTCCAGCATAATCTATGTGGAGTCTGGTCCATGGAACATCTGTTTTTGGCCATGGTGTGTATTTTACTGGCGGTGCTTTTCGCTGCCATTTGACACCCTCTACAAGTTTTAACTACCTGTTCAATGTCTTTGTCCATATTTGGCCAATAAACGTAACTCCTCATCAGGGCTTTCATACGTCCAATACCAGGATGCCCCTGATGAAATTCCTTCAAAATCTGCTTTTGTAGTACAACCGGTATCACAACCCTTCCAGCATATAACAGCACTTCATCACATATTGAATATGCTGGTGAAGAAGTTTTATACTTTTCTGAAGTTACAACTTCTTTCATTTTTTTAATAAAAATGTCGTTTTCTGATTTTAATTTTATTTCATCTAATGTCACCGGTAATTCTTTTACTGTGTTATACATTACTTCCACCAATTCATTTTCTGCTTGTAACAACGCTTATCACCGTATCTTCTAGCGGGGAAGACGTTGGGATCAGTCTAGATAAACCATCAGCATGGCTTAAATTTTTAGATGATAAAAATTCCATTTTGAAATTGTAATTCAACAAAATGGTTCCCCATCGTTGCAAATGGTTTGCTGTATGAGTAGGTATACCCTTCTTTGAACCATAGATTGAAAGCAGCGGGCGATGGTTGGTCTGCAATATAAACCTTCTTCCATGTATATACTTATGGAATTTTTTACAAGCATAGATGATAGCTAAGCTTTCTTTCTCAATTTGAGAGTACTTCTTTTCTACGGGTAATAATGTCCTTGATGCAAGTGCCACTGGCTTCATATTGCCGTCTCTGAATTTATGCAAATTACCGCACCTATTCTGTACTCGCTTGTGTCCGATGCCACTATATTTCCTGTTTAATAAGTGATAATTCTGACGTCAAAATATTCTTTTATTTTGTCAAACGCCTTCTGACATACTTCTGACCATTCCCACTTTGCTCCTTTTTAAGCAATTTATTTAATGGAGCCGTAAGGCTGCACAAATTAGGAATATATATCCCATAATAGTTAGCAAGTCCTAAGAACACTTGTAACGTTACTACATTTTTGGGAGTTGGCATGCTTTTGATTGCTTCTGCCCTCGCTGGATCTGGTCTTCTTCCATCAGAGTCTATTATCTGCCCCAAAAACTTAATTTCACTCATAAAAATTCACATTTTTCAGCTCCAAGTTTGAATCCATATTCTTCAATTTTTTCAAAAACCTGATTAATATGTTCCAAATATTCATTTCAATCTTTACTTTTTATCAAAATATCATCAAGATATGCTATGGCGAAGTCCAACCCTGCCAGCACAGTGTCCATAATTTGCTGAAAAATACTAGGGGATACTTTCAAACCAAACGGCAAACGGTTAAATTTTATAAACCCTTGTGTGTATTGATAGTCAACAATTTAGAACATTCTTCGTCCACTTTCACTTGGAGATAGGCATCCGATAAATCCAATTTAGAGAATATTTTTCCTCCACTTAAACTTGCAAAAAATGTCTTCTGGTGAAGGCAAAGGATATGTGTGGTCTTTTAAGCAATCATTTAGACCCGTAGAGAAATCGGCACACATCCGAATTTTATTATTCTTTTTTCTTAACATATACAACAGGGCAGGCCCACTCTGAAAATTCAATGCGTGAAATAACTCCTAAATTTTCAAGCCGTTCCAATTTTTTGTTAATCTGTTCCAAAACACCAAATGGCACATTTCTTTTTTCACTTGAAAATAGGTTTTACATTTTCCTTCACTTCAAATTTTGCCTTCATCTTTTTTGCAACATCCAAGACCTTCTGAAAATACTTGTGGAAATTTTATTTTCAGATCTTTCACCAAATTTTCTGTAACCCGATTTTTACATGGAGAAGAAACATTAATTCTATTGCAAAAAAGAATTTATAGGGAGTTCCCATAAATTAAAAAGTATAATCAATCTGTTCCAAACAAATTTGAAGCATTTTGTAGCACATACACTTTAGACTTTAGTGTCTTACCAACAAATGAAATATTACAAGAAAATTCACCTTGAAAATGCAATTTTCTTCCAGAAATCCCGTGAGCCACTTTTTTTCAGTCTTTTTAAGCAAAGGTCTGCCTATTTTAATCCATGTTGCTGTATTAATAATGGAAATATCACTTCCAGTATCTAGCTGTAGTTTAACATTTTTTCCATTAATTTTTTTACCTGTACGAATTTTCTTTTCTGCCCCTCCTCAATCTCCTGACGTGACAATACAATATTCATATCTTTTTTCGACTTAAATTTTTTTCTTTTGCTTTTACAATGAGTACTTATATGGCCTTTATTGCCACACAAATAGCAATTTTTGTCGCGAAAAAAACATTCACTTTTAAAATGACTACCACCGCATCCAAAGCACGTTGGTTTTTAACGTTTTTATTAACTATTCCTGTTTTTGGTCGAATAGCATGGACACGGGATATGTCTTTTCTTCAATTTGGGTATTGTCATGTTTTAAGTTTTCAATTCTTTAACATTCTTCCGTAACCTTCTGCAAAGTAATCTCGGAATTTTGTTTGAGTTTTGCCAATATTTGGGACTTTATGTCCTTTATCTTTGCTAGAAGTCAAGCCTTGAATGAATATCAAACATTTAAATCGATCAATTGAAAGATCATGTAACATAAAACGTTCACACATTCTGTTAACATTTCCAGCATACATAACAACATCCTCATCGTCACGCTTTACCATATTCAAACATGGGAAACGAGTATGAAACAAACTAACTCGCTCGCCAAAAATACTAGATAAAGTATTAACAGTTTCTTCGAAAGAAATGTCACTAGTTTTTCTTGGAAGGACAAAATTCGTATACTTATTATTTTCATCTGTACCCAACTTTTGTAAAAGTAAACTCACTTTTTGTTCATCAGTCCAACCTTCACATTTTTTTTTCAAATATTGTTTCAAATCTTCTGAAATACGTAGGAAATGTTATGCCCTCCTCTGGGTTAAATTTGAACTCAGTAATAGAATTAGCAATACCTTCGTGAATTACAAATTTACTGGATTTTTAAGTAAAATCGCTTCAAATAAAGCCTTTGTGTCATTTTCACTGCTGAACTTGTAAATCCAATAGTTGTTCCCGAAACAATTTTTGTTGCTCTTGTTGCAATCTTTTTGCTCTTTTTGCTGAATTTGACTTTTTAACGAAAACTCTAGTTCAATCAAATCTTCCATTATGCGTAATAGATTACACAAAACACTTTTCGAAAACAGTCAAAAAGGGAAAAAACGTATATATCCAAACAATAAGCACAAGTCTTACTTCTTTTTGGCACGTTGAAAACCTATTTCTTCGTGAAGAACAAAGTTCGACGTGTTATTTTTTTTTTCTTTTTTGCGAGGAAAAAAAAAAATTATATAGTCCACCTAGAGTTGAAAAATTCTCCAGCGTGATGAACGAATCTCTCGTCGCCACTGTTATGATGTTGATTTGGGGATAAAGACAAACAATAATAGGTACAGAAATCAGTCTATAACTAGCTCAGCCTCCGACTCTGTCTGTCTTTTGACATGCCACTATTTAACGTCTTTGTTTGTTGACAAGTTCATCTTTGGTAGGTTTTAAACAACAGTAGTACATATGGACACTAAATGTCTCAAATAATACATTGGACACGACACTATTGTAAGTGAGGATAATAAAAATTGGGTTTTAATAGGTTGGTATGATTCTAAAAGTGAACTGTTAAGTTTTTGACTTAACTTTTTGAATTTTCAGTTTTTCCTTTTCTTTTTATTTGTGCATTTTTTTTCTTTTCTTTTGTTGTAACTCTCTAGCTCAGTTAAGATTTTCCATTACCTTTTCCATATTTATTTGTCTTAATTGTTTTTGTCTTTCCCCATGTTCTTGTTCCATTTTATTTTGTTTGTTCTTGACCATTTTTGTTTTTTTAAAGTATTTAAAATTCAAAAAAAAATAAAAAAAGAAAAGTTCATCTTTGTTTGGCTGTGGTGGTTTCTGGGCCATCGACAAGATAATTCTAATTCATCAACAGTGTCAACAAAATGCGAGAATAAAAATAAAAATCATCTGCCTATGGATTTAAAGTGAAAAAATTGAGGTCTTATTTAAAAGGAAACATTCCTCACAATACCTGAGGTTTTACAAGCTGTAAATACACTCATAGTTTTTTTGCTGACTTTGATGTTAAAACTTGGATATTAATTGGGGTGTCAGCAAAAAACATGGAAGATGCTTTAAAGTTTTGCATATCAGTCCCAAGGTGTTAGCCAGAACAAATGCATTATGGGATATTCCCCTACCTATGGAACAGCAAGCTAAGGAGTTGGCAGGAAGTCTTTTGAGTCTGAAGAATTTACGTTTACAGTTACATGGGCACCCATAGGACAAAAGTTACCATCCATAGGGTGCACATGGATATCTGTGAGGATAGAATGGGGGCCTTTTTCGCAAAATACAGTGAATGATGTGAAGGTCCTCATAAGCCAAGCTGGGAAAGCCACAAGTGATATGAATACATTTCATGTAAACCAAAAACGTTTCAGAAGATCAATATATTGGTTTGCCAGGAAAAAAATTTGGTAGTGGTGGAGGGCCAGAGACTGTGTTGCTAAGTACAAGTGTAAACATTAGACAATGTCCACCTCATCCAGCAACAAAAAGCAGCAGTAGTCACAGTACCAGCAGAGGAGGAAATTTCTACAAAGACAACTGATAGGGCCTGGAAGGAGGTCAAGGAAAAACAGAAAAAATTGCCATCTCCTGCAAAACAGGAAGTTTTTTGTGTGAAGCAGCAACCACCACTGCATGATTGAGAAGAAGAAAAAGAAAAGCCACAAAATGATATGCAGCAAATTAAAGCAATTGCACCAACAGCAACAAAATAAAGAAAGAAGCAGCAAGTTAAAACCAATGGAGGTGGACAAAATGCCTCCACCTTGGGCATCATCTAAAAAACGAAGCAGAGAGAAAGAATTTTCATCACTAAAAATAGACATAACCAGGTCACTCTCCGTCCCCCCTTCACCAAAAGCCTTTGTCTTTAAGGAGCTTCCCTGTTTCCCCCTTCTCATGCTACATCCTCTCTCCTAATTCTTCCCTCAGTTCAATTTTCACATCTCAATTAAATACTTGCTGAGATTGAACTCACCAATACTTTTGATTGTGTAGTTCATAATTTTCAAAAATGAATTCTTGATCAGGGCTATCAAAGGTGTTTTTATCGTGACATCATCACTAAATGGATTGCCAATCAAGGCTCAGAGAGACTCCATTCACCCTCATCTAAGAGCAGGTTTGAATTCAGAATTTTTTTTTCTCCTAGACCAGTTGCCATCCAAATATAGAACCCAGTCTGTCCTGCTATTTACCCATAGCTGGAGGAAGAAGAAAGAGGTCCATACACCTTTCCCAAGGGTTTTTTTTCTTTTTAATGGATTTTTTTTTTTGAACTGATCATAATTTCAATTCAAGAAGCTATTCATTATCTTGCCTCCTCTTCAATTTTAAACACCAGCAAAAAGTTGAAATCTGCACCTATTGACACCGAATTACTTGAAATTTGGCACAAATGTTTCCCTTCATGAGTTAGGAAAGTGTGCCAAATTATTTTGTGCTAGACTTTACCGTTCCAATTTTAAGTGGTGGGTGTATAATTTTCCTATTTTGCCTCTAAATTAAGGCCACACAACATCGCGGAATCTCAGTGTTTTTTTAAAAATTAAAGAAAAATACTTCTATACCTTCAATATTTCTAGAATTTGGTATGTTGGGCAAATAAGAAGTGTAGAATCCAAATATTTAACTATTTCAAGCCTACACTTGATAGAAAACTTTATTTTACTCACCCAAATACATGACCCCAAAATCAACAACTTTTCACCTATGTAGCTTACAGTCAGTCTATTGAAAATACATCCTCTTCAATTTTCATAATATTTTTTGCCTAACATCTACAATGCCTGATCAAGTTCACCAAAAAATTTTGTGAGTGTTTTAAGTTTACTTTAGAAGATATGAACTTGCCAAATTTAGAGTTTTTCTTATGTGTATGTGCAGGATTTTCAATAAAGATTATAATTAAAGACAATCATCCTAATGCTCCATGACCTCTAAAATGTTGACATTGTGCTAAGTAACTTCTTAAACTATTCAATAAGATTGTTTTTATTAATTTAAAAAAAAATAATTTAAATATATTTTGTAGATATTACTTTTTGTACAGATAGATTGTTTTTAAAAAGCGGTAAACATTGCCTCATGTATGATAATCAACAATGCATAGAAAATTTGTAGATGGCACTTAACAAAGGAAGTTAAAAGAAATTCTTTCTTTTAATTTTATTTTGGCAAATTATTTTCATGAAACAAAAAAAAACATTTGATTTTTTTTTCATTCTCAAAAAAGTCATAAGATAAATGTGGATCTTTAAAATATAATATTTGAAGTTGGCAAGGAAATGCTTTCATTACTTTTTTTAAATTTTTATTTTAATTTTTTAAATAATTTTTAAAATTATTTTCATGAAACAAAAATATTTGAATTTTGTTTTAATCAGAAGAAAATCATAATAAAATTGAATATAAAAAGAGTCTTTAAACGATTACATTTTAAACGACACTATGCACTGTTTGGTGTGCAAACAACTTTAAATTACCATGGATATAAAGGAGAAAAAGATTTTTATCCATCTTGGATTTTTACTGAAACACTGGATTTGCTGTTGTAGGAACATTAACAGTTAAAGGTGAATGTTCTATTTAATGAGTAACAAAAAAATATGTCATGGTTTATTCAATGATAAAACAGGTTGGATTGATTTTGATTGATCAGTTGGATGTAAATGAACTTAATAGAACAGGGCTTATTCTCGGATAAAATACAGACTTTATCAGGACCATCATAATCAGACGTTTTGACTAATTATGAATGGCTTGAAAAAAATGTAATCCATTTAAAAAAAAAAAAATTTCTGGTTTAGTTTGAAACCAATTTCTTTGGAGATATATACAAGGTCAAAGTTTAAATTGCTATTAATTGTTTCAAGAAATTCTGCCCTAATTGTCAAATACAAATGATGCAAACTACTTCCCAATGAAAACCAAGACATAAATCGGATGAGGAAATACAAGAACTTTCCTCAGGTTCTTTCTTTTCAGAATCAGAAAAATTTGATATCTTCAATTAATGAAGAACCAAGATTCAAACATAGATTGAGGAAAGAATTTGTTTGATAGTTGGTCTTCAGTGACTTTCTTTTGAGAATTATCCTTTTGAATGTCCCACCTATGGAATTTCTTCAGTTGAAAACAAATGACTTCATTAAAGGAAATTCCATTTTGCATTGTAAAAAAAAAAATTTTCTGCAATGGTTGTAAAATTGGCAAGTTCTTAAAGGTTGACTATGAGCTGTTGAATGATGAGCTTTAAAAAATCAAAAAAATATTTTTTTTAGATAAAGCAAGGTGCTTTGATAAAATCAATAATTTTTTCTGCAACCATGAAAACAGTGGAATCAAATAAAATCAAAATACAGATCTTGAAACATTGCCTTTACAACTAATTTTCAATAAAAAGTCATGGATGTGTATTTGTGAAGTTTCAAAAACACATTGTATTTCAATCTTGATTATAAATTTGTGTTTGGAAAATTTATCGCTAATTTTTTCTTTGCTAGAATCAAAAAAATTGTGCAAGTCTTTGCCTGTTGAATGAGGTTAATTTATTCATTTTACCAAAATGATAAAATATACTCATCTGATGCCAGGCAGGAAAGTCAATCAGTCGTTATATTCATTGGGAGAAAAGATTCATCAGTATTATGAATATATCATTCTATGGAACAGATAAAAAAATTTTTCAAGCTGCCTTTTTCAAATTTTGTAGTCTCCTGAAATGGCATCAGTTGCTGGTATATTCATCATCTTGGTAAATGCACTATCCACCAAAATATGAAATATATTACTGGAACCACTGAATGTCCTTTATAAAGTTCTGCAAATATAATTGTCTTCTTTCCAAACCAGTAGCAGAGCATTGTATGATTCAAGGTGTTCCAAAACACAAAAATATCCAGGGCAGCTTGAAAAATTTCTTTATGACACCATGGAGATCTGTATTTTGATTTTGGTTGAATCAACTGTCTTCTCCTTTTGAACAACAACTGACTTTATCATTTTGACAACAGAAAAGGAATCTAAAATCTTGTTTTTGATTTTTAAAGCTTCATCATTCAACTGAATAAATAGTCAATGTTTTCTGACTTGGCTAACTTTGGTCTTTTTCACATAAAGCAAAAAGAAAAAATTTTTAGTTTTACCTGAAATTTTGCTTTTCCTGGGAGATAATGAATCCCTGAGATTTTCAAATTTATAGTTCAATAACAGAGAAACAGAGTTATTTCATTCTCTGTTTCTGCAATGTACTTTACATCCAAACTCTTTCATTTCCTCATCTGATACAAATCTTGGCAATTCAAATTGAATGTTTCTGCATTCTGCAGTGACAACTCACATGATGTAATTTGTTTATATTTGGTACAGAAAAAATGTCTTGAGGTTCTTCAAAGCTACCTTGCCAAACAAAAAATATTGACAATTAGGACAGATGTTTCTTGCAGTGCAATTAAAATTATAAGAACTTTGCTTGTCTGCAATCTCTAATGAAGTTTTTGGTTTCAAGACCACCTTTGAATTTTCTTTTGCAATGATTTTTAAATGGATTACAATCTTTTTTGATGGCTATTAGGTGGGACAGTCAAAAGGTTTGCTTGTCAAATGGTAAAGATAGTTTGTATTTTATCCAAACAAGTCCTGTTCTACAGAATCTATGTTTGAACATTCCATTGCATGCAAATGATCAAATTCATTGAAATTAATCCAACCTGTTTATCATTGAATGAAGTCTGACCATGAGATTTGAAAACTGTTAGTCTCAGGAACAAATAGAACAATCAATCTTTAACTGAAAAAGAAATAAAATAGCTTCAAACAATGTGCAAAGAAAAAAAACTAATGAGAAAAATAACACCTTTTCTATTGGGACTGGAAAACCAGTGACAGATATTTTTGGACCAGGATATGTTTAGCTCTGGTCAAAGGAAGGTGATTCAAATAAAATTTGGATTGATTTCATGATCCAGGAAATTAAAATGGAGAAAAGGACTTTGATACAGTTCCATGGAATTGTTTTAATCCATCATTTTTTTACTGGAAAAATCATTTTGTTCCATAAATTGATTTTTAAATTTTAAAAAAAAAATATTCAAAACAAGAATTGATTTTCCTACAAACAAATGAAAGTATTTTTTAATTTAATAAAGACGTTTAAATAGTCTTTGCAAAAAATTATATCAAAAAACCTACTAGAGGACATGTTTAACAAAATTTAGTGCATAGTGTAGTTTAAAATGTAATCTTTTTAAAGACTCTTTTATATTCATTTTTATTATGATTTTCTTCTGAATGAAACAAAATCAAATATTTGTTTCATGAAAATAATTTTAAAAAATTATTTAAAAAATAAAAATTTAAAAAATGTAATGAAAGCATTTTCTTCAACTATATAAATATTAAGTGCCAACTACAAATATTATGTTTCAAAGATTCACATTTATCTTATGACTTTTTTGAGAATGAAAAAAATCAAATGTTTTTTTTTTGTTTCATGAAAATAATTTACCAAAATAAAATTAAAAGAAAGAATTTCTTTTAACTTCCTTTGTTAAGTGCCATTTACAAATTTTCTATGCACTGTTGATTATCATACATGAGGCAGTGTTTACTGCTTTTTAAAAACAATCTATCTGTACAAAAAGTAATATCTACAAAATATATTTAAATTTTTTTTTTTTAATTAATAAAAACAATCTTATTGAATAGTTTAAGAAGTTACTTAGCACAATGTCAACATTTTAGAGGTCATGAAGTATTAGGATGATTGTCTTTAATTATAATCTTTATTGAAAATCCTGCACATACAGGATACATGCACATACAGAAAAACTCTAAATTTGGCAAGTTCATATCTTCTAAAGTAAACTTAAAACCCTCACAAAATTTTTTGGTAAACTTATCAGGCATTGTAGATGTTAGGCAAAAAATATTATGAAAATTGAAGAGGATGTATTTTCAATAGACTGACTGTAAGCTACATAGGTGAAAAGTTGTTGATTTTGGGGTCATGTATTTGGGTGAGTAAAATAAAGTTTTCTATCAAGTGTAGGCTTAAAATAGTTATATATTTGGATTCTACACTTCTTATTTGCCCTACATACCAAATTTTAGAAATATTGAAGGTATAGAAGTATTTTTCTTTAATTTTAAAAAAAACACTGAGATTCAGCAACATTACGCAGCCTTAATTTAGAAGCAAAATAGGAAAATTATACAACCCCCCGCCTCAAAATTGGAACAGTAAAATCTAGCAAAAAATAATTTGGCACACTTTCCTAACTCATGAAGGGGAACATTTGTGCCAAATTTCCAGTAATTCAATGTCGGTGGGTGTAATGCCCTGGTGAATTGACATGGAATTACCCTCTTGTTAATTTGCATATTTAACAAATTTTTACTAAAGTAATTATTAAAATTGCTTTCTCTAACTTTTTAGTGTCATCAATGAACTTAAACCTGGAAGTGTATCCAAAATTAGCCATGTTCGATTTGCTTTTAACATGATGGAAAATATTGCAAATTTTTTATCAGCCATAGAAGCTTATGGAGTCTCTAAGAATGATCTTTTTCAAACTGTTGACCTTTATGAGAGAGTCAATATGGTTCAAGTTATTAATACAATTCATGCTCTTGGTAGAATGGTAAGTAATAGACTCTTATAAATTTTTATGCTTTTAGAAGCAAATGAATTAAAGTTTTCAAATTGTATCTGAATATATAAGTGATGTTAAAAATATTGTACAAAATTAAAATGAACTTATAAAACAATTAGGATATTTCTTATTAAAATACTAACAAACTGGAAAAGGTTAAGACATCTCTGAAATTCAAAATATTTGTATATATCAGTATTCAATACTAATATATACATGCATTTAAGCAAAGTCAACATCTGATTTCAAGATTCTAGCTGCCAAAATTAGAAATAAGAAATACTATTATCCACTGCCAGTTATTTGTGAATCATTGAGCACTTTTGACATTATTACGACTCAAACAGTAAAGAAATTTATTTTTGTTTTGAAAAGGAAAAACTACAATATGCATATACAAAATTTTCTTGTGTGTGTGTGTATATATGTACAATATTGGCCAAAATGGATGAATCACTACTGTTTTTCTTTGACAATTTAAGCTTTTGTCAGTCTTATAAGGCTTTAAATTGGCTCAGAATAACCTCCTGCGAATTATCCTTTGGTTGGGTAGGTGACCGTCTTTTGGTAAAACAGCTAGTATTGCTTTAGATTTTTTTGCAGCCAAAATTATTGAGTCATACCAGTCATAGTCTTATCACTATAATTCACAGCTAAATCATACTTCTAACCACAACTAAATCCTATCTGAATGAGAACCTGCAATAAAAATGAATGTTCATTGATTGTAAAAACAATGTGTCATCCAATTTGACCTATCAAAATGAGTCTATCATAAAAAATGAATGAACATTGCATGATGGAAAATTACAGTAAAAAAAACACAATTCATCCATTCTGGCCAATACTGTATATATACACTTTTTGTAATAGCTGTTTAAATTTAATAATTAAATAAATGTTGAGTTTAAATGAGATATGTAAGGTTTTAAATATATTTAGCTTGTACTTTATGAAATGTAATATTTTGACAGTAAAATTATATTTGAAACAACATGAACATTAATTAAGAAGTTTTATATCACAAAGAATCTCTAATTATTTGCAGCAAGTTATCTGTAAAAAAAAAAATGTCTCTTGATTTGTCAAAAGATCTTGAATTGGTGTTCTTGTGTTATTTTCCCAAATTGGTTATCATTTAAAAACTTTGCTTCAGAGATACAGTTCAAAACATTGAAATTCCTATGAATGGTACCATACATAAGAATTTCAAGGTTTTGAACTGTATCTCTGAAGTAATTTTTTGTTTTAGTGCATTGTTGCAGTCTTTTCCTCAAATATCAATGTTTCCCCCTGCTTTAGTTGCATCATATCTTAATTAAAACTTATGCAAAAATAGTGAATGAAACAGCTTGATACATCATTTAAAAAGATAAAAGGTATACACACTTATTTAAAGCATTGCCATGAATCTGATATTTTGTGAAAAATCAACAAATTTGTATTGTAATGGTTTTTTATTATACACAGATGCACATATACATTCATGCTGTGAAATTATAAATTTTTTTCTTTTAACATGACAAATAAAATTAGAATGTTTTTTTTTCTTTGAATAATTTTCTATCTTTACTTACAGGCTCGCAAAAATGGTTACCCTGGGCCAGGTTTGGGACCAAAAGAAGCTGATCGCAATGAACGTAATTTCACTGAAGAACAGTTAAAAGCAGGAAACAATATCATCAGCCTCCAGATGGGTTCAAACAAAGGGGCATCTCAAGCAGGCATAATTTTTGGAAAGTCTCGCAGCATTATGGATTAGGTTTAGAGAAATGGTTCATAACTTGACATCACTGGGGGGTATTTTCAAGTATTTTTTTTTGTGTGTGTACACACACACACACACACACACACACATTATATATTATATAAAATCATGTTCCTAAAACTTGTATTTTGTATTCTCAATTTTGCATGGTTCTTGTTACTCTAAAGATTCTTACTTTTAATACTCTATATTATACTGCATAAAACATTTATATCCTATCTTTTCTTTCTTTAGGACTTACATTTTTTCATTGTTGCTTCTTGAATACTACGCTTTCTTTCCATTAATTTTGTTTATAATGCTATAGATAAATATAAATATAACTTTTAAATACTTTGTATTCCTAATTAATATCCATGTCACATTGTTTCTTTGCATGTACATTATTCTAATGTAAATCTCATTTCTTTGAAAAGATAAAAACTGACTTTCATCTAATCAACATAATTAAGCATACTTAACATCTAATGTCACCAATCAGTATGTCACCTGTGACTAAATGAGACCAATTTCTTATATAGCTTTGACATTTTTAAATATTCATATATATGGGACCAAATGAGCATTTTGTCATGTGGCATCACTTAATTCTCACTGCCCAAAGGGATTTAACATTTTTATTACTCTTTTTATTTAATATTTCTATACTTTTCATAAACATCTAGATTCACTATGAAATTTCCTATAAAACAATCAATGTGAAAGGATTTTAACAACAAAACGGGCTCAAATTTTATAAACTTAAAATATTTAGTAACCACTTAAGTAACTCTAAAATATTAAGTTACTGTAGCATATGATGTCAAGACAATCAAAATAACCTTTCTCAGCAGTAACAATACAAATGTTAATTTTTTTTTTTTTCAATTTTTTATTGATCATTATGAATTTGCTCTTTATAGCACTTGTGATATATATCCAAGCTTAAATTACATATTTTCTTCCTGTTTTGTTATGGAATTTTATTTTAGAGAACAGATTAATCATTTTGAGGCTTTAATAAAAGTTAAATTTCATAGCTTTTGATATTTAGGCTTAAGTTTCTGCAATTCCTACTTATTTCCTGATTTATTATACTGATTTAGAATATGAATTAGTGGTTAAATTATCAATTTGTTTCATTGATTTTTTTTGGTTTTTTATATTTTTTTTTTTTGATTAGCTTTGTTTATTGGATTTTTTTATAAAAAAAAATCAGAGGTAGGAGAGGTGGGGACGATTATTCCTCAAGACTGCTGTATGCCAAAAGAAATTTTTATTTTATTTCATTTATTTTTTTACAATAAAATAAATTTCAAAGAATTGTTTTTGTTTTTATTTCATGTCTTCATGTAATATTAGATATTCTCAAATACATTATACTATGAGTTTTATAGATTTTACAGATCGAATCCAGAAAAGAAGAAAAATTTTACACAGGTTACTTTCATATCAACATTTCCTCTTTTCTCTCTCTCATATATATATATATATATATTAGATATAGATATATATATATTTCGTCCCTTAGTCACCACCCCCTTCCAACCAACACGAGGGGCCTTGCTTGGTTCTGCCTCTGTAGCTTTTGTTCTTGATGTTGTTGTTACTGTTGCTGTTACTGCTGTTGGTTGTGGAGTCACTTTCTTTCCGGGTCACGCTTTGGCCATGTGCACCAATATCCCACACGCCCAGCAGTAGGGTTTTCGACCCTCGACCACAACCAACATCCGTCTTTCCCTGCACATTATTATATTGGGAATATCGGTGAAGTTCTGACGGGTCAATGTGATTTCTACTGCCACATCACCCGTCGCAATTTCAGCTTTGCTGATCACTCCTGCAACTTTCTCCACTTTTCCATACTGGGCAAAAAGGCACCTAGACGATATTCTTTGATGTCTATGGACACCCCATGCACTGTCACATTTGTTCTTCGGGTGCCCATATACTCAGTTTGAAGTCGGAGTGTCTTTGAAGTCAAGACACTTCCGGCCAACTTCTTGGCCTCTTCCTCTGTTGACATCAGCAGATCCCAAAGCGCCCTCGATCTTGCCAAAATCTTTGGCACAATATTGAGGCTCTTAAGGGCTTCCTCCATGGTTTCCCTGCTGACACTAATTAAATTCCGATTTTTTATATCGGCCATCAGCAGGGAAATAGTCTTTACATTCACGGCGTCGAACTCTTCCTGAATAGTGAGGAGCTCGTTCCCTTTAGTAAACTCCTCATATTTCTTTCTCAGCTCAGCATAATATGCCGCATCCTTTTTGGGGAGAGTTTCTGCCCAGGCCGATTTTTTTGGTGATACATTTTCACTTTATCACCAGCATTTGGGTTTGTGGTGTTTGTGTTAACTCCGCCATAATAGCGACATGCACTTTTACGACGGAAAACCAGTTCCTTTGTCTTTTCATTTTTTTTTCTTTTTGGAATAAATTTCACCAAATACAAAACTTAAATAATAAACAAAAGAAATCAAACAAAGAAAAACCGGACTGAATTCCGGGGTAAATAAACGAAAACAAATAAATACGGAATTAATAAACTTGGCTTGCAAGAAAACAAGACAAACGAACGAAACAAAATGAATAAAATAAAAGGAGAGAAGGATAACACAAAAGGAAAATGCGGTAAAACTTAAAGTTTGCAAATACACAAAGGGAAAAAACAAACTGAAAATCAAATACCAAAAGGTTAAAAAATAAGTAATCTATAAATAAAGACTTAGCGCTTGATTTGTTGGACGAACTTCCGCTAGACCAAAAAACAATCAAACACCGACCCAGTGGTTTGTGGTTTGTCTGTAGAGTGAAATGTTGACCATAAATGTAGCGGTGGAACTTCGCGACTGCGAATATAATTTCAAGCGCCTCTTTTTCAATCTGCGAATATTTTTTTCCGCAGGAAGCAAAGCTCTCGACGCGTGAGCTATCGGTTTTACTGTTCCATCGGTCATTTTGTGAAGAATGAATACCCCCTAAACCATACGAACTAGCGTCGCTGACAACAATGATTTCCAAGTCCGGGTCGTAATGTATAAAAAATAAGTCTGACGTCAATGTTTTTTGTATTTTTTCGAATGCCTCCTGGCATTCTGCTGTCCAAATCTAGGGCTTGTCTTTCTTTAATAGTTCACTAAGGGAGGCAAGCAAATCATGCATATTTGGTATGAATGCCTGGTAATAATTTGCTAGTCCAAGGAAGCTCTGCACCGAAACAATGTTATTGGGCGCCGGCAGCAGCCCGTTCAGGATTTGCCCTGCTGCCATACTTGTCGATTATGTGTCCTAGGTATTTGATTTTTTCGATGAAAAAATCACATTTGGTCTCTAAGTTTGAAACCGTAATCTTGAATCTTAGTAAAAACTTTGTGGACGTGATCCTTATGTTCGGCTACGTTTTGGCTTATTGTCAGAATGTCATCTAAATAAGCGACTGTTCAAGCATAGTATCCATAATTTGCTGAAAAATTGCTGGCGCGACTTTGACCCCGAACACAATAGCTTCGAACTCGCCTCTTCAACCGGAATTTGCAAATACGCGTCGCTAAGGTCAATTTTCGAAAAAAATTTTCCCTCATTTAGCTTATCAAAAATGTCTTCTGAGCCAGGAAGAGGATAATGATAGTCATTCAGTACAGCATTTAATCCTGTCGAAAAAATCAGTGTGTCGACTCGTCCATTTACTTTATCACTACTAGCAACAAGAACATTCTATTCGATACGCCTACACACATAAACCTTAACCAATAGAAACATTACTATGCGAATCAGCAATTCTCAGTGGTTCACAACACGAAATTCGAAAGCTTCACGTGCGGAAATAAAATTGCGCCAAAACTTTATCTGAGCCAACTTGGACATCTAAAAATCTATAAAAGGAAAAACATTAACTGAACAAGTCAGTCAGTCGAACGAAGAGATATGCTAATATAATCCACGTCGCTCGCAACTGCAATTTTGCCACGCAAATTAACACGCAAACTAAATCATCACTGACTCACCCGCAAGCTCAAATCGAAGAAACACTCTGTGAACACACGAAACTTCTATCTGAATTACTTTACTTATCAAAAGTGAATTAACATTTACTATTATTCTAAGTAACATCACTGAACGATCTTGACATTTTGTAGTCAAAGGTAGACTACTTCGTAATGACTCATTTCTAAAACACATTAACTACATTCCAAATATTCATTACTATTTCCTAAAAGACTGTAACGTTAATGCACAAGACATAAAAAGGACATACAAAAACTACATATATCACTAGCACACCAACACATTAACAACCTTAAAAATACCCTGTATATATTATCTTATTTGTATATAAATGCTTTTATTGGTGTTGAATTGCATGTATGTTTTGTCTTGTTTATATTGAAATTGTTTATTTGTTTGTGGATGCAGAAAAGTTCACGCAACCTCACATAAAATTTCTTTCTGATTCATCTTAATGCTAACCCAAGTTCATTAGTTTATTCTGCACATCCCCAACAAGTGCATAAGCGTATGTCTTTCGACTTCTTTTTTTACATAGACCGCTGGTGCGGCCCATTCGCTGTAGTCTACCATTGATTGAACACCAGTTTTTACTAATCTGTTAAGTTCCTTGTTAATTTGTTCCAACGAGGCAAAAGGCACATTTCGCTTCTTTTTGAACACTGGCTGGACGTTGTGCTGTTCAAATTTTGTCATCTTCGTACACCTACCTAACCCACCAGAAAAAAAAATTCTGAATAGGCTTCCTTCAGTTCTTTTATCCGTTTTTCAGCTTTGGCATTCTAATTTTCAAATTTTGGGCTGTATGAATTTACAGGTAAGTCCCAAAGCTGGAATTGTGTCATTCAATCAGTGCCAAATAGGTTGTTAGTATTTTTCAGTACGATCAATTTTAATTTAAGAGTCTTCCCGTTAAACGTTATATTTGCAATCAATTCTCCCTCGAATTTAATTTTTTCCCGTTATTGATCTTGCAATTTTCCTAGATTTTATCATGGTTGGCTTACACAATCTTTTCCATGTTTGCAAGTTTATTATTGTTAAATCAGAACCCGAGTCTAGTTGAAATTCCGCACTTTTGTTTAATATTTTTACATGCACGAATTTCCTGATATTAGCACCGTCTAGTTCGTCCGACCAAGTATTTTTTATGCAGCTATTGGTTTTATTTTTAGATTGGCAATGCGAACTTTTGTGTTCGACTCGGTTACAAATGTAACATTTTTTGTTCCGGAACATACAATCTTTGTACCAGTGTAGAGCCCCACCTTCATAACATGGGTTAGGGGGAAACTTATTTTGCTTTTTCTTTGCTTCATCAGTTTTAGGAGACGTTGTTAGTTTCTGTTTGTAGCGTACTTTTTTGACGTGAGCAATACACGATTCTTCGATATTTTTAGAATCCTGCTTTAAACTGACGTACCTCTGACATTCTTCAGCGATCTGCTGTAGAGTTAAATTCGGATCATTCTCCAATTTGTTTAGTATTCTTCGCCTAATTTCTGCATCTTTTGTTGAAACTTGTCTTTGCACGAATATCAAACATTTGAAGTTATTCGCACTTAGCTCCGCCAGTCTAAAATCACCACAGTGCTTGTTTACTACTGACGCAAAAGTGGTGTAATCTTCCCATTCTTTCCTAGTTAGATTAAGACATTTCCATCTCTTATCTTTGGGCTGAAAAGCTCCGTGAGTAATTCCACTACTTCGGTGAGTGTCAACTCGCTAGTCTTACAGAATGTAGTTTACAAATTTTGTGTGCTCAGTTGTGCCAAGTTTCCTCAGAAGAAGATGTATTTTATTTCGAGTCACTCCAATTCGCACAATCTGAAGTATACAAGTCCTCATGTCTCCTAAAGTATGATGCGAAAGTTATGTCTTCCTCGGGATTGTATGAAAATTATCTATCGCTCTCATTTCGAGAGCGATGTATTGCGAAAAAGAAAATTCGTTTTCGATAGGATTACTACGGCTTGTCAGTTCTAAAATTTGCTTTTGAAATTCAAGCTGTCTCTCTTGATTTTCCATTTTTTCCTGTCGAGAGAGCAGTTGTTTTTGCCACTTCTCTTCCATTTTTTCTTGAAGGTGTAATGCTGTACATTCTTTTATTTTACAAGATCTAATAAAATACTTTTGAAATCCTCCATGATAAGTATGTCTTTTTTTCGGTTTTACTTTCCTGGGGTTTTTTCCAGATGCTTTTCAAATGAAAAAACTGTGACGAAAAAAAAAAAAAGATAAAGAAAAATTTCTCGTACATTCACTGTTAAAACAAATCGGCAATTACACGTAGTTCTTTTACGAAAAATTCGTTTGCCCGTATTTTGGGAGTTCCTTTTTTAATCCCGGTGGTCCTCGCAAATCCTCGTCGCCAAGTTGTAGCCTGTTAGGGGTCAGAAAGACAGACACGGAAGACGAAGATAGGTTGAACAAGCGTATTGAAATAACAGATATATACAAAGTAAGAGTGTTAGTAATAAGCAGGTAGAAGTGTCCGTCCGAACGGTCAGGTTACACCGCGTCTCGGCTGTATTTATTGTATAAAAATATATAATTATGGCACAAGGCCCAAAAGAGGGAAGAGGTTTAGGCTGGTCTACACTGACTATCCTATACCTAGCTAATCCGATTCACTCGTTACAAATTGTGCACTCACCACAAAAACTCATCCCTCACTAATCAATTCCCCATCCTCTCAGGGGCCATACAAAAACGCACCCTGTGACATAAAAAATTGATGATAATAAAATTTATACATAAAATTTTATGGATGAATGAAAATGAGAGGGTAGAGGGATGAACCCATAAACAAACAAAATATCAAACAAAGCAAACATAAATATAACTGATGTTAGTAGGACCAGTCCAACCCTCAAAAAAGAGAGGCCGCTATATTCTGTCCTACGACAGAATCAAGAACCTCTCTCGCTAAGGGAGAGGGAAAATAAAAATATAGACGGACATGGGGAATCAATAAATCTGACCTAGTCGAGATTAAAGGGGACCAAAACAAACTGGGGATGTTGGAAATCTCAACTTGGATCATAACCAAAGATCTGGCCGGGAACAACACTTACTTACATTAACTAGGTACACAAAGCTTGTCTAACCTAACCAGGAGAGGGCTCCACAGGAAGCCACTCCGATGTGACATAGGTAGATCTAAAAGAGAAAATCAAGGCTAGCCCTGTTCACACGAACCAAGCTCGCCTCAGTCACCCACCTTTCACTAAAGACTGTCGAATGCAAGCGTTTTCTATCAGATCTAATCTTCATCTTGACCTGATGCTCAAAGAATTGGATCAGATCCTGATGAGAAAGACGATTGCCTCGCAAGATTTCCTCCTGTCGTGTCGTCCATATCCCCATTCGAGCCGTGACCACTAGTGTTAGAAACACCATTCGTTTCACCCCAGAATACGGGGGCCAAACATTGTCACGCGTATGCGCGATCAATGGGCACCAGCTTTTCGGGAGCGATACGATCCATCAGCTTGACGATATGGTCCCATAGGGGGGCGGACCCGAGTACAAAGGCATGCGAAGCCATTTCTTCCAAGGTCACATCGCTCACAGTCTGGCAAATCCGACAAGCCCCATATGAAGGCCTTGTCATTGAGAGTAGCCTATTCCGAGCCGGTCGCCAGGTAAGCGAAAACTTAGGGTTGCTGAGGTAATCCGCCGCTGGCACCCAGGATCAGAAGGAGCGAAGGATTCTACGTGAGCGGCTTAATATATCGGAGGAGGAGTCCTCCGATATATCGAGCCGCTCACGTAGAGAATCCTTCGCGACTCCCTCCACTAGATAACGACAGAAGACCTTCCTAGGCCATGAAAGGTCACTGAACCGAGGAATGATTGTCAAGGCGCATCGACACTCGCGAAGAAAATCCGATTGATCCCAGGGTCGGCCTTAACCCGTACTTCTGACCAATTTTTCTCCAGCTGGAGGTCGGGTCCAAACCACACTCCAAGAATGCGGACAGGACCGTCTGTCCAACCAAAAGGCCCCGGAATATCGGCCCCCTTCCAAGCACCTAACCGCAAGCCGGAACACTTGTGGTTAATCTTGACCCCCCTGTCACCTTTTTGTACCGGTCAAGCGCCTTCAGTACCACCTCAATGTCGCTGCAGGACGACACGAAAGTAGTTACGTCATCGGCGTACGTGGAAACCCTGGGTCGAGCCCCTCCAAGGACAACAATTCTACGTAGGGCTGGATTGCCTTGCCGAACCGATCTAAACAGCGCAAAAGCGCCCGACAGCTTTCCATTCACCTGTACCACAGCACTGGGGGAGCGATACATGAGGCTAATCCACCGGCAAAACTCGAGTTCGAATCCGGAGACCTGCAGGACAGCAGCAAGGTAACGATGGTCAACCCTATCAAATGACTTGGACTGATCTAAATTGATCAGCGCGACCTCATCGTCGTCTTTTACAACCTCTACGATCGAGGGGATCAGATGCAGTTTGTTCTGAATTGTTCGGCCTCTCACAGTGCAAGTCTGTTCAGGACCCAACAGAGACTCGGCAACTGACTGCAGGATCTTGGCCAAAATCTTTAACTCTGTGTTTAGCAGTTATGGTCCTATAATCATCTAAATCCCGCCAAACACACTTGTCCTTTTTCAACAGCGTGATCATACCCTTAGTGGATGACCCCCTGCCGGAACCATTTTTGAACAAGCCAGTCAAAATCGGAACAAAGATGTGCGACAGCCTCAATTACAATTCATCCAGACCTAGCGACTTGCCTCTGCCGACCTTCTTCAATGCCGCGTAGACTTCGCCCTCCGTGATCTCTCTCTCGCAGCTAGCCGCTTCAGTTGGCGAAAGCCGAGGAAAGTCATCCAAATAGCTACGAAACTCCTCGTCACGAAGACCAGTCTCCTTGGACTTGGTAAAGCGGCTCACGAAATGCCACCGAAACGCCTTGCACATGTCGTCAGTGGCCCGAAGAGTTTTCCTCTCCGGGGTTATGACTTCACAAGTGTAACAACCGGAACGTCGACGGATCTCTTCCTTGCGCAATTCTGCGCCCATGTTCACAGCTTTGGAAGACATCTTGCTTAACCTATGTCTAATTACCTGGCCCATGTAGCGCACGTTATTCGAACGCTCCAGGGCCTCTCTAGCTATGGCTATCTCTAGGGGTTCGCCCCAGCCACTGCCCGGGAAAAAAAACTGTAAGAGCCTTCACGTTGTTAGCTCTATCTAATGCGAGCCGTTTTGCTAAACTCGATGGTGAAGGACCTAATCCTATTATTAAGTCTCTCCCACCACCTATTCTCAATAACCACCCCCACTAGCTCCCGCTGCACTAAGCTAGTTAGCTGTTCCTGGAAGTCCTACCTGTCCTGTAAAGACAGATTGAACTTCCAGTAAGCCAGCCATTCTAGGCCTACAATCTAACGCCATCCGGGCACATCTACCCAGTAGAATGTGGGACAATCTAACAAGTCTACATCGGCTCCTCTAATTAACATTCTATCCAGGTAGCTAACCACCTGGGTAGACGGCTAATTAAGGGTCCCCGTCCACATCTTCCCCCAGGGTGATCGACCCAGTATCTATCAACGAGACCAATATCAGATCAACCAGGCTACGATCTCACCTCCACCCACCCACTAGCTCCCCGGTCCTATCTAACTTGGGGTTCAGGATAGCATTCCAGTCCCCCATTAAGACTAGGTGTGTTGAATCCACCAGGAACGGCTCCAACCGCCGAAGAAACGAGACCCGCTTCTCCTGGTCGTTGGGCGCATAAACCGCAACGATTGGGACCGAACCACTTTTCACGGCAATATCGGCCACGATCAACCGGCCCTCGGCATCGGCATGCACAAGGTCCACCTTCGCATCAAGGGTACGTCTCACTAGCAAAGAAACTCCTATGGCATGTCGGTCCCCATATGCTGAATAGACGACAAAATCGTTAGACAGCACACACGCATAGAAGCTGCAAAGTGGGTCTCTTCGATCGCGGCAACATCCACCATAAACGACAAGAGGTCACGGAGCAGGCGGGCAGCCTTGCCCCGATCCTTCAAGACGTTCGCATTCAGAGTAACTAATTTGATTGTCATCCTTTAAATCTGAAACGAGAGAAAAAGAAAACAGTTCACCTATTCACATACGGGGCAAAAATCTGCGCTGGTAAGGACCCCGATGGATTGTCCCAGGCTTACTACACCTAACTCTGACGTCATCCGTCCCTCCAGGACAATTCCGCCGACGTCCGTGGGGTAGGTTAGTTTTACGCACAATATTGTCTCAGTTTCTTTAAGTAGTGTGAGTTCATTTCGATCATTCTCATGTTTGGAAAAGTTTCTTTCGCTTCAGTCTCTAACACAGGTAATTACACCCAGGGCATTTGGGAAGTTACAGGGATCTTCAATAGACTTCCCATCCACTGAATTCATCTTAAATAAAAGCCCTAATTGTGCCTTCTTTTGGCTGGACAGGCCCTTCTTATATTCATCCCTGTCCATCCTACAAATTGATTCTGGACCTGGAAACAATTTTTCTTTTTCTTCTTTGTCTGCCGGGGATGGGGGAGGTGGATGTGTGACGAGATGTTGAGATTGAACTGAGGGAAGAGTTGGAGGGAGAGGGGATGTAGCACGGGAAGAGGAAGAAGGGAGGCTCCTTGCTTTGGGTATTAGAGTAGTTTCTTTAGGGGAAGCAGGGACGGATAGTGACCTGGTTTTGTCCATGACCCTATCCGCCCTACTACGCCCTACTTCCTCCTCTCTACTTCTCTTTAGAGATGATGCCCGAGGTGGTGGAATTTTGTCCACCTCCATTTCTGTCTCCGCTTGCTTCTTCTTTTGTTGCTATTGTTGATGCTATTTGTGTTGTTTTTCCTTTCGCTTTGGTTGTGGTGTCTGTTGCACCTCCTTTTCTGAGCTTTCTGTTTTTTGGGGGCTTTCTTCCTGTCCCTTCCTTGCCCACTGCTGTGGCGGTGGTTGTTGCTTTGGTGTGGTCTCATCTTTTTGGTGGGGAGAGGGCACGTTTTTTGTCCCCCTGTTTACAACTTCCTTCCAGGCATTATCCGGGTCCTTCTTCACTACTCCCTCGTCCGTAGACGCTGCGACTATTGCTGCTACTGCTGTTGTGGACTGAGTTGCAAGGCTGAGGATGTTTACCGGGGTATTCTTTAACCATGTGTCCCGAGGTACCGCACGAAGGTCTCCGGCCTTCGACTACGACCAACATCCTTCTTTCTCGGCATATAAGAATATTGGGGATTTCCCCAAAACTCCTTCGGGTCAATATGACCTGCAACTCGACGTCTCCGGTTGCAATGCCCGATTTTCATAGAATTGCCTTTACCACCTCCACCTTGCCGAATTTGGAAAAGAAGGCCCCCATTCTATCTTCACTGATCTGTTTCGCGTCTTGTTCTGTAGGAAGGGGAATGTCCCAAATCACATTCGTCCTTCTAGTCAAAACTTTAGGATTAACTTTTAGAGTCTTTAACCTCTTCCATGGTTTCCCTGCCAACCCCAACCGTTGGAAGTCAGCAGGGGATACTATTCTGGTGTTCACAGCTTCGAATGCATCGGGGATGGTAAGGAATTCATTGTCCTTAAAAGATTCCTCGAATTTAGGTCTTTGTGATGCATAATAATCAGCATCTTTTTTCAATGTACTATTGTTACACCAGGCCGTTTTAACAGGTGACACCGGCGGTGGTATATTTGAATTATCTTCCGCAATGATGGCCAGCACGGTCGGACAATTAAGCGGTTTCTTTTGCCTTTTAAATTTTTCGCAACAAAAACGAAAAACAAAACAGTCAATAACAAACAAAATAAAACGAAACAAGACCTTGTAAAACCAAAGACAATAAGCAAAAAATAAATAAATACGGAAAAAGTAATGAAAAATACAAACGGGCGGAGGGTCAAAATACAAGAAAGAAAATAAACAATAAAAGAAAAGAAAAAAGTACACAAATAAATATGCACAAAACTTAAAAAGGAAAAACTGAAACATTCAAAAATGGTTTCAGGAAATAAAGTCAAAAAAGTAACTTAACAGTTCACTTTTTTTTAATCGCAAATGCAAACGCAAGCTGGTCCAAAAACACGGTAAGCAAAAAGGCAATGTGTGTCGGTACACTGTTCTACATTGCGTCTCGACTGCCCACAGAAAGTCACGCATGTTAGTATTTATCAAAGGAGGAAGAGTTCATTCTCCTGTAGGTGGGTTACTACAACAATTAACGATGGCGGGTGATTGGAAGATGTTTGTATATACAATGGTTTATCATTGGGTTTTCTGTATGGTTTATGTACCTTTTCTTAGGTTGACGATGACGTCTACTAATTCTACATCATTTAGTTTTTATATGTCAAATCCAATATTTTTTAATGTTTTTATGATTGTTTTTCTAGTTATGTTTGTTACAGTTTCTTAAGATTATGAGACTATCATACTTTTAGAGTCCTGTATCATTTTTATTAATTATTTTAAATATAGGAAATAAGGAAAAGAACATCAGTCTAAAACAATTGATCTGTAAACTCTGCCTGGAGGAAAAAATAGCCATAATTTAACTCTATTAAAGATACAGATGTAATATTTAGCATTTATTAATAAATTTGATCAGGAAACACCTATGAAATTTCCCATATTTTTCTGAGGGGTTACCTATTTCCTGTTGAAATGAAATGAACCACATATATGAATGCTTATGATCTCTACCAATAAACCAACTCATGAAAATGAATATATAAACACCTTAATCTAAACTATAATAATTGTAGAGCAATTTCAATGAATCTCCCATATAAACTCTGGAAAAATCCTGACATTATTATCACAAAAGCAGATAAGTAATATTTTTGTTATACTTAATAAGAATGAATACCATACAATTACAATTTGTCCTAAATGACACCCCTAAAATTCAAGATAACTCTCTGTTTAAAAAAATGTAAATAAACTTAAAACCATGAATAATACAGAAATTGGATTGCTTACATTTCAAAATGCTACAGGTGAATTTCTCTCTCAGCTACATTTATGGCAGTTCATCAACCTTGTAATCCACTTCTCTATATTATATCACAGCTCACCAAACATATAAATGAATTATTAAATATAGTCTTAGTTTTAGTCATTAATTTTTACAAATTCTCCACAAAATATTAGAATCATTTTATATAGAAAACAGTTTTACTAATAGTTCTATTATAAAAAAAAAGGTTATTTTATTTTAAACAATTTTATAATTTTTTTTCTTACACCCTTTATTTCAATTTCATTAATATGCACAACACACATTCCTTTTAATAAATTTGTGTACCTTTTTTACCCTCAAATTAAAAATTTCATAGTGGCAGTGATGCAAGAAACTGGAAAAGACTTTGATATAGAGGAAACAACAAAATCAAAACTATTAGGTAGATGTAACTGTAAGTTATATTCTATTTCAACTGTAAAACAATGAGACCTATTTGCCAACTTAGTAGTACCCTTAAATTAATGTGGTCAAGATACCAAGAAGGAAAGCTCATTGGAATAATTGTTATAAAAATATTTATAGAAATGACAGAGGGAAGTCACATCATGGAAAAGTGACTAAAGCTGTGATACCAGGTTAGGAACAATAACATTACAGGCCTTTTGGATTTTGTTTGGAATCTCAAGATATATAGCAAGAGAACCAAACCAGTTATGTCAACAATATTCAAATCACAGACATTTCTGGTGAGGCAAAATTGTCTGACACAATACAGTGAACTAACTTTAACAACTGATTGGAGGCCATTTTCAAGAACACCTGCCAATTTTATTTTGTTGTACCTATCATGCTTACTATTAAGACAAGAGCAAATATTTGTTATCAGGATAAATACCTAATTGGGAAGTGGTGACAGAGGGTTGTTGAAGATAACAAACAATATAGGATTGAGGAGAGAGCCCTTGTTTTAATGTCAAATGATCTAGAATAGTGGCCATTCAAGACCACTTTCATTAAACAGTTTGTTATAAATGATTGGCTTAAGTCAAATATTAAAAACATCATATCCCTTAAGCTTGTGAAGAAGGCCAGCAAGCCAAAACCTGTCAAATTGCCTTCAAGATATATAAAGCCACTTCCCAAACTTTACTATTCCTATCTAAAGCTTGACAGACAAATTCAGTAATAATTATTCACATTAGTGGCTGATCTAGAGAAATGAAAGCCACCATTATCTGAAATAAAGCTGTGTGAAGTGAGATGCTTAACCAACTAGGAGTAGATTAGAGCATCTTGTACTTAGCAAAAAATGTTTCTGCACATGCATGTACATTTTATGCACAATAGACATAACTTCATTGCTTCTTCAAGGTAGGATGGGTTGCTCAAAGTACAGTAATTTGTACTTTGAGTATTTCATGTTGGTAAAACCATCATAATTTTAAAAGTTTTTGACTATCTTGTGTTTCATAGCAGTTTTCACAACACTCCAGTATTCCTTGATGGGATTTAAAGGTGCACTGTATGAGGTACTGTAGAGAATAGCAATGCCAATAAATTCCTCTTGAATTGCCTTCCCCTAAACACACATGTCACAATGACTAATATTGTCCTTTTGTCCCAAATGCTTCTGAGAGGTTTTCTCAGCCATTTACAGCATTTGTAATTTTTAACCTCTACCTCTGCCAGTAGACCATACCAGTTTGACTGATTACTCCAATGATGCATATATTACTGCCTCTGGATGAAGCTAACTTTATCGATTGCATATAAGCTACTCACTAAATTCTATTTCACAGTATGTTCAAAGTGGTAGGTTCTGAAATGACCTTCTTAACAGTATACCATTGCCCTTCCAAAGTTTTTGTGGATTGTGCTATTTGACATGTGTATTTGTGCTTCAGCAACAAGTTTCTCTTCAAGTTGTGTCAGGATTAAAAGGTGATTATCACTTAACCAATCCAACAATGACTATGTGGTGAGGTAGAACATTCTTGAATCTATTTCCCTACCACAGCTTGCAGTAGCAGCCTAAATACTTTTCCGTATCCACTCATAGGCTGTTTGCATTGCAACTCCATTAACAATAACCAATACTTTCCATTCTTGCTTCATAATTGTCTTTTTCAACTACTTTTTTGAAGCCTCTTCAATCCTTTAATATCAACCAAGTCTTCATCAATGCTGGTATTCATCATGAAACACAATTCCAAGTGGCCTATTCATATTGCAATGCTGAACAGGATAATTACAAACTAGCTGCAAATCTGAGGGGAACACTTTTTAAAAGAAATGCTCTTGAAGTCAAACAAATCATTAGTTGTTCAAAATAACTACTAATTTATTTAAAGTAAAGATTGGTTGGTTACTTCCATGGGTACCTATTTTTTTAATTTGAGGGTTAAAAGTTGTAGATAATATCTACACCCAGTCTGATGTGGTTGCTATGGTCACCTTTTAAATTCTTTATTCTCTTTTACATGGCCCATCTTGAAAACAAAATATTTAATGAATTAACAAAATCTATTATTTAGATTTATTTCATGGTAGATACTACAAAAAGATACATAAAAGATATTTTCATATCTAAAATTGTTAATTATATTTAATATTTTTTTAAAAAATTTTGTTTTAAAGTTTACTTAATATCACTAAATATTAAAAATAAAATACAACCATTATAATCAATAAGTATGTATATACTTATTGAATAGTAAAGTTTTTATTGATGCACTCATATGCTGCTGTAAGATCAACATAGTAGGTGTATAACTTTCTATTCAATAAATATGTGATTTCATAGAATTACTTGATGACATATATAACATTATGTCATCCCTTACCAAAACAAAGCCAAATTGGGTCATTAGAAGTTGATTTTCATAGAATCATGAGAGCCTAGGTAATATTCATTAGTTGTCAGCATCCGTCCGTCTCGAGAGACATTGGAGTAGCGCGATGTGCTACGAGGCTGGGTGAGATATATGGAGAACTAGGGTTGCCTGGACATCTAGTTCCCCCTCTCGGCCTTGCTAGCAGAGTCCAAAAGAGAGGATAAACCAATACAGTTTGGTACTAGTGTGGCTGCAGGAGTTGCACAAAGTGCCTCCACTATGGGTTTGAATTCAGAGTTGTCCTTCTCCTAGAACAATTGCCATCCAAGGCTATAGAACCCAGTCTGTCCTGCTATTTACCCATAGCTGGAGGGAGAAGAGGAGGATTCACACCTTTCCCAAGGGTATTAGCACGTAAGTGAATGTAATGGACTCAACTGGAATTTGAACTCGGCTCTCCGATTTCTCAATCCAAGCCGCTATCCATTACTCCACCATGCCTCCTTATTCATTAGTACTATAATCATATTGGATAACTCTGTACATGTGAGAGTCTTCAGGATAAACCTTTTTGTTTCCATAGTGTATTAATGTATGATATACTACTCTGGGATGTGCTTCTGATTCTACATTTCCTTCATGAAACTGGAAAACTTAATCTTGAATTCTGGAAGAGCGTATGCTACTTTCAAAAGTTCAGCTTCACTGTCAAGTGATGCTTTATTATTCTTTAGGTTTTTATGCCTTTCTTGACTTTCTCCTCAGTATTCAAGTTTGAAAATAAATGTTGTAATACTTGGATATATACAAGTTTATATTCTATTTCCTCTGGAATATTTGGATTAGTTTGACTCAATATGTTTTTTGAAACCAAGACATATCTTTTTTGATTTTAATTGTGTAATATTATATTTTTGAAGAGAGAGGATCGGCGTAGACAGTGCTGGGGTAGCCTGTTCGTCCTTAGAATGACAGTCGTGTAAGAACACAGCTTGGTAGTCCTTAAAAGGATTATCGGATGTAAGGGTTAGTTAGTTCTTAAAAGGACTATCGTATATAATGTGGTTAGGTAGTCCTAAAAAGGACTATCGCATATAACGTAGCCAAGTAGTCCCTAAAAGGACCATCGTATCATCATATTCAGCCAGCTGCTGCTGAGGTTGGCTGCTTCGTGCGGTCAGTGACGAGGGTCGGCCAGGTGAAGGTGAGAGGGGGAGCACGTCGCTCTACCTCGGGGCCAAGTCGGGTGAATTATTTGGTGGAAGAAATCGGCTGTGTTTATGTCGTCTCCAGTTGGCAATGTCTTTTGGTTGATGACTAATAAATTACCTTCCACATTTTGACTGTACACATGGATTTCATTTGGACACCATGTGTATATAAAGTAGTTTCTGGTCATTAGGAGGACTTGTGTATGTTTATGTTTCATTTGCTTTGCTTTTTGTGTATTGTTCTCTGAAAAATGCTGAATCACTGGAAATTAACGGCATTCGTTCTGTTTTCCGCGGTGATGCTTTTCGGACGTTTGAGTAGCCAGCAGTAACTTCCGGCTGGATGTGATAACTGTTTTGAACATCAACATATAACAGCTTATAAGGAAATTCTACATTTTAAATATTATTTATATATTCAAAATGGAATATGAACATTTTAACCAAGGAGAATAACCTTCAATAAAACTAATACAATGTCCTAAACATTTTCTCTCAAGAACAGAAATAAAAAAAACATCTTTATTTTCTTACCTTGATCTTAAATCATTAGAGGTAGAGAAAAAGACCATACACTACTGTTTTGTACATCAAAATGTAGTACATAATAATGGTTTCCCTAATTGACAATCAAATCAAGCTTTACTTAAGTTAAATAACAATAATTTTAAAAATATAAACCCAAGTACTAAGAGTAAGATTTAACAATACTGTCATCAATATATTTTATTGAAATCACATGCACCTTAACTACAAAAGATGTAATCATAATTAATCTATAGACACGTCAAACTAGTTAATAAATATAAACATTTAAGATTTACTCTAATAAATATTTAAAACAAGTAAAAATAATCTAAAATATCTCAATCCCTTGTAATTCACATTGCCATTTAATATTGTAATAAAAAACTAACATAGAAGAAAATTATGGTTTGCATGTGTTTGGTTCTTGAAAAGATATATGAACATATATGCTGAGCAGGGAAGAATCAACACTATATTTTCTTATATGAAGATGTTTTACTTATATATACTGCAGAGAAAAATTATCTAGAAGGGAGTGAGTTATTCTTATAATATGAACATTCAATAAAAAGTATACATGATTAGCATACACAACATTTCCTTATCATTTCAGGACTGTCTTGGGATTCAGCATGATGAGGACATAAATGTTTCATCCTTTTTAATGGAAGGAAATAATTGATAGTATGCACATTCCACTTGTCAGTGGGAAAGGAATGTAATAGGGCACTGGCCCTGGGTCAACATTTAGAAAGCAAAATGGTGATTTGAAGTGATTAAAAATTAGAAATAAATTGAAACTCACCCCTCCCCAAATATGTATTATTAAACAATTAGGAGGAAAGTGCAAAAAGTAATGGAGAATAAAATTAAATCAAGCATATAAAATGGAGATTATAAGGGAATCAGAGTTGAACCTCAAATAAATTTGGTAAAAAATCATTAACTTTGGAATTTCTCCTTCTCTGATAAGAAAAAAATATTTGCTTAGATTTCTGGGCTGAAATCTGATCAGAGAGAGTTAAATTCCTTAATACTAATACTAAACCATAAGGTATTTCTCATTAAAAATCTTGTTTTTTCTGGGCCATGTTTGGTACAATGGACCATTGAGAATCCAGACAAAGGTGGAAATTGTTACATACATCACGGTTGAATTGGGAAACTGAGTGCCTGGGGGAGTGGAATTAGTATAAACTAATTAAGTATTTCGCTTCAGGTATCACTGGTAGATCTCAAGACAATAAATGATGGTGATAAGAAAATCTACATTGCTCAAAGACAAGGGCCACCCACTTTCTGTGGACAGAATGGACACAAAGGGACAGGGCTGTGAGGTGAGATCAGCTATTACTATTTTTAAGCATGAGCTTAGGACAGAAAAGCAACGATTCTCTCTATTAGAATTTGGCAAAAAAGGTGGATGAATCTTGCACGTCTCAGTTGAGTAAAAGGAGTTGACTTGGAGTAGCATTTTGATGCCAATTAGGCATCAGGATATTGGTTTTCTGTTTTGAACATTGTTAACCTCGCTTAAAGTTAGGTTAGTTCAGATTTGTTTTTCCTTAGTTTCTTCTGACAAAGTTAACTTAGCCAGGGGATGTATGCTCATCAGCACCTTTTTATTTTTATCCCCTCTTTCTTTAATTTCACCTCCCCTCATCCATACAGAGACATCAGTTCTCTGGTGGATGCAGGATGCCTTTTGTATTTCATATGATGAGTGAGTGTTTGGTAGGACTGTTGTTTAAATTATTTAGTCCCACATTAACTTCATCCAGTTAACTGATGTTTCTGTCACAATTAAGGATTGTGGGCTTTTATTACTAACACATTTGTTTTGTTTCTTGTAAATAGATATTATTTACATTGTAAATACTCATTGAGATTTAAATTTTTAAAAACTATTTTTATTCCCCACCTACCAGAAAAATTGTACATATGAAGAGAGGACGTCATGGAGATACTGTGGTATTATGGCAATTGTTGTAAGAATATGTAGTTTTGGTGCAAGAAATATTGCAGTTTGTTTGGGTCAGTGATTGTGGATAGCTAAGTTAAAGTTAAAACAGTGTGAAGACCAGCCTTCCCAATCCCCTCAGCAATGTATCACATTTTTTTTGTATATTACAAAAATAAATATTACTTTCCTCTCCAGTTAGTTTGTGTTATTTTTTTTACCTGTAACTGATGTGACTGTCTGCTATTGTTAATTATTTTTCATTGAATTTTCTTAAGTTTGAACAACTTTTTTATGTTATCAATTTATTTAAAATTTTTGAAAAGTGACTTTGTGAATTTTTTCTTTTCAGTTAATTTTATTTATTTTCCTTCTCCCACCTCTTTGCCAAATTTTTGTTTTCCTTCTAGTGTAACTTATAGTTGGACCAAAGTATTGTACTTTTTATTTTTCATTGCTCCATTTTTGTTTTTTTTTATACCATTTTCTGTTTCATTTCATTCAGTTTTCAATTGATTTACTCTATATACAAGCCAAACAGTATTATAAATTTTAAGTTGGTAGGGGAATGAGAATTTAGAATTTTTTATTAAGTGGGTGTTGGCTTATTTGACAAATGAAGATACAAGTATATTTTTATGTGGCAAAGTTGGTTATGGTTGGGTGGGGATTAGAGATTTCAGTCTGTTGAAACTGACTTCCTTTTATGCGGACATGTCATCAATGTCTCATTTTTTTATTTTTTTTATTTAGGTTACAATACAATACCTTTGGCATTTATATTTATTTTTTATTTATTTTCATGTATTCTAAAACTACATTGAGATTTTCTTAAAGGCGTATTCAAATATGATTAATTTATATTTATATTTTATTTATAAAGATATAAAATACTATTATTTTATTTACTAATAAACTATAAATGGTATTGTAAAATTAAAATATTAGAATTTAATTACACATGTATAAAATAATAGATATATAATTATGCAAATTATTTTTATAATTAATTATTTTTGAAGGAAAATATGAGACAATATCTACAAAAAACTGCTATTTCATTTCTTTGATTTAACAAATTTTTATTTTTCAGAAACTTAATAATATATAACTTTTTATGTAGGGACAAAAGACAAGATCTATATGTTCTCATTTTTTTATTAATTTCCATTTTACTGTTGGTGTTTTGTTTCTTTTAAATGCCATTAAACTTCATTACCCCATCAACTTAAAATATATAATATTATTTTGACTTCTAGATAGAATAAATCAATTTTTTTCAAAGGTTATTCTCAGCATCGGTTGAAAATGGAATTGAACTACAAATTTTAAGTTTAATTTAAGATTTAATTTTTTTGTTTTTGTGTCGCAATGGAAACATATTTCTAAAAAAGTAATTATAATATTATTGAGCACTTTTTAAAAAAATTAAATGCTAAAGAACTCTGTTTTATAAATCTACTCTTTCTTTTTATTTTTGGATTATATATATATATATATATATATATATATATATATATATATATGCACACAGAAACTGTATGGTAAAGTGGAAAAAGTTTAATTGTGACACATTTTGTCTTTCAAGACTTCATTGGAATAAATTTGCTATGTTAATACAAGAGGTGCTGAGAATTAAAAAAATTTTTTTTATATATTGAATTTATAGCTGAATTCATTTAGAGTCTTTTTCATCATTTTTGTTAGTAGGCATCCCACAATGTGATATTAGAAAATCTGCCAGGAATGGTGAAATGCTGTAAGAGCCAGGGCATAAATTTACTGTGACTGACCTTGCAATCAAGGCATTCTCTAGACATTTACATCGTAGTAAATTATTTTCTCCTTTGATCAGAGTAGCATTTTTTGTCCAAATTGTGGTCAGTCTCATTATGGCCAGCAATCAATGCATTTGATCTATAGTTTTGTAAAAAATTGTGTTCATATAATCTTTTTAGATTCCTTGAGGTTCCTCCTATGTATTTTTTGTGAGAATTATTACAGGTTATGGAGTAAACTCCTCTTTCAGGTTTGAGCTTATTGTTGTTTTGTTTTGAATGTAATAGTAACAAATTTTATGCTGAGTTTAGATAGATTCTTTTTTATTGCAGATGTGATAGAGTTAGTTGGTAGGCTAATATATTTTTTTGATTGCTTGGGGTTTCTCAGAAGGGGCGTTTTTTTTTTTTTTATTTTGGAATATTTTATGGGTCTTTTGTTTCGTACTGAATATAAAATAATTTGGGTACTGGAGAAGTTTGAAAGTGTTTTTAATGTATTCCTCCTCTTCATGTAAATAATCCTGGTGACATATTCTTAGTTCTCTTAAGCAGAATTAGCCCAGCACTCCCATGTGTAGTCATACCAACATAACAAATTTAGTCTGATGAAGTCCTAAAGTAGGAAACTTGTCACAAGTTTTTCACTTTGTCATACAACTTGCCAATACTGTTCAATACATAAGATATATTATCTCATATATATATATATATATATATAATTACATATAAGAGAAATTCAGAAATACCCCATTTGTATAGCTATTTCACACTATTGCAGGATTTGTCAACACCAAGGGGATAAGAAATAAAATAAAAACATAGCTTAAAAATTTCAAACTATAAAGAATTAAGAAAGAAGGATGAAAAAGTCAAAGAAAAGGAAAAAAACAGAAAGGGAGAACGAATATGACTGAGGATGCAGCAAATCATCTAGACAAAGCTTAAACCCAGTTTCATGGTGGTGGTGGGTGGGGAGTGTTAGGTTTTAGACATTAGTTAAAATAACCTTGACCTACATTTTAAAATATTAACATCTAGTTTCTATAAGGAAAATTACAAATTTAAAAATTAGAGTAGATTTTTATAATTATTTTTAAAAAACCCTTTAAGGAAGAGTAATTAAAAGGTAACATCTAAAATAATAATATATAATATATATATATATATATATAATATGATGGGTAGTAGCACCTGTTAGGGTCCCAACTATGGGCAAATAGTGTCTATCAGGGCTGACCAAGATTATAGATTGGTCTAGGAGATGGAAAACTCTTACACGAAAAGCCTGAGATATAGTGTCTGCTTCATCTGTGGCATTTATTTGCACCGACAGTAAGGACAAAAATAAAAAAGAAATAATAATAATAACAGTAAATATAATAATAATAACAGTAAAAGTAATAATAATAAAAAACTTATGTAGTAAGAAGGTTATTTGATGGGAATGATAAGGAGTAGAAATAACAGTATATGTGTTTGGTGATAACAGATTAAGCAAAATCGAAAATATTCTAGATCAGTTTGAACATACATTGGTGCTGACATTTGGAACTAACTTGTTCCTTTGATTTAATAGTATACTTTGATTCTCGAATTTAATTATTCTAATCTTCTCTTCTAAATACAGGTTATATCTACCTTTAAAATTACTAGGAGTTTGAACAAATCCTACGAATTTCCAGTCAATCAGAGGGTTCAGATCTTTCTCCCTCAATTCCCAAATCTTTTTTGGAAAGAGCAGTTTGGTACTGTGATTGTGATATTACACTTAACCTGAATACTAATACCTTTAAACATTACCATAAGGAACATGAAACTCCTATCTTTGAGACTGTCTTGTTGATGAAATATGACATTTTAAAATTGTCCATGTCTTTTAGAGATGACCACTTACAAAAAATCTTCTTGAAAGGGAAGATTAAATAAAATAATACATCTTAAGTAATTCTGTAAGATCAAAAGCTACTAAGAAAAGATATGCAAAGATAGGGAAAACAGACAACCAAAACTGTATAATTCATCTTTATTTGTTTTTTCAAAGACAGTTAACTCTCTAATAATTCTGGGTGTTCATTCCAAAAACTATTTCCAATAATGTCTACATGCAGCATTGATATCCTAGGTCTTGTCTTTTTGTTTTGTTGGCAGTAATAAGAGGAAGTTGTACAGCTGGGAGTTTGGGATTCTGTATTGCCTTTCTGGAATAAATAAAAAACTGTTTAAATTCAAAATGATTTAATAGCTGTAATTAATTACCCCATCTCATTTTAGAAACATGGAAGTTAGATTCTGTTTTTTATCATCAGATCTATTTCTATCAGAGAGAAAAAAAATCTCCGGAGCCTTCAAATGCAAAATTTTTTTTCAATTAACGTGAGGACTGACAACATACAAAATTAATTATTAATCCATTTTGCCTTTTACCTTTTCTGAACAGATTCACAGCAGATTGACAAATTTACTAGTCTTACTTCCTTTTTATAAATTAGCATAAGATGAAAGTGAGTTTAACACAAATTTGAATTGTATATTGACTTCATGTACAACATATGGACACTTAGATGCTGAGTCAGTACACAAGTAAAACACCACAATAATATCTAACAAAGACTCTATATGGTCAAGTATGCTTACAGAGTTTTAAACATCTAAATCTCATTATCCACATTATCACAAAATTATGTTGATCCTGTCAGATTTTCATTTTCAAAGCTTTGTAATAAATTTTCTATTTCTAATATAAACACTTTATTTTTGTTACACGCAAAAACTATAAATCATTTTATTCCACATACTGAACTTGATAAAAAAAATATATTATTCCAATTTTTTCTCATGCTTCCCAACTATGACTGTGTGATAGCTGCAAGGTTATTTAAACTGGTTGCATTCAATTTAACATTTGAGCTAGAGAGATGATTTTTTAAAAAGTGTTCCAATGTTTTTTTCTTTATGTTTAACAGAAATTTTCAGGAAAACTATTATATTTTCATATGTGAAAAAAGTTGCAAATTTGGAACATAAAAAGATTCATCTCTAGTTCAAATGTGAAAAAGTTATGCTTAATTGAATGTGACCAGTCTGAATAACCCAACAGCCATATTGAAGACATCATGGCTGGGAAGTCTAGCTGAGAATAAAATTGAAATCATATTTTATTTTTAATGTATTACAAGTTGTAATTTAACATTTTAGTGAGAAATTGCTTGTAATGTTTCATGCACACAGAATTACAAATTCAACTGCATGATACTGCTACGTTGTTCTGATGATTAAATTTTTGGCCAATATGCTCTCCAGTCTTCTTATGCAATCCCCAAAGAGTCAGCTTATTCACAATATTTTTATAAATTTTTATCATCATTAATTTGCAGATCCAAGTGATAAAGATTGATTTTGCTCTTTTAATTCAAAAAGTTTTGAAAAAATGTAGATGTAAACACTTATTCCTTGCAGATTACCAGGTTATACTTGTCAATATAAAAAAGAAAAATGAATCTTAGAACTTCAAATAACATTAGGAATAACTGATATACTAACTTTAAAATGATTTAAAGAGGTTCAATATTTTTTTAAATGATAAAAATAAGTCATTTTACTGCTTTTATATTCTTTCAAAAAATTTTTAATGAGCAAAATTAAAATGAACTTAGATTAGAATTATGTAAAATACCACAGTTGATAGTATTTTATAATACTACTCTTAATAATAGAACTGCATAAAATATTACTAATAATAAAGTCATAATTTGACTAATGCTATCAATAAAACAAAATTGCTATTCTGTTACTAATATAAGATCATGAAATACTACTACTAATACAAAATTGTTATATTACTAATATTAGTAATAAAGATTAGGCTCATGTGAAATAAAACTGACAATAATACAAAGATACAAAAAGATTTTGGAAATTGAATTTAGTCAAATATTACCTTTTGTCTAATTAAAATTGTTCCTTTCCTGTAGATTTCTGGTAAATTGTTATAATTGATGTTGAATTCTGTGAACAAGATTTCATTTTTATCACTGGAAAGTGTACCCTAAAATGAAAAAAATATATATTAAAAAAAAAAAAAATTAATAATAAGAAAATAATTATTTCTAATAAGATTTTTTCTTTTAATATTTTAATTACAGAATCTTATTTCAGATTTAAAAATAAAAACTTTTCAAAATAAACAAAAAATTTAACTCTATTAAAATCTCACCACTGTGTATAGAGTAATCTAATAATTTTGTATACAATATGTACAATGCAAAATATTTTGTATTAAAATTGAAAGCCAACTAGGAAGAGTTCACATAAAACACATTAGTGAATTTTTTTTACTACTTTATTTACTTCTGTTTCTAATCTAATTACATTTACAACTGAACTTGCTTTTAAAAGCAGAAATCCTCAGATTTCCAACTTTTTGCTAACAAATATACACATAGTGTCTTCTAAAAGACAATACAAAATAAAAATTTACTTTCACATCTTTCATGCATAGACAAAAAGCAACAATTATGAGACAAAAGGATGAAAGATGAACTAGTCAAAATTAATAATTATAAAATTTCACCTGGGAAATTCAAACAACTTAAGTATTACTACTATCAATCATGGTCAAATCACACTAAAAGAACTACTTCTCATTCAATCACCAAAGTTAAGCAGTGTTGAACCTAGACTGTACTTGGATGGAGTTCCACTTCTATACCCAGTACCATAAGATACCTCTTACATTTCAAAATATGTTTCAGCTTTAACCCACAAAGGGTTGATAAACTGTTAAAAACAAAATCAATAATACAATAATTATCAATCATAATTAATTTTTTTTTAATTGATTATTTCTGATCCATGCTGACAATACTTCATCTAATAAATAAGAGGTAGTTATACTATTTTAGTAATCAGCTCCTAGTAAACTCAGAATAAATTATTGATATTAAAGAAATCCAAAACAATGCCTAAACTTTGCTTACATAAACAAAGCAGCAGAGCCAGATAGGATTGTAATAGAGATACTAACAACCTTAGACAATTTTGGAGTCAATAAGATTAATGAAATATTAAAAGAAATATATGACAGCAGTAAAATACCAAAAGATTTAAGTAGATCTATCTTCATATTGATGCCAACAGCGACAGGTGCAAATGAATGCAAACTCCATAGGACAATTAAATAAATATAAGCAACATAACTAAAATTATAATTATAGAATTCATAACAGAATTAAACTGGAAATAGTACAAGAGTATTGAGGCTTTGTTTAAGACACTGAAATAAGAAATACAATTTTTATGATCAAAATGCAGATTAAATTTGATTAGCAACACTCTCTATGGCTGAATCAGCCCATCAGATCTAATGATGGTTTTCTGCAAAGGAGAATACAGGTCCAAATTCTGCAAGTGCATATTTTTTTTAAAGATTTCTCAAATATTCAGGCTGGTAGACAAAAATAAATAAATATACTGTTTAATAAATAAACATAGCATCTACTCAAATATGAGTATCCACTAACAATGGCTATGTTTTGTGGTAAGCATTAAAGTCAGTGAAGACAAAAAATTTGCAGGTGGATGGAGAGAAAGTGCATTTTCTTTACTGTTAGCTATTATGTCTAATATACTTTAGTCCTGGGAAGAGGGAGAGTGATAAAGAAAAAAGAGTTTAGTGATGGAAGCACATGAAGGAGTAGTCTGGGGCCTCAAGAGACAATTCTCTGGCCATCAGAAAATTATCCCAGATGTAAACACAAAGGCCATGCATGTGAATACTGGAATCTTTTTGGCAAGGGGAAGATAGCCTAGAACCAAGAATTTATTCATAGCTGATATGTTCCGGAAAGGAATATATTTGATCGAAGTAGCTAAGTGGGTTTTGGGAAGTAGTACACGCTAGCAGTAATTGACCGGTGCTCGTCGTAGTCGCAGGTAATAGGTGTAGACCAATAGGATAGCCAATGGCGTAGTCCAATGGGTGTAATCATAGACTTAAACTCTGTTGTACCTACACGTCCATATGTATTTATAACGGACACCAGCCAATCATATTCCAGTGAGGGGAAACTCAGGTGTATGCATATTCCATTATATCAATAGCAATGGAAGAATTTAAGTTAGTTTCACATAGATAGGCAAAAATATCTGGTGACCATTCCAAGAGGAAAGATTCTATGCTACATAAGTTGGAACAGATACAACAAATATTAGTGAAAGAAATGCTTAGTGGGTAGCTGGTTTTTTGTTTACTGGTTTAGTTGTATTCCTTTTTGTTATGTTTTCCATGAGATTTGTTTAGAGGAGAGAGAGGAAAGACCACTATAATTGTCACTGTCATCAATGGTAATACAAACTATCCATAGCATGGCTGACGACAGAGCATAGTGTGGCCTGAGGGTTGCCCACCAGAAATACATGCCGAGACACTTACCCATGAACAACATGTCACTACAAATACCCCAATATTATGTGACTGTTGATCAGATCAGACTCTCTAGGTGCTTACCAAACAGTTTGGGCTCCTAACAACCAGTCGGAAGCAGCAGCCAGCAAACTGCCAAACCCAGTATCTTCACAATGGAAAGTCACAGCTACTTTTAGTCTAATCACCAAAAGTTAAATCATTGTGGCCATGATAGAAGAAAGACAAAGAACCGGTATGCCATATCCTGACAGAGAAACATCTCTAGGGTAATTTTTATTTTTAATTTTTTACCTTTTTCATATAATGAATTGGTTAATTCACCAAATCGTCCTGTGTTCCTGTTGATGTAAATTGCTTTTAATTATTATTAAAACTATGCATACTGGTAATAACTATTATCATATCATAGTGAAATAAGTATTTTCTTCATCTGTAAAACAAAAATCATAAAAAAAAATAATTTACAAAAATTATCAAAATTATTCATTATGAAGTATTATTCTTAATAGTAAATAAATGTATTAATTTAATATTTACCTTCAGCTTTTCTTGAGATTGTGCAGGAGTTAATCCTTTTTCTTGAACAAGTTTCCAGAAACAAGTATTGTATAAATTATTAATGTGACCTAAATGAATTTAAAAAATGAAAATGGTATTTAATTTTCATTGTTAGATTTGTTATTGGTATTTGCTCAATTTAGCATGCAAGGATTCTAAAGAGAGAAAACAGTCTATTAGACTAGCTTCTTAATAATCTCTCAACACTGTGATACTCAAAGATATTCACTAAACTAAGCTTAGTCAGACAAGCTCACAAAAATGGAGTACTAAATGAGGATTAATTGTAGTATGCTGGTGAACTGGTTTACAATACAAGCTTACCATAGGGGTACCATAGACATCTTTATATATTCACTAAGCTTAGCACAAGGCTAAAGAGATGGAACATCCAATGACTCTTGAATTCTATGCACAATAGATTAGCACATTTACTTCATAGTGAAAGAATCAGATATTTTCTAAGTTTAGTTAATATGGCACAAATCTACAACATAGGACACTCAGTGAAACTTAAAATTACTACAATGTAGCAGTTATCGTCTAGATTGTGAGTTGTCTAGATATTTACTAAGTTTAGCTTAAATTATGAGTGTGGACAACCAGTGAAAATTGAATCATTGACACAACAGTAACGGTCTGTGTGTTATCTATTTCTCAACAAAAAAGTATTTTGGTATATTTGTCAATAATTACAATACATAATACTTACAATCAGCTTGTCGCCAACTGAAATAATCTTTCAGATTTTGGTCTGAAGGGTAGCAAACAATACGTGCATCAAAGGCAGGTGGATACTGAAGTTCTTGGCTGCTGAAATACTGTGGCCAGATAAACACAAAAGATGATGCAAAGAGACTAACAACATTTGTCATAAGTTTGCTACAAAAAAAAAAGAAACAAAAACATGTAAAAGAAAAAATGAAATCAAATTACCATATATGCTTGCGTAATGTGAGATGTTTATTTTAAATATACATCACTATACTTTTTGACTACAGTAAATGGATATATAGTTTGGTCACTGGTGTAGCCAGGGCCAACAATATATATGCTAATTTTATATCTTTGTGTATGATGCAACCCTCTTAAAATTAGCCTCAAAATTAGGTCTTCAAAAGTTGCATGATACACAAGTATATATGGTATATATACACCTTGAAATTAAAAAGTGATAATACAGATTCACAAAAGATAATTTTAAGGTATAAAGATGAAAGCAATCTTGGAAAGTATTGCTATAGCTAATCAATATTTCATTAACTATCAAGTCACCTTGATTTTGTTAATATGCCTATGTTTGTTGCCATCATTTTCACATTATCTACATATAGATAGGATAAAAACTCTGAAAAATATCTTTGTAGCTAATTAGTATTTGATTAACAATCAATTTTTCATGATTTTGTTCATTCTTCTACGTTTCTTTAGATCCCTGATTTTTTTTTTTAATCAAATTAGTTACAAAGTCTTTTCTATGCTTTTATAGGTAGAAAAACAATACTTACCTTGCCCGCCTACAATAAAGTTGTGTATTCTTTTTAAACACAAAACTATATTCATCACTTTGACCATAGCATAAAATAATATCCTTGAATTCTTCCATAACACACTGTGCAGCACGAGACATCAACTGTAAAGCTCGGTCATCATTTGGTTTTACAAAATGATGAACTTCAGAGAACCTGTAAAATAATTATTTATATTGTGACAATTTTCTATCTTTAAAAAATTCTGTCCTACATTTGGATCATTTCCTTTTAATTCATTGATTTCTATGAGAATCATAATACACAATTCTATACTTATTTGATATGCCATTAATAAGCTTTATCACACATCAATAAGTAAATAATAGTCTTGTCAAAACTTTCAAAATTAATTTCAATATTATTTATATCATGTATTGCTATTAAAAGCAACAACATAGAATGCATAAAAAATGAGGAAATTATTGATGCGCGAATTATGACTTCTTCCTAAGATCAAAATTTTTCTGTACTCTGCTTAGAATCAAAATGTCACTTTCTAGCACGTCTGCCTAGGATCAGTCACAAAACAAAAACTTATAGAGGAAAAAGTAAATTCTGAATCTTTAAAGATTACAAATTAATGTTTAGATAACTAAGAGACACCAGTTGATTAAATTATTAGTACTACTATAAAATTATTAGTACTACTAAATCACATAACAGTATTATTTTACTGCGGTAAGAATGTTCATTTTAATTTTTAATGCAACATAGTAGATTTAAATTTGCTTCACATAACTTTTTATAGCAAAGTAAAATAAGTGAATAAAAGTTAACTTTGTTGTCAATTTAAAACTTGGTCTATCATCAGTATTTCAGTGAATACAGTAAGATCTATATAGTAATTTAGCAGCATAAAAGGAAAAAACAAAACACATTTGTTCGTGGTTAAGTACCCAATGAAGGAATATAAAAAAAAATTTGGGGTAATAGGGAGAAAGTGTTTAAGCGAAATTGTTTTTCTTAAACACACAAATATTTCTCATTAATAACAAGAGAAATTATAGCCTCATAATGTACCATCAAGATTTTTTTCTGAAATGAAAACAAAAAAAAAAAGATGGTTCCCTCTTTTTCAAAAATTTACCAAAAATCAAAGAATTATCCAATCTAAAATAAATTCAGTATTTTATGAATTAATGAAATACATGCAGAATAGATTTTTTTTAAATTATGTAATTAGATTTCCGAGGCTTTAAAGTTTATTGGTTTTTAAGCAGAAGCTGCATAACTTCGATCACTCTATCTATTTTTTTGTAAATTTCAAAGATCTCAAAATATAGCCATTAAAAGTGGCTAAAAATTTAGTTTTCTAGTTTAAATATAACATATTAGATTTGTTGGGCTTTTTGAATTGAAGTTTGTGATTTATCTTCAGACAGGCTATAAAAAATAAAATTAATTTTGTTTGAGTTTCTTAAAAATTTCAAGTAAAAAATCGTGTAGAATAAAAAAAAATTATATGGTTATAGTTAAAGAAAAGAAATATTTAAAAAATAAACATTACTTTTACAAAATCCAGTCAATTATTAATTGACTTCAAAATAATCTCTCTGACAAATATTGGATTTTTAAAATTTGTTTTCATTTTTCAATTTTCATCTAGGTTCGACAAGTGGCCATGTCAATATTTTGCAAATGCCTGTAAAAATTATTAGAAATGTAAATTTTTTTTTTTTTTTAGAAAAAAAGAAAAAGATTAGCTTCAAGTTATTATCATTCAGATAAAACCAAAATTTAACTTCAAAAACATTTAAATTAGTTTTTAAAAAAATGCATTTTTCGTGTTTTTTTTTTTAAGTCCATGGTGGTATCTATCTTGTACTGAATTGTTTCTATGAAAGATCAAACAAAACCTACATAAATAATAATTAGATATGTCTTCTTTTCCTTATTAGGAACAAAACTTTTCTTTATAACCTTCTCTCTCGCTAAGTGTTGTATTTTTTTGTTTTTAAATCAATTCACCCCAGGCAGAGCGATAATGCCACTAAGATGCAAGGAGGCTACTAGAAGTTAAAAAAGTTAAAGTAGAAAGAGGATAAGGAACCAGAAACCCAATGCTAAACAGAAAACATGGGATAAAAATCTCTATTTCTGTTCAAAAGACAGAGGAGGAGTGAGAACTGGACAATTTAAAACAGTTTTCGCTATGGGTTTTCTTTTTTACAGACATTTTTAAATTTTTTTAAATGATTTGGAGTTCAGTTAATTGTTTATGTTTAGAAATGTATGTCAATTCCAACACACCCATCATAAAAGTAAATTAATTTGCAATGCAACAATATGTAATTAATTACTCTCTAAGCATGTTCATTCTAATGAAAAACATAACTTGAAGGTTCCACCTATAGTTTCTTCAGGCTCTAAGTTAAACAAAACTTTGTTTAGTAAATAAATCATTTCCAATTTTCAAAGCATAAAATGGGACACGAGTAAAAAAGATAAAATTTTATCGTGGTTGTTTTTTTTTTCTTGTTTCTAAAGCTGAAAAAAATGGAGAAAAAAAATCTGTTAAATTATTTAAAAGATAACTAATTCTAAAAAAACTCGCTTTTTAATTTTTTAAATTTCTATTTCTCGACAAAGATATAGGACTTTCGTTGGAGATATCTAAAATCTAAATTATTATCATGTAAAAAAAGAAAAGAAATGAAAGCTTTAGTTAATGTTTATCTTGTGAAAAAAGAAAATTAGCAAAATAAAAAAAATAAAATTCCACCAAAAATTTTTTTTCAGGTATTTTAGGGCTAAGATCAGTACAGAAACAATCTAAAAGAAATACTGTTTAGTGTTTATAATTAAATAAATAAAAGGAAAAGAAAAATCGATGTCCAGCAAGTTGTGGGAAAAAAATTACCTGTGGAAACCTTTTCCATCTATCCGTACAACCAACCAGCAATTTGGAAGACAGGAATCATTCTGTTCAAATGATTTTACATATTCAAACCTGCTTTTAGCCATTTGTATTTGAATGTGTATGATTAACTGAAGAAAGCTTTTAAGTTTTAATAGAAGAAAATAACGAAACAGATGGAACGGAATTTTGATAAAAACAAAACCAGTGTCCAAAAAGAACATTAGTGATCATTTTTCCGTTCATGCTTAAAGTGAAAAATGAGTTATCTATTTATTTGATAAGAAATAAGTGCTTGAAAATAGAACGATTATAACTGGTTTTAGCTCGTTAAGCGCACCAAAAGAAAAATGACTGGAATAATAATACAACTTTTTATTTTTTTCCTTGCATCCAATTACGCAATCGGATTTATTTTATTTTTTAACTAACTGAATTTATTTTATTTTTATGTCATTTAAAAATAGATAAATTTAAGATTTAACCCAGTTAGAAATATACAGCAAAAAACATGAAAAATCAATTTAAGGTGAATAGAATTAATAATATTCGGAAATCGAGAAATGTTCACTTTATGTCTAAGGGGATTTTGTGCTGCGTGTCAGTTTGTTTTGGTTGTTATGAAACACTAAACAACTGTACACTTGTGCTGTTCAACGAAACCACAAAGAATGAACTAAGAATAGTAACCAAAGTTTATAGCTTTAAGCATAAACCTAAAAAGGAACTTAATTTACATTCCAGGAAATACCTTCCACGATACCATCGATGTCATTATAAGTTTTATCTCCACGTGTTAGTAAGCGCGGAGTTAAACATTTCTTTGTGCAGCGGTGATACTTTGAATAAGATTCACCATAAAATAAGTTCCGACGAAGTAATAAAAATAAAGAGCATACCCTGATGAAAAAAGGACGCAAACTTGATCAAACAATTTTTCATCCTCTAAAACGTTTATGTTATTAAGACGAAAGACCAAAGTATTTTTTATATATCTTTAAAAAAAAATTTAATCCTTTCTATCACGTCCGAAATTAAAGTCTTTAATAAAAACTATATTTTAAAATTAAACTTCATTTTTTTTAGCTTTATGTTACACGAGGAATATCCAGACGCCAATGCATTAGTGAACATTTCATTATATATATTTTTAAAATAAAGTTACCAGTTAAATGGAATAATTAAAGCAAGTGATTTTTAAAAAAATAAATATGCTCAATGAACTTGAACCAAGAATAGCATTCCAAAAGAAAAAGCATTTTATTTTACTTTTTATATTTATTATCGGTGTATTTTTCCAATAATTCAGTGAACTAACATAAGAAAGTTGTTTTTTTAATAAGTGTCATCCCAAGCAAGGCAGTACAGCCACTAACACGAAAGGGGTAATAGGGCGTAAAATTAGGAACAGAAACATTAGTAATGAGTAGAAGGAGAAAAAAGCATTCAAAAGGTCAGTAGATAGTGTTTAGCATTGCATTTAGATTCTCGCAGGTTAAAGTTGGCTGGGAAGCATGAAACCGGAAAGGAATTTCATAAGTGGAAAGTGCGAGAAAAGAAACTGTAAGTGCACAAGTTACAGTTTTTAGCTCAACTGCAGTGTAAACTGATGCGACCTCGCCGCTCAAATTCATACAGTCTCTAGGTAAACATAGCAAAGAGCCCATCGGAACAGTTACTTACTATGAAAGTATTGTGGTGGACTTCACCACATTAATTTAAATTTAGATTAGGGAACAGGGCTGACGCAGACAAGGATAAGCAAAAGACATTGTTACACATAAAATATGTATTTTTAACAAGATGTACAATATCAAACAACGATGTGAAAGAAAGCATGCATTTAAGTAAGAAAAGTATGAAATAAACAAGAGTTGTCTCTCTTTAACCGTTATTTTAGTATTTCAAAGTTTACTGGAAGAATGTTCATGAGAGTTTCTTATAATGACTGTTCTTAAAAGATTTGCCGTGTTAGAAAAGATTATGTGCGTATATACAAGGTATGTTCAGCATGTGAGTGGTGTGTGTGAGTGAGATGATTGGCGCATGGTTTCAACTGTCGTAGATTCGTTTGGCAGCTGAATTCTCACTAATTGGCTAAGAAAAAAAATCTTGCTTAAATAAGTGACTATAGGCTCCAGATCACTGCGGGAAGAATTATTCTTCACGTGCAGACGATCTGATCGGTGGGCATCGACCAATCAGCGAGCGAGCTTTGAAGAGACTTAAGAAAGCTTCTGTGATCTGTTTCCCCCAAAAGTGCACCACACTGACTACATGAAAATAGAGCGATTACAAAATTGTCGCATTGCCGCGATTTGTAAATTGTCTATAATAATGTAGTGGTGATGAATTAACTAATGAATACTTGGCGTTGTATGTGATTTGTATTTGTATGTATGTATGTATGTTGTTCGTGCGTGATAGACTCGCACACTATTTATTTTAAAAGCACAGAGAGGCAACCTTACCGCGACGGACAAATAACTGAAGCCAAGCCGCCAGATTAGAACCAATAATATTGATGATTCTTTTTTGGGTCGTATCAAGCAGCTCCAGGTAAGCATGGACGAATTGTAAACTTTTAGATATGCGAGATAGATTCAGGAGAGAAGAATTGTCTCATCCGACACAGTGAATCGACTTTCTTAACAGCTGACCTAGCAATGAATTTGTCGGAGTTAACTCCTCCTTAAATCCCTAATTGTTCAATAGGGCACGCTCTCCCTAAACTATAAATACTAGGCGATTTCTTTTCTCGTTCTCTTTTTACTTTGCATTTCAGCGAATGCATTTAAAAATGTGATCTCTCGCAGAGATCCGCGTTTTTGCCTACTTGTGGGAAAACGCCATGAAACACACATACACGTACGTACGAACTTTCACCAATATACAAACTCCTAACGTTCACACACAAACACAAATGTTGATGGCTTTGTCACTTGTAAATTTGTTGTTTAATACATATATTTGTTAACATATCGGTCTTTTGGACTCAAGTTGAGTCCGCCATGTTCTTGTAGTTGGACCTTCTTCTAGCAGGGATAAACAGCACGTGTTCCTAATTTAACAACACGTAAACACACGGGTCATCTACAGGTTCGATATAGTCTTTCCATTTCATATCAGTTGAGAATGTTAGCCCGAGAAGGCACAATGAGTCAATTTCTTTGAGGATAGCATCAGCTATGCTGACGGGAGGCAAAGAGAGGTCTGTTGCAGAGTTAGTGGTGTTAATTCAAAGAATTTTTATCAGAAGGCTTTAACATAGTTAATAATAATTTTAATAATAGTTGATCAATCTGCGTGAAGAAAACTACAAACATTTTAAATTTGCTGTCCGCCTGGCACAAGGTCAATAATAAAATTTTAATAAAAATGATAAAAAGACTTATACAAAATGTACAATTAGGCCGTGCTGAAATAAAATATTCAAAGAAAGTATCAAAATGTTTTCATGTTTTTGTTGTTGGCTGACAGAAAAGTTCAATTTTTTTAAAAAAGATATCTTTCATTCAAAATATTTCTACGACAGTGAATAATATCAGGAAATGTCTTCTGGTTTGAAGTATTTCAGTCATATAAGTTTGTATGTTTTTGATTTGTTCTTTTTCTTGTAAGTCAGTTTTGAATAGCAAATACTGTTCTTGTACAACAAATCGGTAAATTGTTTGCAATATTATTAGTATTTAAATGAAGTTATCTGCCTTTAATTGTGATTTTTCGCAGAGAAGAAATAGTGCTAGGAAATTTGTCCTGGCTTATTTACACTATTGCTATTATTGTTATTATGACTTACTTTTTGTAATCACAAGACTCTTGATAACTTCACTATAGTTAGCAAAAATTTGAGATAAAGAAGGCTAATTCGTTTCAACGCAATTCTAGGAAATTTGTCCCGGCTTTCCCGCATCAAAGGGTTAAGGTTAAAAATAGGGTTGAGGTTTAATTTTTTTGCGAAAAAACGCAAGTAAAACTACAAGATTAGAGTGGACAAACTCTCTCTTTTAGGCGCGTACGAATAAAGAAAAAACTCCTGCTCGGTGAGTAACAACAAAAGAAGAAAGTGTTTATTTACAACATATACAGAAAAAAAGGTAAAGGGATAAAAGAACGATTAGTAGAGAAAGAAAGGGAAAAGAGAAAATGTTCTTAACTTAAAAAAGGCCTGCTCAAAATATTTCTCTGAGCGCCTAAAGAGTTCTTTAAGCGATTAGAGATGTTTTTGTTAAAGTTCTGATAGAAACATTCACAGTTCTTGTAAAGTTGGAAACTTGTTCGCAGATGAAGGAATCCTGCAGCTGAGTGAGTTTTTTTTTTTTTTTTTTTTTGGTCGACGACAGAAGTCCAGAGGACTCGTCAGAAGGAGTGGTGAAGGGATGCAGCTTTTTGGATTGGTCTTGAATAGTGGACCGACGTTCGTTTTTGACAGCCCTTTTTAGTAGTAGTTCTTTGGTGAAAAAGGTGCTGGGAGCTTCCTAATGTCGACCTTGCAGACGGTGGACAGAAATCTCACTGTCGAAATAGGCAAGATTCTCAAAATTTATGGAGTTTTGGTAGGCTCCGATGGATCGAGGACTTTTCCCTCCCAAATTGTACAACCCTCCATTGGTCAGAAAACACATTCTTATCTCTAATAAGAATCAGGGCCCTGGGAGCCGGTTTCGAAGGTACTGAAGACAGGTTGAAGTGAGGAAGCTGTGAGGTTTCTCCCAGACTTTATGGCTCCATGGAAAGAATAATGGTGGTGGAATTCCTTTTTATTTTCAAGCTCTCTCCTTAGTCAGAAAATATATTCTTATCTCTGATAAGAATAAAGGCCTTGGGAGCCGGTTTTGAAATTAAAAAGAGGTTGGAGTGAGGATAGAAAAATAGCGAGAATGTGTACTTGTGAAATTGTTGTTCTCAAATTAAATTCCAACAATAGAATTTAAAATTAATAAATTCAAGAAAGAATGAATTCAACAATTGTTTAGAGTTTGTGTAATGAAAAGAGACCTTTTTAAAAAGTTGAACATTAAGGTTTTATTCAACATAAAAAAAGCATACATAGTTACCAGTTACATAATTAGAAGATATGGACGAACGGACGCCAGAGAGGAAGAAAGAGACGTCCCACCGTTATTTATAAACACAAGATCACGTGACGTGAACCAACGCGAAATCACACAACAGTTCGTATGCAGATAAGTAGAAGGCATTAAATGAATGAATACAAAAGAATTATAAGTATATCACAACACTCTCCGCTACATTTTATTGATACTTCGGGTTACGGATGATCTTACGTCTTTGTCTTGATGATTCGGGAAGAAATCCCAGAGCATCCTTCCCTAAGTGCGACCGCTGCTGCTGTTCTAAATCCTGAGACTTCGTTTCGCCAACTGAAGTGGAAGATTCACCATTTGTTGTGGTTTCTTGTTGGTCAGTAGACATTTCCGGTTCATTGTTATTTGATGGAGTAGAACTCGATGACTCACAGTGATCGGTGAAGACTGGAGAATCCGAATCTACAAACGATGGAACAGTAACAGTAGTGGGGGCAAGGTCTTCTGTTGAGACTGTTGACTGACGGCCGTCAGGGAAACGAATTCTCGCAAAATTGGGAGTTGCTGATATTATTTCCACCGGTTCCAATAGTGGGTCATACTTGTGCTGGTGGACAAACTTTCTTAGCAGCGCCGGACCTCCTTGCAACCATTCAGGTAGGGTGTATCCGGTACCCGACCTTCTCGAAAAATTGAACAATCTTTCATGTGGTGTTGTGTTAGTTGCTGTGCAAAGGAGAGATCGAATTGAGTGCAGAGCAATGTTGAGTACAATGACGTTTATCCAGTTGCCTCGTCTTGAGTGCAAGTTTGATCGTTTTCCATATTTTTCCCTTTGCCCTCTTGCATTGTCCGTTGCCGATTGGATGGTATAGTGTTGAGTGGGTAATTACAACGCCATGTTGCCAGAGAAACTCTTTCAGTTCAGATGATACGAACTGGATCCCTCGGTCACTATGGTTTGAATCTGGGCAGCCAAAGAAGGTAAAGAGATTTTGGAGACATTTTATTGCAGTTCCTGTTGAGATGTCTTGGCATGGATAGACGAAAGGATAGTGCGAGTATTCATCTACGATCACGAGTAGATATTTAAAACTATTTGTTGATGGTTTTGGGCCCATGAAATAGTTTAAGGCGTTGAAAAGGGGGATCGAGAATGAATTAAGCGACCAGGGGAGGTCTGAAAAACCTTGGTTTTAGTTCAGCACATATTTGGCATTCAGCACAGATATGTTTAACATCTTCCATAGAGAAAGGTAGATTCTTTTGTTTAACAAAATGATACAGTCTCGTTACTCCTGGATGACAGAGTGCTGCGTGAAGATCTTTTAGTGATAATGAACACGAAGCAGAGCATGAACGGGAAGGAGTATCTGCAGAGCTATTAAGTGAACCTGGTCGGTATAGAATATCATAAGAGTAGTTAGAAAGTTCAAGTCTTCATCGAAGTAGCTTATCGTTTTTAATACGGTTTGGTGTCCGTGTGTTGAACATATATGTGGCGGCCTGTTGGTCTGTAACGATAGTAAAATATCGGCCGACTAAAAGATTACGCCATTTGCGAACAGATTCTACAATGGCTGCTGATTCACGCTCCACTGCTCAGATTGCGTAAGAGCTCTAGAAAAATATGCCACTGAGCGTCCATTCTGAGAGAGGCAGGCTGCCAATGCCGTCGCAGATGCATCCGTTTCTATTGTGAATGGAATTTCATCCTCAATGGCCGCAACCGAAGCCTTGCAAATTTCATCTTTTATTGCCTGAAATTGACTCTTGAGTTCTTCGGCAATAGGAAATGAGGAGATATTTAGCAAAGGCGAAATGCAGTCAGAGAAATTCTCCACCCATGGTGAGTAGTATGAGAAGACACCCAGAGCTCGTTTGAGTGACTTACCACAGTTCGGTGCCGGTAGTTCTTTGAGTGGTGTAAGTCTGTCTGGGTCAGGACTGATTGTTCCATTCTCCAACAGGTGCCCTAGAAACTTAAGCTTGGTGATGCCATACTCACATTTATCAGGGTTCAATTGCAAATTGAGACGATCAGCAACTTCTTTGAATGCCTTCATATTTTCATTCAATTCTTTATTTGTATTTCCCCCGATGACAATGTCATCAATATAGGCGAAGGTGCCTTTAAGTTCGTGTTCTCGGATTATATTATGCATGATACGTTGGAATACAGCTACAGAGTTTCTTAATCCAAAGGGTAACCGAAAAAATTCGTACAGGCCTCCGTCAGCTTCGAAGGCTGTATAAATTCTTTCCTCTTCACGAATAGGGCATTGGTGATATGCAGACTTCAAATCTAACTTGTTGAAAATCTTATATTGAGATAGATGGCGTATAATGCTTGAAATTTTTGGAAGAGGGAATGCATCGAGAAAAGTATAGCGATTGAATAGTGGCAGAATAGTCAATGACCATGCGACGCTTATGCCTTTCATTATGAGTCACTAAGACTTGGGCTCGCCATGGGGAATTAGAGTTAATTATTATCCCTTCTTTTAAGAGCTTCTGTACTTCGTTCCGAATAAATTCGCGATCAGATGCAGAGTAATTCCTGCTCTTTGTTGCAATTGGCTTACAGTCATCTGATAAATTGGCAAAAAGAGCAGGTGGCTCTATTTTCATCTGGGCGGTGTTACAGATTTGTAAAGGAGGTATATCTCCGTTAAAAAGGAATTCCACACGGTTGTGTAGTTGCATGAATTCTTGCCCAAGTATGACAGGAGTACATAAGTTGGGCAGAACAGATAGATGCATATCAGGGTATGTTTGTCCATTAATTGCGATAGATGCAATACAGTAACCTTGGGTTTTGCTCGTGAGATTAGAGGAAGCCATACTTACTGTGTCACTGGAAGGTAGTATAGGAAGGCCAAGTGATTTCACGACGTTCAACTTTATGAAATTATGAGTGCTTCCGCTGTCTACCATAGCTTTCAGACGAGTGTTGTTTATAGTTGCAACTACTATGGAGCATTGTGTGCGGGGTGTGTATTGGGATGAAGCTGTGAGAGCAATAAAAGAAGTGCTGTTTTTATATTAGGTGATGTCTCTCTTCTTTTAGACCGGCAGACTTTGGAGAAGTGGCCTCTTTTTCCACACGAAAGGCAGTCAGCATTTCTTGCAGGGCAATTGTATCGAGAATGATTCTCACGCCCGCAGAATTGACATTTGGCGTTGCGAACTGCTTGATTAGTTCTGGTAGCAGCAGCACATTATTTAGTTAATTTTCTAGTGACGAGCAAATACAGAATTCATCTGTAGAATGATTACTGGATTCTTCTGGATAAATTGATGTTTTTGCTACAACTGACGAAGTGGCATAAGCTGCTGCATTGTGTTGGGCCATTTCGAGACTTCTCGAGGTTACTACCGCATTATCCAAATTAATTTCACAATTTTCTAGTAGTCTCTGCCGTATCACTGGGGAAGCGAGGCCTGTGATAAAAGCATCCCTTATTGCTTGTTCGGCATGCTGAGAAGCAGTGACGTCTTCAAATTTGCAATCCTTGGAAAGATTTTTAAAGTTAGAAGGAATTGATCAATAGATTTACCTGGCTGTTGTTTTCTAGTGGCGAGCAGATGACGAGCAAATACAGAATTAACTGGTTTGACATAAGTAGATTGAAGAATACTAATGGCGTTCTCGAATGTCGTGCAGTTTGATATCAGGGGATAGACTCTAGGTGATATATAATTAATTAGTATGCTGAGCTACTGTCAGAGAGTCGATGCAATTGTCAAGGGTACGGTACCAGTGATTCCATTCATCAGCGGTTGTCTCCGACGATCCCTCAAATCGACCGGATCTCAGAATGGTATCCATTCTTTTTTATGTTGAATAAATTGTAATGAAGAGAGACCTTTTTAGAAAGTTGAATATTATGGTTTTATTCAACATAAAAAAAGCATACATAGTTACGAGTTACATAGTTAGAAGATATGGACGAACGGACGCCAGAGAGGGAGAAAGAGGCGTCCCACCGTTATTTATAAACACAAGATCACGTGACGTGAACCAACGCGAAATCACACAACAGTTCGTATGCAGATAAGTAGAAGGTATTAAATGAACGAATACAAAAGAATTATAAGTATATCACAACAGTTTGTATGTGAATTTGTAATATAATAAAATTTGTTATTGTAATGGAATATATTTTTCTTTGTTAAACGTGTCAGTATTTTGTTAGATAGGTTGTTATCTGAATTTGAGTGAGTGTGTGACAATTTTTTTTTACATTAGTTGTCATGTAGCTTTTCACAATAGTTGATGTAGTTTCTTTTTGTAGTGGACGTTGAATTTTCTGATTCAGTATTCAAGAAAGGTTTATCCAGCTCCACTATATTTGGCTACAATTCTCACGAACAGTTTCAGGTCTCCTGTCGGAAGCTTCTGAGATTTATTTTGCAAAATTACAAAATTGTGGCACAAAGCCAAAATGTGTGTGTGTGTGTGTGTGGAGGGGGGTGAACTGAGGCTGGTCATCACTGCTATCCTATATCTAGGTAATCCGATTCGTGGCCCATTCACTCGTTACAATTTACCACATACAGCAAAAGAACGTGTCCGTCATCAATCAATCCTCTATTCACCATAATACCTCATACACTCGGGGTGGGGTACAAAAACGCACTTGTAGTGGAACGTTTGGTGGTTACCATTTACTTAAATGGTGTTGACGGCACAAATCAATCCATACAATTTTTTACTCTACGAATATGTTAAGCAAAATGCAAAAACAACAAGAGGAAACAATAAGAAACATTTGTGATTGAAAACAAAAGACAAATATTTGAATAAGTAATTTTCAATGTATTTTTGTAATGAAAATATTTTACAAAAATATAGTCGAATTTTTTTAGGTGAAATCTTGTTAGTTTAATTTATGTTGAACTCAAATTTGGTGAAAAATTAAATTTTGTTAATGAGTTCGAATTCGAAAGGTTGTTTGTTAGAATCTGTTATTGAAGATTCCGTAAATTAATTGCAAGAGAAAAAAATTACTGTTCTACTTAATAAAACTCTTTCTCTATTTTACCTCATGCAATTCTATTGGTTAAAAAATAGAAAAATACAGTCTAGCCCACGCATTTCTTGGAATTAGTAGCAGTGTCTGCTGAGTTTCCGGTAAGCCGGTTAATCATTAAAAAAAACTATAAATACGAACAGCAAGCAAGTTTCTAGGCTTGATTTGAGCCTGTTTTTGCTTACTATAAAATTCTAAAGTTTTAAAAAAAGACTGAGTAGCAAAATTTTCGCTTGGGATTTTTCACCAATCAGAGGCAAGGAAAAAATAATTTGATATGGATAATTTGAAATGATAACTGAGTGATCCTGGTGACCAAAATATAAATAAGGTCGGTGGCTGCTAATAATTGTTAATAAAAATCATAATATTAGAATTGTGTAAGAAAAAGAGAGTTATCATGTTGGAATTGTGTAAGAATTGAAATAGGAATTAACTTTGATAAAAAATAATATTAAAATTATATCAAAAAGTAATTTTAAAAAATAGATGTGTTTCGTTGAAAAAGAAACTACCAAAATGAAACCAGACAGTTTATATAAAAAAAAAATAGATAAAAAAACATGTAAACATTGATTAGTAAAAAAAGAAGATGAAAAAATTGATTAGTAAAAAAAGGCTACAAATTGATGTAATAAAAAACACCAGCATGAAGGCAGATACTTTAAACTTTTTGTCACAAAATGTTTACAGCGTTTTATGACAGCATAAGCTATGACCAATTCCTATACCTTTTAGCCAAAGGGCTAAAAATATAGGAGTTAATTTATGAGCTGCTTTTGATTTACGTGTCTGCTTTATAAGAAAGAAAACTTTAACTGAAAATGCAGAAAAGAAAGACCACCCAGACGTACAGGAACTTTGATCTGGGCAGAAAGGATTGAGCGTCAGAGTGTGTAAAGTCTGCTGCTGATGAGAAAGGAAATTGACAACTCCAGAGAGAAAGCTATGACCTGTGACCTGGGAGGATAAAAGGCTACTATAACTACTAATACTACTACTTCTGCAGCTTATATACCGTATTGCTTCAAACAAGTTCGGTTCACGGAAGTACTGGGAACTATGTAATAATATTGTAACACCGTATCCTCATCCAACTGGACCCACGCACTCCACCAGACCGACCATTGGTATGGTCCAATATTACAGATTAGGCACAAATCTCCGGTTCCTAATGTTCCTTTTTTTTTTTTTTTTTTTTTTTGATCCTGGAGTGTAATCATCAGATCGTAGAAATCCGGAAGCTCCCCGTTGTTCCACCTGCGAGTTCGTCCGGTGAGAATCAGGGTAACAGAAAAAATAAATAACCAAGTCGATTCGATTTTAAACGGACAAATTTTTATATATATATATATATATATATATATATATATATATATATATATATATATATATAAAAGCAAACACACACACCCAAAAAATTCTTGTTGCACTAGGTTGAATATTTCTTGTATGTGGACAATAACCAAACAAACACAATACTTCGAATAATTTCGTTAAGGAGGTATATGGCCTTCGTCTTAACCCTTTTTGGTCTGTTCTTAGCGCAACTACTACAACCTTTGATGTTCCCGTACTCAGTAGACGTAATAGTAGTGGTAATATTCGTAGTAGCAGGAGTAGCGGTGCCTAGATGTTAGCGGCGGTATTTTGCTCTTCGCCTCCAGTTCAGCAACACACAGCGGACGCTTTCTTTACAATCTCTGACGCCACTCCACTCAGTTCGACTACATACGAAGACAGACGGACCCGAACTCTCCTTTTTTCAATCTCCATCATATCTCCACCCAGCTCGACTGCACTCTAAGATAGACGAGCCATAATTCTCCTATCTTCCGGTTGGCTCGCCTCTTTATATAGAGAACTGGTGACGTATTTGTTTTTCTAGTGCAAACGTACTGACATAATTTCAAAGTACAATTTTGCTCTTTCGAGAGTAAACAGTTTACTTTGGTTTCCAAGGTCCACAACAAGACTCCATTGTTTATCACCTCGCTATCAACTACTCTGATGCTTTTTGTAAACTAAAATAAATTCTAAATCAAAACATTTTTTATTTTAACTTGATTCTTAAAGTTTTAAAATCCATTTCTTTTTCTAAAAGTTCCAATTATCACTGTCCCAGTAATTTTCTATATTTTATTTTCTGATATCCTTTTTACACTTACAAAATGATTGTATTTCGTGTTAACTTTGTGTAACATTTACATTTCAAATTCTTTATAGCATTTTTAACATCTTGATTCTTTTGAAAATGCCTTTTTTCAATTTTGCAGCATATTCTCTTTTATTATCATTATTATTATTTCGGGTGTGATATCGCCCCCGCCGCATCATTCCTCTTCACTAAATTTGAGTGATAAAGCAGAACGTTTTATTCGTAAATTCTTCAAACTCTACTACAGACTCATCTCATAATATACAATATTTAAAGAGTTCATAAGTTCATATCAGAAAGTTTTCGTGTTGAACGTCTCTAAGTACTTTAGTATATAAGAGAGAGAGAAGAGAGTCCTTGTAAAATGTATGTATGTATGTATGTATGTATGTATGTATGTATAACATTAGGTTGCCGAAGCAGCTATACTATGGCGAGATTGCAAATGGTAAGTGCCCTCAGCATAAACCAAAAAAGATATTTAAGGACTGTAATAACTGGAAAGAGCTTAGGGTAGGGGTGAATGACTGGGAAAACCTTGCTAGTGATCGAAAGAAGTGACGCAGGTTGTTGTAGAAGGATGTAAGTCAACAGAGGAAAAGAATTTAGCACATGCAGCACTGAAAAGGGATTTGAGGAAAGGTATTACCAGAAGCTTGGATGACAGCACTGCACACTGGAAATGCAAGACATGTTCGTATTCTACTGTCAAATGCTGGATATGTTAATCATCTGAAATCACATCAGAGATGACCTCACTCTGTGTTACCTCCACAACCCAGTGATACTACATGTGTGATCTGTAGGGAAGTATATGAATCAACATTTGGGTTGAAGAGATGTATCATAGTACACAAGGAAAAACTACCACAGCAACATTCGCTTAACCCTGTGAAGACTCCAGTGCACATATGTCATCTATGCTATAGACCTTGCAAATCAGCTGCTGGTTTAAAGAGCCTCATTTGAAGTCATTCGAGAGGAAACAATGATCTAGATTGGGTGTAGGTGCTGATGTGCAAGACGGCAATCTTCTGTGAAGATGGAGCAATCAACATGTATGCAAAAGTATCTCTTGATAGTAGTAATCATTTCGACTCTCTGTGGGATTTTTAGTTGTCCAAAAATGTAGGCATGGAAGAACGGACGAAATATCGTCAACTCTGTTTGCCTTGCCTGGTCCTCTCCGAATTTATCATTTTTTCGTGACAAAGAAATTTATTTCAGAATTGTCCTTTGGTTCACCTGTCTCATTTGACCATCCCTTTTTCTTCACTTCCATTTAGGAATGATGACCTTTTGACCTTCTTTCCTTCATTTTTATCTTTTTGTTTTTATTTAGTTTGCCAACTTTTAGTTTTCTATTTTTTATTTTATTTTATTTTTTGGAAATAGTGAACTTTTAAGTTTTCTATAACTACAAATTTTTGAACTGGTTCAGTCTGTTGCAGGCCGGTGGATGCATTGAGAGATAAACACGTGTGTCTCCTGAAATGCCCACAACAAATATGGCAGACTTGGGATGTGAGTCCATGTGAAGAAATCCAAAGAAATGACAAGAACCAATATGTATGTACAAACAAATGATAATGTATTAACAACAAAGGTATACAAACGACATAGACAATAATGTGTGTAAAAATAAATGTGAAAAAATGGTCCAAAGTATGTGTAGTGGATGAATGTGCGTGCGTGCGTGCCTGCCTGCTTGTATGTATATTGTTCATGCGTTTCCCAAAGGGAACATATTCTCTGCGAGAGGTTACATGTCGGGGCATAAGATCAGAAGAGAGTGAAAAAAAAAACTATCGCATTTAGGTGGAGTAATGGATAAGCAACTCGGATTGAGGAATCGTAGAGCCGAGTTCGAATTCCAGTCGAATCCATTACATTCACTTACGTGCTAATACCCTTGGGAAAGGTATGAATCCTCGTATTCTTCCCCTCCCCAGCTATGGGTAAATAGCAGGGCAGACCGGGTTCTATGACCTTTGATGGCAATTGGTCTACCACCGAAAGAAATGGCAACCTACCCCGGGAAAACAATCTGCCTCGTTAGTCATGTATCGAAAGATATATGATCGCCTAAGCGTGTATCACGCATGGCACATAACTAATTGATTCATAGCCCTGAACTAAGTCTCAAAAAACAATATATAAAATTCATTATTTGTTATCCATGATGTTGAATGTATTCAACTTTTTAACAAGAAAATCTCAAGTTGATGTTAAAATTTGCCGCAAAATGTTGTTGATTTATTTAAGATGGAAGGATCTATTATGACATGTCTATAATTTATATTTAGATACATTATATTTATTTAAAACTTTTCTAGTTGAATTGTTCACTTATATTACATATTTGTAGTTTCAAAAGGTATAATACTTTGGGTGATTCCGGTGATTTTGTTCAAACTTCAGATCCGTGTTGAATTCTTCTCGTTGCTGAAAAAGAAGGTACAAAGGGAAGAAGGGGGCAGAGACACTGGAAATAGATTTAGGAACTTTATTAAAAGGTAGTCTGTTGAAGGGAAATACCTTCCCGAGCAAATGACAAGTGCTTACCCGTTGAAAGTTCATAGGAAAAGAGAATGATTTTTCAAAATCTTAGCAAAAGACAAGGATTCAGTTTAAAATATGACAAAAAGAGAAACCACATTCAAGAAGGAAGTAAGATAAAGGTGCAACCACCTTTTAGGAAAACCGAAAAAAAAAAAAGCCTACTGTTCCCATATAACAATTTTGGAAATGTTTTTTTTTATATTCACACTGTTCGTGCTTTTGGCAATACTTTTTTGGACTTTATTAAAAGGTAGTCTGTTGAAGGGAAATACCTTCCCGGGCAAATGACAAGTGCTTACCCGTTGAAAGTTCATAGGAAAAGAGAATGATTTTTCTTGTTCGTCTTTGGCGCCAGGAAATTCCTCTTTTTCTGTGCATGCGCCATTTGTTCTTCCTGTCATCCTGGGAGATACTTCTTTTTTTTTTTTTCCTTATTTTGAGGGTTTTTTTTATTTTTATTTTTGTAGTAGAGTGGGGAACTTCGTATCATAGATTCAGTGGGCGTATCAAAGATTTTGGTTGGGGATGAAACACATGAACCAGCCCAAGTTTTTTTTGCAAGGCCGATATTGTAATTTTTACAGTTTGTATATTGTAACAAATAATATGAAAATGATATAAAGAAATTATTGGACTCGTCTATTTTCCCAATCTTACCTTCTTCGAGTAATGCACTATTCCAACTTTCATTCGTAAATCTAGCACTCTGATTGGTTAATTTCTACCAATCAGGTTGCCCGCACGGGCACTTCGGAGTTTTGGCGCAAAATCATTTTGGATCCACCCACGTGATCATGACCTCTTAAAAAGAACCCAAAAGCACGTGTGACCAATGAGCAAACACACCCTAGCTAAGTTTACTGGAAAAGAAAAGAAAAACTAAAGAATCAAATACAAAAAACCTACTCTAGCCTAAATCCAGAGATGGGCTGCCCAAGTTCAACCCAGGAAAACAATATCCTGATGCCTAACCGGCATCAAAATGCCACTCCAGGTCAGCCCCTTTTACTCGGCACAAACGCGCAAGATTCACCCACCTTTTGCCAAATTCTGATGAGGTGAGCCGCCGCCTTTCCGTCCTAATCTTGACTTTAAGCTGATGCTTAAAGTACAAGATCAGTTGGGAAGAAGTGAACTTCTCGCCCTCATAGAATTCCTTCTGACGCGTCGTCCAAATCAAAACTCTCATAACACATAGTAAGCAACAGAACACATAATGTTCAGCCTTCGTCATCTGCGGCACCACATTGCTACAAACAGAACTGGCCTCAAGGACAAAGAACTTTCCTTGCAGCATGTGGACCATGAGGCCTTCAACAAACTTGCACAACGGAACTACCACCCTGCAATGAAAGAAGGCGTGACCAACGGTCTCAACTTCCCCAATACAGCGACGGCAGTTTGCATATTTATCCAAGCCCGCTGAACAAAGTCTTTTGGCGATCCAGAGGGCCCACGAATCACCAGCCAGGTGATTGATGCCTCATTGTTATTGAGGCATTTCAATCCAGGCGCCCAAGGCCATATCGAGCGAGCCTCCTGCTTCGTAAGACCAAGATCGTCAATTAGATCATCACGAACGGCCCCACCCCCAACTAATAGTTGATACAATGCCCTACGAGACAACGCCTGGGCGTTGGCGAGGCCATCCGACGTCCGTAAGAGGCGTTTCAGAGCACGACGACATTCGCGGTAGAAGGAGCATTCGGCTCGGGGTGTACGGCCGGCCTCCTCCTCGCACGAGTGCACACTTCTCAGGAATGGGAAGTTTCGACAGACGTCTTCCTTCCAGACAAGGATTCAGTTTAAAATATGACAAAAAGAGAAACCACATTCAAGAAGGAAGTAAGATAAAGGTGCAACCACCTTTTAGGAAAACCGGAAAAAAAGCCTACTGTTCCCATATAACGATTTTTGAAATGTCTTTTTTATATTCACACTGTTCGTGCTTTTGGCAATACTTTTTTGTTCATTGTTGTCCAACCACAGGAGAATTTCCACTTGTGAACTTCAAAATTCTTTTGGCTCTCTGCCCGAATGTAACATGCTTTAAAATGCCTTCTAGTTCCACTCCTTGATGCCAACAATGCTTCTAGTCCTTGATGTCAAATGCCTTCTCCTACTTGATGTCAAATGCCTTCGCTCCTTATCTACTGACCTGAATTCTATTTATTCAAAAGAAAAAAAAAAGCTAACAGAAGGTCCACATTCGGGTTCTTACGTTTCTCATTGGTCAGTAAATACGAAAAAATGTCCATAAACTTTAAAATGGACCATTAACAAATTTGGCGGTTTTATCCGCTGAGCCTAAAAAGATAATTCTCCTGGCTGAGTCTGAACGTAGCGAGAATAACTTCTGCCTTGTCACCCATGTAGCATATAGGGGTATTCACTTAGGTTCAATCATGAGCACTCCTCGTCCACTTTTGCCAATTGTTTCAACTAGTCGAATGCGAATATTACTAGCGTCAACACATGGTTGTGCATTTTCAAGTTTTTCGCAATTTGTTGAATTTCTGAATAGTGTTATAAAATAAAATAAGACATATCTCGGCTGATTTGCAGGCAAAGAAACTTACATACTTAAGAGCGAGAGCCGGATGTGAACGGGACAAGGCCCCGTCACAAAATGACCATTATCGTCGTCTGCGCATAAGCCCGACGCACGAGTTCCGGTCGAAAAGTAAAATAATATTTTAAAGTGTTTCTATTTTTCGACCAATAAAAATGCTTCCATCCTAATTATACTCGCGTCGTTTTTCGAGCCTGTTAAGCCATAAAAAACGCCATAAAAGAGATCACACGGGGAAGTACAACAGCAGTCAACAGGAGGCCAGGGAAGAGACCTGTCACGGGCAGCCAGCAGCAGTCAACAGGAGGCCAGGGAAGAGATCGGTCACGGCCGGTCTGAGCAGCCAGCAGCAGTAGCGCCACGCCAACCAGCGAGAACTACTATGAGAGATCAACCCAGTTCAGTAGCCGGCTTATGAACTATACCACAAGGTAGCTGTCCCAAAACCACGCGTTCCTATTGAAATACATCACGTAAATCTATTTCTGCTGTTGTCGTATTTCTTTCTTGTCTATAACAATAGGATATTAATATTTTTCTGACACCCATGAGTACTACTTCACTTTTACTTTACTTTTGTCTTTTCCGTTTTGTATAAATCCCACTCCTGACACCATGTTCTGTTAGTACTTATAGACCGAAGTGAACACATATATTGATGCTATTTGAATCAAGATACCTTCTCCTCTCAAGACACTTTCTATTTCAAAAATGAAACTTTATTACCAAAAATATTTAAAAAACAAAACGCGCCTTAAAATGGAAAATTACAATATTTTCTTCACATTTTATGTATTGTATGTTCAAAGTGAATCGTGAAATTAGTCCAGATGTCGTAAGTGAGTAGTTTATGATCTGTAATTATCTTGAATTCACGTCCTTCTAAACTATAGCGGAAATGTCAGATAGATAAGTAATTAGCGAGAAATTCTCTCGAAAACGTTCTGTATTTCATTTGTGAGCTTCAGAAAGAAAAGGATATGGGCTTATTTTCTCAGTTAATGTTTTGTTGTAAGATGGCACCAGCAACATTCCACGAATCATCTGTTAGTTACTAGTGCGTTCTCATTATCACTGAAATAATTTGGTTTTGCAAAGCTTACCAAGGCTTTCTTTAGTTCGTGATAAACATTTTAAGTAAAATTTTTGCATTCTTTCTCCGAGTGCTTTTATTATATCTCTTAATAAGGTTAATAATGACGTAGCAAAAATCTTCGATAGTAATTTATCATGCCAATAAACCTTCCAGGTTGTCGAGTTCATTCTGGCTGTAGAAAATTTTGTGGGAAAATCTCTCGGGGAGAGGGGACATTCCTGTTTCATCTATTTCCTTTCATAAACTTGAAAGTTTCTTAACATCAAATGTACATTTACCGACGTTAATTTTTAATCCCAACTGCTGCAGGCATTCAAAAGCAAGTTGGAGATGTTCCAGGTGTTCAACCATATTCTTTCTTGCTATTAACAAGTCGTCGATATATGCAAATGTGAAGAATAAACCTCTTAACACTTCGTCTATCAGCCTTTAAAAATACTAAGCTGTGTTTCTTAAACTAAACAGCATCCTGGAGAATTCGAATAAACCGAAAGGGGTGGTTATATCAATCTTTGGTATACCGGTTTTTCGACGGGAATTTGGTAGTACGCTTTGATTAAATCAAGTCTGGTAAAAATGGGTGCGTACCCTAATAATCCTACAGCGAAATCGTGCATATGGGAAATAGGATAGCAATCTCAGACACTTGAAACATTTAGTCGTCAGAAATCGCAACATGGGTTCCAAGCAGAAGAATCTGCTTTCGGTACCATGTGTAAAGGAATCTGCTTTCGGTAACATGTACAGAAGAATCTGCTTTCGGTATCATGTAAGACGGTCGAATTATTCCTATTATTATTCATGTACTGAAATTCTTCATTTGTAATTTTGTATTTTGCCGGACAGAGTCTCCGCAGAGTAGAATGAGTCAGATAACCTATGATTTGAATGTGATGTTTGGTAGTATGTAATACTGGATCTGTATGCTTGAATTGGGTTGTAATCCTTGGGGATTTATAAAGAATTTCGCGAAATAATCTTGTCCAGTAGTGCTGAGCTGATACCTGATAAAAGGTATCGAGGAGTTCTTCGGATTTTTAGTTGAGTTTCATTGTATATCAGTGTTTTGGTAGCCATGGTTGTGATAGCTGGAAACGTGTGATGAACTTTTCTCCTAGTATGGGTGTTTAGAAAAATCCACGAAAAACTTCGTCGAATTCTAAAATTTAATGTAAATGATTTTCTACCATACGTGTCATCATTCATTGCTTGACGTTTATGCAGCAATGGTGTTATTTTTTCTAGTGTCTGGGTGATAACGATAATTTCGACATCTGTGCGACTAAATATGAGTGATATTCGCCTATGTTGTTGAAAAACGTCTAACGAAATTCTGAACTTGTTGAAGGCAGTTTTTGAGGTGAATCCATATGACAAGCTGAGTCAAACTATTTTACAACGGGACTGGTGAGTCCGAAGAAAAGAAGTTAATGAATCTCTTTAGTAATATGTCTATCGAACATAACTCCTGAGACACGTGAGGCGTCTTCTCGAACCTCACACTTTGACTAAAAATATTTTGCATCGACTATGGTTGAATAAGTTACCAAAAAAATGAGACTCGAATTTTAACCACTTGATTGAAAGGCGCCTACCTGAAGAAAATGGCAGGAATCGCTGACAAGATTTGCGAAAACGTATGCACACAAAATGTTGAGGCAATTCAAAATCCGCCTAACAAATGGACCAAATCCAGCAACTTCAATTCGCCATAGTCAATCTTACCGAACAAATGGAAGTCATATCAGTGAGATCTGGACAACATGTCTCGCGTTATCATAAGTGGCATTACAGTCGAAATTGACGTAGCAACTGACATAACGCAAAAAACCTATACTTGAAAAATGTTGATACCACCCTAAATTTAGTACTAACACTAAAAAGTGCACAAAACCCGGGAAACGCCTATTCTGATCAGTGAAAGAAGAAAGTGATTATCATCAGGGAGCGGTAATCCAACAGAATCGACAAGATTACGCAAATAATAATGACATACCGGAAGACATTAGATCCATCTTCTTAACGTTGTCTCAGAAGTTAGGAGCAAACAGTTGAGAGCTGCCTCAGACTGTTAGCTTAATGAGTCACAGCTAAGCTTGTCCGAATTCTGATGAATATAACGTGTAGCAGAATTAGAACGGTGTGGCTTCATTTAGAAACAGTGTTAATTTTATGGTTAAAATGGTATCAGAACGAGAAATACAAATGCAGAAGGGCGTATATTTATGTTTCATAGAATATGAAAAAACATTTGGTATGTTGTGACACAAAGATCTATTCGAAATGTTACGAAAACTCGATTTATTCCGGAAATATATTAGAACAATGCGGAAGATTTACTAGAAACATCCAATTTGCATAAGTATAGAAAATGAATTGGGCAAGTACATGAAAGCAGAAACGAGCGTATGACAAATATGTGTCTTCTCGCCAGATTTATTTAACCTGTACAGCGAGGCAATCTTAAGAAGACTTGAGATTCGGCTGGGATTTGTTATTGGTAGGCACAACCTCAACAACATAAAATATGTAGACAACACCCTATTGATAATAGAGACTGAAAGAAAACTGCAGACACTTCTAGACATGATAGTAAATAAAATAGGAAGAAAGGATTAAATATCACTTGTAAAAAGACATAATTTATGGTGATTAGTAACAGGAACAGCCAAGGATATACACAAAGTTAACTATCTAGAAACTAGAAACAAACTATGTGACACAGAAATGCAAAGATGCATTGTAGTAGTGAAACATGCTTTGCAAAACTAAGCAAATTAAGAAATAAGATTTCGTTTGAAACAATGTAATATTAATCTTTCTATTGGAAATGAATGCTTGAAAATTTCCTTTCATATAAAGATGAGGCATGAGACAAAGATGTGGCTCTACAGAAGGATACTAAGAATATCACAGATGTGAACACGTGAGCAACTAAGAAGTTTTAAGGAAAAGAGGAGTGAAATAGACACTTGCTATGAATAAAAAAAAGCCAGTTCATATTTCTGGGAGATAATGAGGAAAGGCACTTGGAGATTCCCACGTGACATATTGAAGGCAAGAAGAGCAAAGGGACCGAGTAATTTACGTAACGTGTGTAAAAAAATAGAAGAAAATGAACAGGGATAGTAAGGAGACAAACATTGCTAAAAGGCCACAAGGGAAAGAAAGAATAGAAAGTTATAAAGAGCCATAATCGCCTACGTCCTAAAGCGAAAGGACTTTTTTTTAGTAAGACATGTTTTCATCACGTGCGTAAATAACATAATTTCCTGGCAAAAAGGGAAAAATAAAAATATTTTTTCTTTTGCGAGGAGGTATCAATAACACTTGATATGTTTTCAATAGAACGAAATACAAGACAGGCTGAGATTTTATAAAACATTTATTTCATAACAAAAAGTTGATACTCTTTACCACTGACTAGATGGTCCAAGAGTCTACATTTTAAAATGTGAAAAGTATTACAGTTATGTCAGCTGTAGGAAGGGCTCTTGGTGAAGGAAAGAACGAATAGAGAAGTGGAGAATTCTGTTGGCAGCATGAGTTTATATAGGCTCCGATCGTCTGCTGCTGCTATTATTGCCGTATACATTTTATATTTATAACAAAGATGATGAAAATTTATTTTGACCAATGGGAAAAAGGGATTGGATCCGGGCTGAAAACAAAACTAAGGTAAAGTTTAACGAGCCTATGTGAAAATTTATTTTGACCAAAGAGAGTGGCTTACAAATTGGGAAAAAAGTAACGAGCCGATGTGAAATCGCTTTTTGATATAAATAGGCAGAGAAAGTTGACTCAAGGCAGAGGGAAAAAGCAGAAAGAAGCAGGAGGCAGAAAACCCGTCAAATTACACGCTTATACATTATCAGCCTCTAATGAGTTCAGGGTAATTTCAAAAACAGTATTTTACAAACTAACAACGAAAGAACATTATCACAGAGAAACTTAAAGACACTAAGGAACCTGGCAAGACATAAGGAAACCTACATTACCTGCACGGAAAGGGAGGTGAAACTGTCATAATCAATAAGAACTCATACAATGAAAAAATAATTCATTACTCAACAACACATATGGAAAATAAACGGAAAATAATTACTGAAACACAAAAATTTAACAAAGTGATTAGGAAACATGAAAACAAGTCATAATATAGACTAATAGAATATCACCCTAAAATACACAAATTTTACGGTTTCACTAAAACTCACAGGCTGCACAACACGCCTCATTGTTTCAATAACAGACAGCGCTCCCCACAAACTGGCAAAAAATATAACAAAAATTTAACCCTCTCCTCAGAACAATTAGCTCATCAGATATAAAAGAATTCCGGTAACCTAGTTGAAAAATTAAGGGAAACAAATATTTAACACAATCAAAGATAAACCTTTCCCTACCAATAGCCAAAATAATAAAAATCTCCCGTCTCATCACCAATCAATGCTATTTCACATTTAATAATAATTTTTATAAGCAAAAATTTAGATTACCAATGGGGATCGCCTCTTAGAGAAGTAATGGCATGTATTTTAGAATTTCTAGAATCTGGACCTTTCCAAAATATTTCACCTAAACAATCAACATACTTCCGATATATTGATGATGTTTCGTGATATTGATTTACCCGAACTAAATAAACATTTTGCATACGAAATGGAAGAAAACAATGCTTTAACCTCCCTAAATATCATGCTATACCGAGTTAACAGCATCTTAAAACTTAGTGTCCCTCGAAATAAAAAAGATCAAATAAGTTTCTACTCCTATCATAACAAATTAAAATCCGGAATAAGCATCAGATTCTACTTAAGTGCACTCAGAATTTGCAGCCTTCAGCATTTATTCGAAGAGGAGAAATACATTGAAAAAAATTCAAGCTCCTCTAATACCCTATTTCATATTCAATAAGAAACAAGAGGCTCATAAAATATTCCAAAATAGAAAAGCAGCCTCTCCTGACAAACTCAACGAAACAAAAATATATATTGTTCTACATTTGAAAAGAATTTATTTAAACTCAAAATAAAATTTGTCGCAGCTACGTCTAAAACAATAAAATACTTAATCAATACAGGTAAAACAACAAGTGAAAAGATGAAGGAGGAATTTACACTATCACCCGTAAAAATTGCCAGAAAGAATATATTGGAGAAATCTCAAGAAGTTTAAATAAAATATTATATGAACACAAAAGAGAAATTAATAAAAAAAACAAACACTTTAAATGCATTAGCTGCTCATCATAACGAAACTGACCACAATTTGACATAAAAAATGCTACTCTAATTAAAAGAGACAAAAAATTTTAATCTACAGTGAATGTGCGCCCAGGTTCTAACAACGTTTCACTATTTTTGGCAGATCTTCTCTTATCTCAATGTGAAATATATAACAAAAATTATGGAAATAAAAACAAAACGAATCTATATTAAATTAATTCGTGCACATGCCTAGTCGTATCAATGTAAACAGACCTAGTCTGATAAAGTCCTAAAAGACGAAACCTCTTTCCTCTTTGTCAAACAACTTACTTCCAAAATTGTTTTTGATATTTAAAAATGTATATATCGTTATCTCACACAGATATGTATATCTATATAAGAAATATGTATATGTGTGTAGAAGTATACATGTGAAAAAAAGCTCTAAAATTTGCTATGCTTGTATGTGTATAGTATGCACACACACACATACACACACGCATGCACCCCCATATATATATATATATATATATATATATATATATATATATATATATATATATATATATATATATTCAAGCATGCTTGGTTAAGTAATTTAGACGTAGTATGTCTATTTATTTTAGTTTTAATCCTTTTTTGGTGCCTGTAGAAAATTGATCAAGAAAAAATCCGAAATTCTTTTTCAAATATTTATTATTTTTCCAAGCACTTTCAATCTCAACTGAGACCATCTTCAGGGGTTACATATCTACGGATGTGTTTGTGTTAAAACCGTAAATTTAAAATATTTTTCAAGGTATGTAATTTATGTGGTTTTTAAAAGATTTTTTAATTGTAGCATTTTAATTTAGTATTTTTTATATAACACTTTGCTGCTACAAACATTTAAGAACTTTGTTGCAATACACGTAGTTGATTTAGTTGGCCGTAATTCTCCTATACAATGGCTAAGAAAAGTTTTAGCCAGGAGAACTAAACTACATCTAATTTCAAAATTTAATTATGTAATCACTATTCAACATAAATAAACAGTATTTGGAACTAGTATGGAGTAGGTCCTCCAATTGCTAGTTTCAGTGTTTGTATTCGATTTTTCATGGATTTGATCAAGTTATTAACAATCGTCTGAGTCATATTTTGCCACTTCTTTAATAATGTTTCTTTAAGAGTTGCCACTGACGTGATTTTGGTTGCACGCTCTCGAAGTTTTCGGTCAAGGTGTTCCCAAATGTGCTCTATTGGATTCATGTCAGGATTTTGGGCTACCCATGGAAATGACTTGATTCTTTGCGATTCCTTCCAGACCTTTTCTACTTTGTTCATATGTCATGGCGCTCCATCTTCTTGCAAAAGGTAGACATTCTTGTCAATCTGATTGGTTTCAAATAGTCGGAGCAGTACTTTATCTAATATTTGGCAGTATTTTAGACCATTCAACTGCTCGTCAACAAGAATCAGCTCAGATTTTCCTCCAAACAAGACAGTGCCTCACACCATTACTCCAATCCCTCCATGTTTCACAGTTGCTTGCAGACATTCAGTGTTTCAAGTCTCATTCTGATTTCTCCAAACATAAACCTATCTTGAATTCGAATATTGACAGAATTTACTTTCATCTGACCAAATAACAGACTGCCAAAATTCATGATCTTTGCTCTCAGATTCTCTCACCCTCTCCATACGCCTGTTCCTGTTAACCTCTAAAATCTTTCTTGCAACACTTCTTTGATAGCCTAGCTCTTTCAGTCTTTCTCACCGTATATGGCGACATTTGCATGCTGTTGGCGACATCTTTGATGCTCTGACGACGCTTTCTGATGACTTCCCTATTCAGTGCCCTTTTCGTTCGCTAAGACACGATGCCTGGTTTTCCTGAACGTTGTTCCACACGACAATGGCCTTCTTCATTTAATTTCCTGACAATATCATGAGCCGTTTGATGATGAACCTGGAAAAACCTAGCAATTTCTCTATTTGACTTGCCACACTGATACCATCCTATTATTTGCCCTCATTGAAATTCACTAATTTCCTTACTTCCACGAACTTTCATTGCAAGATATAAGTCAACTATTGTTCATAGATGAGAGTAGGTTGATACTAACACAGTATTGTCTGAAAAAAAAGAAGGGACGTTATTAAACAAGTCAAAATTGCTGTAATCAAAGGTGGCTAAAAACATCATAAAGGGCTTCCAGAATTTTAAGTTTTTGGTTATTATTATCTTGATGAAGCACTGATGTATGTTTGACTAATATCTGTCTGAACTGTGAATGTGGATATGCGTGTTCCTTTAAATGTTCTGAGATTAAACTATGGCCATTCAAGTGAAACGTAAGCCTTCTTGTCATTGTCATTGTTGTAAAACCAACATACGTATTAACATTTTTATCAGAGATGCAATCTCCTAAAGTACATTTCAATTGATATACAATATTTGTCTTTTGACGGAGAAGAGTTGTTATGGATGATTAGTTGGTTGTATTAAATTTAGTATAGTGCATAATTAATCTAATATTTTTTATTTGGATCAGTGAGGGGATATATTAGTGTTTATGAGTATTTTTAGAATTGTTTCCTCTTGCTTATAGTTAGAATGCATTGCGGTATAGTAGTTTGATATGTTTAGAGTTATCTGGGGACGTATTATGTTCATTTTATTTATGTTAATTATATATGTTTAGACTCTTCTCTGTCAACTAGTGTCTTACAAAAGATCAACAATATATATATATAATTTTCAATTATATTTAAATTTTTCCCATAAATAGTATTAAAAAAAGAATTTTAAAAATGTTTATTTTCGCTAAAGTGCTTGATTAAATAAAATTGTAATTCATTATTTTTTTTTCTGCGGTGTACGGAGTCAATATAAATTCGCTTTAATAAAAAGTAGTTAAAAACGAATCTAAAAATTATCTATTACGCTAAAAACTTTTTTCATTATAGATGATCATTTTCAAATTTTGATTTATTTTATTTTGATTATCATTTTCAAATTTTGATTTATTAATATCAGTAAGATTGAAATCGTTTCATAAGATTAGATTCAAGTTTATGATGATGAGCTAATGTTGACTTGTTCGGTTACTTCTGCGTTACACTGTATTAGCTTACTTTATCTACTTTGCAACAAAACATTTTCTCAGAAATTTTAGTACCTAGTCTAGTTTTTATTTAGTACTTCGCTATTATTGTTCACCCAGTTTCCACTGAGTCCAAGTCCGCATTGCCCGGTTCAATAATTGAACTCAGTTCCTATGTCACCAAATTCACGAACCAACGATTTAATCTATTATTTTATGACACATTATTGTATAAAGTGTAAATAATCTCATTCCAGAAATAAAAATAAAAAAATAATAATAAAGTGTAAATAACCTCATTCCAGAAATTCACTCAGAAATTTACTTGTGCCGTAATTGTATTTTAAATACAATAAATAATAATTCGCTCAGAAACAAAGATGGTGATGCTAGTCTGGAAAATATGTGGAAGAAAAATACTTAATCTCAGAATTTCAGAAAACATTAAATAAGCAGCTATTTTAAGAATTCCCTAGTCTTTGGGTGAATTTATAGTTAGGGTTGTAAATGAGTAAATGTAGTGTACAGTGGCGACAGATGCAGACAAATATCTGTATAGTTATTCATATACATAACATCATGTTAACATTTACATAAATACTTTATATTTTTATTAAGTTACAAAATCAAGTTCAGAATGTGTAAATACATCTGAAAACTAGTATCAAAATAGAAATGGCAAATGAACACTCTGGAATACACAGAATTTTATTTAATTCTTATATTACAATATTTCCGTTGCAACAAATAAGAAGCTAAGTAATGATTTGTTAGGTAATTGGAATATGAAGAATTAAGTAGATCAGAATATACTGGTTTCCTTTGATGTACTTGTTGAAAAGAAATGAAAGTTATTACTTAGGTGTTTCTAAAAATTCATTTAAAAATTGAAAAATCTTTCTTGAAGCTTTAATTTTAGTCTTAATTCCAACTTAATAGATTAAATTTAATATTCGCAATAAACAAAATACTTTGATGTATTTCAAACTGAATTTAAACTGGTTGGAATCTTTTTTCTGATTGTCAATAAAATCTATAAATCCATCCATATTGGCAGAACAGTCAATACAAACTATTTCGCCTCATTAAAAATCTTTCAAGAATAACACTTTTCTGAAATTTTATTTGAGAAGAATTAGCTGATTTAAAGTATCGCAGGAAAGCATTTATTTAAAGACACAGAGTGTGTGCTTTCTGAATTGCTGAGCGATTTAATGACAGCTTGATGTTTGAGAAATTTAAATAAGGGGGACAGAACTGAAATAAATTAATTAATAACTACAATGTGAACGCCTTTTGTAATTATCCTGTACTATAAAAAATTTAAAATATTTTAAGCCTATCAAATATTTTATTGAATTATTTACTTACGGAAACGCCTGTTAAGAAAATGTTAGAAAATTACCAATTTTAAATTTATTGTACTTACATTTCTTATTGTTTGATAATATCTTGTATGGACGCTCGTATTTACAATTATCGATGTTTATACAGACAACCCCCAAAATTTTGAAAATACTATAGGTCGTTTAATTGTAGTGAGCTTTTCCAATTATCATTAGTAAATACAGTTTTAATTTAATAAAAACAATCACTTGACTACTACAACTAATACAGAATTTTAAGATTTAAAAGCTTGTAAATTATTTTATTCTTGTAAAAATGCATTTTTCATAAAAATATTTACTCTTAAGGCAATATTTTTCATAATATATTTTATTCATAAAACCAATTAAAAGCTTACATAATTAAAAATATATATTTTTGTTTTCTACAACTGGGTGTGGTGTATGATCAAAACAAAATTAAATTCTTCGAGGACTTGTCCTTATAACTGTAGTGGGTTAGCCAATCTGTATCAGTGAAGATACAAATTAAACTGACCCTCTACTATTTTTACTAAATCAAATGCAACGACGACAACAACAACATCAAGTGAAATAATCAAATAGGCAGATATTTGTTTTAACAGAAAATATTTTTATATAACAACAAGTACACATGATATAATAAAGTTGTTTAAAACCCTTTACAGTTCTTGGTTGTGTGATCAAGGGCAATATAAACAGTGTTAAGCTGTAGCTCTGGTAAGAAATTAAACATTTTATGTTGATGGTAAAATTGAATGAAATAGATTGCTTGACTTACTGTAGAGTTGTCTCGCTTCGGCTGATATAGTTACGATTTCCTTTATGTTGTTAAGATATTGAGTCAGTTGGTTTCTAAATCTCGTCTTAGTTGAATTCATCACTAGATGAGTTGATGTTGAAAAGAAATTGAATTTCACAAGCCGGGTTGATGTTAATAAAAAAATTAATTTTAGCGAGGAAGTTGGGTTTCATGGATTCGTGTAACGAGTTGATTATTTTAAGGACTCATTAAGTCGTGTCGAAGTTTCATATTTATGAATTTTCTTGATCACGTGGGAGGCTCGAAAGAATGTTTACCAGTTTTTGTGTGTTGGTCTCCGAACAGGCCAACTCGAGGTCAACCGTGTGGACGTAGGCAGAAACATGACATTATTATTTAAGGACTAATCAGAAAGTATTTTTTCGTACTGAACTCTGGAGTCAATTTTAATGGATTCAGTATAAACTGAGAACAGTTAGCTGTGATTATCTTTTAACAGGTTTAAAACAGAGAATGTAGGTATCTAATTCTTCATAACAAATATAAACATTAAGCGAAACAAAAAAGAATTCCTGAAATTTCATAGAAATCTGATGACTGTATGGCAGGGGCTCGCAATCTTTGGCATGCGTGCTAAACATAGCACACCGATGACTTGTTTCTGGCACGCGAAACTTAGTCATTAGATTCCTTTTCTGACTTACTTTTAGCCTTCCTCTTCTTTCATGTATATCATTATCTCACGTATCTTTATTTTCTGTCCTTTACAGATTGTGCAAAATGTCACGATCATCAGCTAAGAAACTGTGTCATTCAAATGAAGCGTATATTAGAGAATTTAAAAAAAATACAAGACTTAAAAAAATTGGCATGATTAAGAAAGACAATAAGGCCTCATGCATTTTCTGTCCGAAACAATCGTTTGCCGGAATTCTTCTGTAAAAAGATATTTCGAAAGTGTTCATAAAACTTTGTTTCCTTTTTAGAAATCTTGGTGAAAACATTTTTACAACTTTGACTCTCACCCGCACAAACTTATTTAATTTTATGAAATTTATTAAATACCAATCGAAATATGTTTTTTTCGCATTTAATCTTTCGTCTCCAATGCTACCTGGATTTACTAAAAACAAAATAATTTCCATGTCTGAGGATGACTGTATGCACAGTTGAAAGTACTATCAGATTAAAAAAAGACCTTATATAGCTTGTAATTATTAAAAACAAGGATCATAACATTCATCGAGTGGTTCGCAGGTTAATGCAACTTTTAAAATTTTGTTGCAAAGTGTTTTCGCCATTTTATATCATTAACTTTACTATTTTCTAATTTTTTTTTGTATGAATGATTCATTGTATATATATATATATATATATATATATATATATATATATATATATATATATATATGTAGAACTAATTTAGAGAACATAAAACATCATATTTTTCTTTTTTTTTTTTTTTGTAAAACAGGACCCCATTTACAGAAAATCTACGCTGAATCGTAAAATAAAAAATACAATATAACTAAAACATTATCTAGAAATCTTTTTAATTGATTTTATGGATAAGATATAGACATTATTGTCTTAAGAAATAATTTGTTTCGATGAATAATGAATTTTCAAGAATTGTTTTAATTTTTTTTTATAATTTTAATTAGAATAATTTATAAAGTATTAAATCTTTTAAATTTCTGTATTAATTTGTATGCGTTAGGTGATATTTTTATTAAGTAACAACTATATGTACTAATCATAAATGGAAAAGCTTACTATAATTCAGAGACCCTTCAATATTTTAAAAAGAATTTTGATTTTTTGTGTGTATAAACGTGTCGATTTTTGTAGATACGGACACACGACAGAATAAAAAAAATAACCACAACTATAGTAAATTTGAATCCAAAGTACCGAAAATTCAATAAAACATTAGATTATGGATTTTCCAAATTTTAAAGATTACTGCGTAGTTAAAAGTGCTATAAAAAAGCGCTCACGTAATTTTACAGATATGTCACGCGTAAAAAAATAGTTAAATTTCACAAACATCAAGCTCACAACACCTAATAAAACACCTACGTCTATGTTAAAATGCATTTCTGTGATATTTTAATGTAAAAGTAAGTAATATTTGTTTTAAACTTTAAATCAGTTAATATTCCTCAAATAAGCTTTCAGAAAAGTATATTTTATTTTTGAAAATTTATTTGAGGAATATTAGCTGATTTAAAGAATACTTGTGCTGTCAGATGACTAAAAATAGCTAACGTCAACGATTTTTAGCGATTTAAAAATAATAACTCCTTCCAATCAATTTGAATTTGTTTTGGATTACAGCAAGGTATTTTACTTATTGGAAATATCAAATTTAATCTATTAGCTTGAAATTAAAATTAAAATAAAAGCCTTTTTCTTTCTAAATATTCATTTAAATGTTAGGTATCACATTTTTTGGAAGTACCTACTTAAAATAGAAGACAAGTTACAAATAAAACACTTAACACGTCCTTTAGCTTTTAGTAACGTTAATCTAGTTTGGGACAAGGACAAATTAATACGTATTTGAAGTAAGTATGTGTTGCGTTGAAAAATCCTCTCTGCTTTGAAATTCAGTATCTGAATGTATATGAGAGCGTGCGTTATATTGTTGGGATTGCTATGAGTTTGAATTTGTTATCAGAAGGTTCTTATATTAAGATGGTTAGTTTACGGACATGTTCACCATATTAATCCACAACAATATAGAATATAGGCATTCAAAAACGAATCAATCACAAGGCAATTGAGTAAAAAACACCGGTAATTAGGATTCAATATAAACAACATGCATTTATGTACAATTTATATACAATTTGAAAACTTGTGGTTTGATAATGCAAGAAATTGACCATTGATAAATTGGGTGTCTTATTGATTTACAGTTCAAAATTGTTCAAGTGTTAAAGAACTGGTCAAACAGAGTAAAATGGAAAATATTATTTATACAGAATTTTGTGTTGTTTGTATGCGTGAATAAAGTAGAGTATAATTGTTAAATTTTTTCCAGAGTTGTTTACCTTGGATTGTTCTGTGTTTGTCTTTTGTTAAAATACAATTTCTATATTAGTAGTGTGTAAGAACACTTTTCTTAGAAAGTTGTGAGTGAAAATGTGAAAGATTAATGTTGATGTTTGAGTTAGCAGTTGACGCACGAAAAGTATCTTAAGTCAAAGTAGTGACACGCGTGGATTCGTGTGGCATCTCTCTGAAGTTTAGTGACTGACTGGTGAATTGGGTTGAGATGGTCCTTTTTATTTGTTTCTGGAAACCAAGATAGGCTCCAGCGAACTGGGCGCGAAAACAGTTTTTCGACAATTGCTACATGTCTCGACCAACAGAAAGTCGAGATTTGCAATGCGAGGTGTTGGTTGGTTAAAACTGATTCTGATGGAAGAGTATATTTTATCTCCGAGGTGAGTATGAAATATGGACGATTCTGTAATATCACCATTTTTAATTTTTTCTAAAAAAGTATGATAATTTCGACATTCAGAGTCAGTGCTTCCAAATTGGAAGATTCTTATTGCAAAAATTGGTAGCCTTGCATGTTTTTTTTATTTTTACTCTTTCATCGAATTGTTTATTTATTTTAATCATGAAGGTGTTAAACATCAAATACGGAGTTAATTAATAAATACTAAATGTAAAGTTTATAACTAATAAATACAACAATCCGGCGAAAATTATTATAAATACGATAGTAATGACTACTTTAAAAAACATTGCTTGTTGTTTGCGTCTCAGGCGGTATTTGCGTTTCTCTTCAAATGAGGCTTCGCAGTCATTAATCATAAAAGATAGCATTTGTAGTCGCTCTCTGAGAGCTGACAACCTCATTACTAAAGATCTTTGCTTCATGTCACTTTCCGCGAATCTTAAGAGAAGTTTTTCCTCGTCTCTTTCCAAGCTGCTTGGAAGGGGCTCAACAAATACTTTGTTTTGTTTCTTCTAGCCTGTTGTGATGCTGGAAAAACAAGTTGTTTATAAAAAGAAAAGAAAAGAAAATTAACTAATCGCAGTATTAACATCTAGCATTTAAAAATGAAGCAATATTAAGTCTCAGACAAAGAAAATTTTATTACAAATAAAAGAAAAGTTAATTACAAATAAAGTATTTGGTATCATTTTTCTGTTACGATTAAATCTTTAAGAGAATCGTCTGTAACTTTAGAAAAACCATTATTAACATATCCAACATGTTTGGGCATCTTTCTGCTTTTCACACAACGTTGTGTCCGAGTTATTCTGCAGCTACATTCAGGTGTATTTCGTAAAAACAAAGACACAAAAAAACCGACAGAATAAGCTAAAATTGAGCTTTGCTGAAGTAGTTCATATTTCAAGACGTTTTACTTTTGCAACTGCTACCATACCTCACAGGACCGTTGTATGCATGGTGATCAATAAATAAATAAATAACAAGAAGACCAAAATTTCACCATCACTAAAACTAATAATACTGAAAAAATTTAGTGAAGCTACGGAAAAGTAGAAAGTTATAGAAAACAAAATGACACATAAAAATAAATAAAAAAAAATGTAATAAATAAATAAAAAAATAAAATGTAAAATGTTTCAAATGAAATTGGTAACCTCGTATTTTTTTATTTTTACTTTTTAATCAATTTGTTTATTTATTTAAATCATGAAGATGTTAAACACCAAATATTGAGTTAATTAATAAATATTAAATATAAAGTTTATAACTAATAAATATAACAATCCGTCGAAAATTATTATAAATTTAAAAAACACTGACGTCTCAGGCGGTATTTGCATTTCTCTTTAAATGAAGTTTCACAGACATTACTCATAAATGACAGCATATTTTTTATTGTTTTTCTATGAAAATAAAATGTAAAATGTTTCAAACACAGAAAACCAGAAAATAAAAAATTGAATGAAAAACACAACGGAGAAATGAAATATTACTAAAAGAAAAATTCAACAAAAAGGAAAACAATTCATAATTATTCAAGATAAATACTTCCCAAAATGTGGCTAATTTTGATAATATTGAATTCCTGTAATATGTTAATAATTGACTATGGAGTTACAACGTCTATAAATAAATTTTTATCTATTCTAATAAATTTCAATTTATTAGAATTGATAAAATTTTGATTCATTCAAAACATTGTAGGTAACTCCACAGAAACGTGATATATAAGGTTTAAAATGAATTTTTAAAAATGAAAAATCTTTCTTGAAGTTTTAATTTCATGCTAATAGATTAAATTTAATATTTCCAATAAGCAAACTACTTTGCCGAATTTCAAAAATAATTTAAATTGCCTGGAAGCAGTTTTCGTCTTGAAATTGCTAAAACTAATTATTTTAGAGCCATTTTAGATACCTTTCGTCACAATGTAATTCTCTTTATTAAAAAAATCTTTAAAAAAAATAATACTTTTCTGAAACTTTACTTGGGGAATATTAGCTGATCTAGTACTTTGGGGTGAAATTTACTGTAGTTATCGTGCTTAGTTTCTGATAATGTAGTGTATCGATGTCCGTATCTACAAAAATCGGAACGTGTACAGACACAAAGAATTCCAGACAGTTATTTGAATATTGGCGATCGATGAAGTGTATTAAGACAATAGAGTCCATAATATATCTTATTCATAAAAACAATTAAACATTTCTAATTAAAAATATTTTAGTTTTATTGCATTTCTTTATTTTACGATTCAGGGCAGATTTTCGGTAACTAGAAGTGATCTTTTAGAAAAAGAAACTGATAACCAACATGGAGTTCTACATTTAACTGGAAGTGATCTATTACAAACAGAAATTGATATCCTACAAGGAGTTCTACATTTAATTAATATAAACATGAAGCGGGACAAAATTTAATTTCTAGAGATTTCATAAAATTAAATAAGTGGGAAGTAATGGATTGTGGGAAATTTGTTCGGGCTTGAAAAGGTTAAGATTAAAGGTGACAGAATCATTAGAGCAACAACGTCTTGGAAGTTTAGAGCGAACAATTTTTTTAGGCGGAAGAATAAAAATTTAAACACCTGCTCGGGGTGTAACAACAGAAAAAGAAAATGTTTATTTACATAGACCAAAAAGTTAAAAAGACATACACAAAATATGAGAGAAAGAAAAAGAGAAGAAAATTCCTTGAGCTTAAAGGAAGAAAAAGTGTTCATATGAAGGCTTGCTCAAAATATTTCTCTGAGCGCCTAAAAGTTCTTTAGTAAGTAAATTTTTCTTAAGGTGTTAACACTTACATAGATTTCTTCAGAGTTCTTCTTGAGAGGGAAACAATTTGAAGATACGTAGTTTAAGATTGAGTGAGTTCGTAGGCCGACGACAGGAATTTCAAGGTCCAAGGAAACAGATCTCAATTAGATTTTACTAGATGGCCGAAGTTCAGCATTTAGATTTGTTCCTTGAAACAGGTTCCGAAGATAATTGGTGGTCTGTCGTCGACTTGATGTCATCATAGACAATGTCAAGTACTCACTGTCAAAGATATTCTCTGTATTTATCGAGATTAGAAGGCTTATAAATATCGGGAACTTCCCCCCTCCACCACCACGACCAAAAAAAAAAATTGCTATGCCCTTTCCCGGCCCTTTCATTCGTCAGGAAATATATTCTTATCACTGATAAGAAACAAAGGTTTGAGAGCTGTTTTTTGGAAGCATGGGCCCGACAAGTTATAAGCGTTACCCCCCACCCCCGATTTTATGGCACCAGGTAAGGGTGGTCAAATTCCTTTTTATATTTTCCAGCTCTCTCGTTTGTCAGAAAATATATTCTTATAAGAATCAAGGCTTTTGGATTTGAAAGCAGAGGTGAAATATTCGGTAAAGATCAGAAAAGAGGCTAGAACGTAAACTTGTAAAACATTGTAGTAGTGGTTCTCAAATTAAATTCTAATACTTTCCCATCAAAGAAAAATGCAATAAAGTTCATTTTGCTGCAGAAACAAAATGCCATTATCCACCCCCAAATATGCTTGCACGGAGTAAGATATGAATGAATTAATCCAAATTAAACTAATTAATTTGGAAATTCATTTATTTTAGAAATGTTTTAGAAAAGTGTTACAGAAGGCGTAAGGTTTAATTTTCTGTGAATAAATCTAATTCCCACTTGAAAATAATAGAGAAATAATGTAATTTTACTATTAGATTCATTTTAAAAGAGTAAATCAAATTAATCACATATTTGAAGCCCAAAGTTCTTCGATTGCGAAAGAAAATGAAAAAAACAATACCAACCTGAAATCCTATCATTCTGGAGGCGTTAGGGTGTACAGAATTCTATGATCAAATTTAATCACAATTTTTAAACTTGCTTTCAACGAGCAAGTACATTTTCCGAAATTTTAGAAAAGGGAACTTACTGACAACGAGTAAGTTTCAATTTAAGTAATCTAACCTATCCCGCCAGAGAAAGGAATAGATAAATTGAAATGTAAGTTTACAGTTAAACTTATAACATATTCAAGGCCAAAAGTTCTATGACGTCATGGGTCGAGAATCGAGGAATGAATACCACAACCAGGCTAAAATTCTTTGTTTTCTTAGGTCCTGGCATGATGCCTAGTAAATCAATGTTTATGTTACTACCAGAAGTCGTAATCAGGGCACGGGTGCAGTTTACCGTCATGCCCAGGGCGAACACTTAGTTTCAGTTTAACGTCATGCACAGGACGCTGGTAGAGTTTAATGTCATCCTAAGGACGAACACTTGGTTGCAGCTTAACGATATGTCCAGGACACTGGTACAGTTTAATGTCAAGCCCAGGACTAACACTTGGTTGCAGTTTAACGTCATGTCCAGGACACTGGTACAGTTTAATGTCAAGCCCAGGACTAACACTTGGTTGCAGTTTAACTTCATGCCCAGGACGAACCCTTGGTTGCAGTTTAACTTCATGCCCAGGACGCTAGTGAAGTTTAATGTCATCCCCAGGACACTGCTTGGCTGCAGTTTAACGTCATGCACAGGACGTTGGTACAGTTTAATGTCAAACCCAGGACGAACCCTTGGTTGCAGTTTAACGTCATACCCAAGATGCCCGTGCGGTTTAATATTATGTTTAGGACGAACACTTGGTTGCAGTTTAACTTCAGGACGGCTTGGGAGCAGTTTAATATCATGTCCAGAACGCTGGTGTCGTTTAATGTCATGCCCAGGACTCGGCTTGGTTGCAGTTTAACGTCATGCCCAGGAAACAGGTTGTGACCTTAATACTACTCATAGGGATTATTAGAATTAGATCCCTTTGGGTTTTTTTTGACGATGATCTTTTGGGTCTATTGAAAACTCACATAACCTGCTTAGCAGGAGAAGGGCCATGATCGGTAGGGGTAACACCAGCATCGTCCAGACAGGAGATTCTGTCCGTATTATTACGAGGTTCTTTTGAATTGTGCCTATGGGTAATGGATAATTCCATCAGGTATAAATGCTTGAGCGAATGGACATTCACAATTCCATCCCTTTTCTTAATCTCAACAGACCGAATGTTATTATCATCACCCGTAATCAACCTTTGAACTCTACCCAAAGACCAATAAGGTCTGGATTTGGTAGGATATTTGATGAGTACAATCTTAATCATATTTTTGAAATACTTTCATACAAAACCTTGTACTGTGCCCTCAAGTCCAAGAGATATTCTTGATACTATAAATCCTTAAACTCGTTCAACAAATAAAACAATTTTATATAGCATTGACAATATCAGTTCCAGCTGGGGGATCAGAGTATACAGCTCTTTCTTCGCTTACATTGAGCAGCAAACCTTCATTTACATAAGAAGAAAGGAATCAGAGGAGCAAAGTTAAGGGGATTGGAATTTATTGCTCTTTGTATGTCAATAAGATTAGTAAGTAGATCGAAAGAGTCGACCTGAGATCTACCAATGATCTTGATGGTTTTAATCGCACGTTCCCACACACTGCCCATCCAAGCAGAGTACAAGGGAATTGTAAGGTGTTTGATGTTAAATACACCAAAACTATCTACGAACTCACTGGAAGTCAGGAATTCATTCACAAAATTGCAACCAGCAACGAATGACCAAAAATTATCACTATAAACGTGAGCAGAAATACCATGGATGTTAGTTAATCGAATGAAGACAAGCACTAAGGCATGAGTGCCCATTTCCTTCACTAATTCTATATGAACTGCCCGGATGTTCATACAAGTAAAAACCAATATGTACATCTTTTTCATTCCCTCGTCACTACCAACCCATGCATGTCCAATAAAGTCTATTCCAGTGTGCAAGTAGGGTTGAACCAAGTTAACCCTGTGCATAAGTAGGTTAGTAAGCTTAGGTAAGATCATTATACATCTTACAGAGATGCATTTTTTTAATAGTCTGTCGAGCCTTAGCTACCCCAAACCCGGACAATCTTAGTTCAGAGAGGCAGCAATACCCAGATGTTTGCATTTTTCGTGGCAATCAAAGATAATGAGATTGGTTAAAGGGTGACTTCTAGATAGCAACATAGAATAAATAACTTAGAACTGATGCATATCCACTTTGGCAATTCTCCTACTAGAACAAATGAATCCCTCTTTATCCATGAATAAGTTTAAATCCTTAACTAAACTCGGAGTATCTTTTTCTAGAGGATTCTCAAAATATTGTATTTATCTATCAAAAGATCGTTTTGCATTAATTTAAAGAGATGGGCTTTTGCACAATGTTTGTGGTCAACATCAGAATGCTTTAACTTATTTATAAACTGAAACAATTCGTAGTAGTTTAGACAATTTAGAATATTTCGCTAAATCTAAAATATGTTCGTACGAACGAATAGAACTAGTATCGTGATGCACTTCGCTATGTGCGATAACATTGCTTTCGTCACTGAGGCGACTCAAACTACTTTCCGTAAAAAGCCACAGGATTTTCCGTAAGCCAGGTAGGGTCAGAAATCCTACCTGAAAACTTAAAGTTCTGTTTGAATTTTTCAAAGGGTAAACTTCTAGTGATTAAATCGCTTGAATTCTGCTTCAAACCTGCTGGGGGTTTAATGGAATTACGTCGTCCCAAGGCAACTTCGGTTTCTATAGATCGCTCATTAATATGATAACCCGTATTGTCAGAGAAAGACATATCGGCAAAGCATCAGAAACATTAGATATTTGAGAGAATACCTTGATTTTTGTATTAGCATCAGAATCAATATAGCTACCACCGAGCCCAAGGTATCCCTGGCTAGATCATATCTATATCCCAGGACTTTTTCCAACTGACAGCCATTCTCATCTTAGTTGCCATCTGCAAATTTTTCAGATCCTTACAATTAGTATTACAGGATCTAAGGTCAAAGTTGCCTTCTTCCATTCTATCCACCTACTCCCCGTAGAGATACATCAGTTTTTGAGAATTACAGGTTTTAACTAGGTTGTAGACGTAGAAACTGTTCTTCAGCATTCATCATCGGGGAATTTACTAGCATGATGCTTGATAGCATAATTTAAAATAAAAGGACTAGCATTAAACACGAATAAGAGTGTTATATCTAAAACAAACTAATCTACTCCCTTCCTTCATATAAAAAACAGAATCTATTTCTTCTTGGTTTTTCAAAACATCAAGAGTAGTAATTATATCGCGCTTAAAGGTATTGCATCTTTTGGTTAATTTACCAGTCAAACCCGCCATGATGGACAATTTGAAAGATGTATATGCCATCTTATATTAACTACAAAAATTTCCCAAACTCTGCAAAAATATGTAGAAAGGAAAAAGAATCATCAGAATCAACTGTTCATTTAAAGAAAAAAGTATATCACTTAAAAAACAAAAACAAATTGTTCCAGTTAACTTACACACCGAGCATTACAGTCTTCCGAAAGAAAACAAATGTGTTGATCTTAGGAACATAATGGGAAATGTGGGAAATTTGATAAGAATTTCCAAATCAATGTGTTTTTCATCACAAAAAGACTCTGAAGTTTCCCATACTAATATTTAAACGGTGTTACACCATGCAAGGCAGTAAAGCCACTAAAACGCAAGAGTTGTGGAAGAATTAGGAACAGAAACATTAATAACGAATGGGAAGAGAAAAGAGTAATTAGGAGGACAGTAGATTGCATTTAAATTTTTACAGATTAAAATTAGCTAGAAAGCATAGAGCCGGAGGGTATTTCCACAAGCGAGAGTTGCGAGAAAAGAATCTGTTAGTATAAAACTTACAGCTACATCTAGCTAGCTCAGCTGTAAATTGATGAGATTTCGACGCCAATCTAATACTGCGCTTAAATTTTTAAAATTCTAAGTATCACAGCGAAGAGCTCATACGAATAATTACCATGAAAGTATTTATAGAAAAGACACGGAGAGGCAACATTACGATGGGAAAGCGACTGAAGCCGAGCCGCCAGATCAGGACCATGAATATTGATGTAAACTGGAGGAGCACGGTATCATATGTGGCAATATTCTAAGCATGGACGAGTGGTAATTGTCATAAAAGCTGTCCTATCTGGCGACATTTGCGGAGGGCTCTTGATTGGGCCTTCATCACAATAAGTAGGGAGGAGTAGATGTGATAGGCAACAATAAACTACAGGCGAACTCAAAATTGATAGCTGTATTTATTGCATTAATATTTACGCTTACCTTTTAAAAGTCCAACGATAATTCTTCTACCGCCACTTAATTTAAAGACAATTTGATGTAAGTAGTTTCTTTTTCTTGCTTGTGGAACTCCCTTTCGTCTCCATACTTTCCAGTCAATTTTAATCTGCAAAAATTTAAATGCAATATCAATCGCTATCTCATGTTCTCCTGATTACTCTTTTCTCTTCCCCCTCATTATTAATGTTTCTGTTCCTAATTCTTCCACGTCCAGTAACCCCTTGTGTCTTAGTGATTTTACTGTCTTACATGGAGTGATACCGATTTAAAAGAAAAATATATTATTCTTTTTATATTGTGTTGTTTTTGCATGAGGTGAAATAATAGAAAATAAATAAAGATAATTTATCAACAAGACTTCCGTTATTAATTTTTAGCTAGTATTTATTTCATCTTAATTTATGCTGCTATTTATCGCTCGACTCGCATAATCATTCTACAGTTAAACAGGTCTACGTTAGATGTCCTATTTTGAAGGCTAATTCCACAAATGGCACGAAGACAGCTCTTATGGAAAACATCCAGCTGCTGTATATGGTACCTGTATGGAGTCTACGACTCTGAGCCATGCAAAAGGATGGCAAGGACAACAGCTCTGTAAACCCGAATTTTCGTATCCAGTTGAATACCCCGCTTATCCCACAAGAGATGGCGAAGTTTGCCGCAAGCACTGGTAGCCTTAGCAATCCGATGCATGATTTCATCATCTAAAGATCCGCTGTAGTTGACTTTGCTACCAAGATAGGTGAAAGACTTTACATACTTCAGAGGTTTGTCTTCTACTTTCAAGTCTTCTTCATCTGTGAGGATACCCATAATTCATCTGCCATATAGTAGTAATAGGAGGAGGAGCAGGTATCCGTTTATCTCGCAAGATAAAGGTAGCACTCCAAACAGGTTAAAATTCAGATCTTTAGTGGAATGACTGGAGGGACCTCGCCTGTAAAATGGAATATGAAGTCTGTGCGCTGCTATGACTTGTGACCCCGCTCTTACGGGTAAGAGCGGGGTCACAAGTCATAGCAGCGCACAGACTTCATATTCCATTATATAGCCATATAACAAAACCTATTCGAATTCTGATGAAGAGAGTGGGCAGCAGAATTAGACCGGAAATAAAATAAGAACAGTGCAGATTCGTTAAAGCCACTGGCTCAAGGAATACGATATTTATTAAATCAAAGAGCAATGCAAACACGGAAGAATGTATACCTATGTTTTGTAGATTATGCAAAATTGTTTCATTGTGACGCTGGGATCTCTGGAGGTTGATCAAACAAGAAAGCAGAAGAAAGAAAGAAAGAAGACTACTAACTGGATGATAATTGTTGAAACTCGTAGAAAGATGGATTGAAAAGTTGAGAAGAAAATTAATAACGAAATGCGTTGTAAAATGATGTTATAAAATAATTCCAAAGAGAATTGAACCCAAATTTAACTAGACGAAATTTAGTAGGATTGTGCAAAATCAAGAGTACTCATCCTTCCCCACTTCCCACCGATGGGAAAGAGACCATTAATGTATTCGCGAAAAAAATATATATTGTCGATAAAGAGATCCGGTGGTGACCGAAATAACATTTAAGAGCCACTCTGAACGAAAACGTAAGGAAAAGAAACAAGAAAAGAATCAGCCACCCAGAAGAGAAATCGTATTCCCACAGAGATAGAGGCCAGTTTGATGCGTTTGTCATTATAATTTATGTAACATTAGCCTAGAAAAAATTTATATCCAAACATTAATTCTGATTTAAGTGATAATGAAAAATTAATTACTATTTTGGAGTGACCATGGACAAAAAGGGTGTGTTGTCTACTGATAGCAAAAACACATAAATAGAGGAAAGAAAATTTGTTTTTATCACTAGACAGATTGGGAATAATTTTTTCTTTCCTAATTCTTGAGTGGTTTGTTCGATCGAGAAATCACAGTATGAGACAAAGAAAGAATTAATGACTGAGAATACATTTTTTCGCTACGCTATATAAAAGGTGAATTCGTCACACCAGCCCTAGGAGCGCGTTGAGGTTAGCTACTGAGAAAGTGGGTGAAGGAAGAGAGAGATTAATACCGCTTATATGGAGCGAGATGGGACGTGAAGGAAGTTGGAGTTAAGTGGCAGCTTGATTCCTCTGACCACTCTCAAAGGCGATCTTGACAACCGCAAATTTGGAAAACTACTTAGAATATGGAATTTTAGAAAAAGGTTGATGCTAAGGGTGAAAGACAACCGAAGCCAGATCCTAGTCAACCCCACTCCTGGGCGCAGGAGTTCATATAAGCTGGAGGTTTGAACAAAGAGAGTCCCCCAAATTACTGCTATTGGATTCCACATCGTTCATCGAGACTTCCTGACCAAGACTTTGTGCCGGCCCTGAAGACCAGAACTTAGAAATTTAAGTTACTACTAAAACAACCTGCAGACTCCAAAGGGATTCCAGTGACATTTGGTTATAACAGTAACTGGGAAGTGTTAAAATCGCTATATACAACAAATTATATATAAACCAAATAGTTGTAACATTTTTAACCCGAGTTAATTCTTAAAAGGCTTCGTTAAAGGATTCTTTTTCGTGTAGCGCCAAGCTGTCGAACCGCCTTCACTTCAGTTTGCTTCATCAGCGACCTTCTCACCATTTGAGATCAAAAAACATAACGTGGGAGAGAAGTAAATGGTCGTGAACAGACAAACGCTTAAGTGCAACCGTACCTACCATTATAATACCAGCGTTAACGAGTGAGGAGTCGACTAAATGGTAAAGTGGTCTGACGGAACTTGAAGACCAACGTGAGGCATAGGGTTTCATTATTGGTGGCCGTTGACGAGGATTGACTTCGTGGGGTGACATCATAAGGTACGTTACAAAAAAACTGTTGGAACTGTTATGTAATCTTGACATATCTGGAAAGAATATTACAGTAATTCAGAACCAATACTGGCAGCAGACCGCCTGGATACGAATAGAAAATGAATACAAAAATAGAAAGGAGGATGTGTCTTCTCGTCAGACTTATTCGATCTATATAGTGAGGCGGTTTTGTGAGAATTAGAAGTACTACCAAGATAGAATGTATGATTGTCAGGAAAATTAAAACAAAAAAAAACATGCCAATTACAAATTGAAGATATCAAACAAGTACATCAATTTAAATATCTGGGAAGCGTTTTAACAGAGGGCGGAAAATGCGAAAAGCGTATTGGTATAGCAAAATGTGTCTCCCAAAAGCAAATTTCGTTACGTGATAGCATTTCTCCTATATGACAGTGAATGTTGGACAATCTACTCACAGATTAAGTAGATTAAGAAGAGACTTGAAGTAACAGAAAAGTGGTTCTACAGAAGGATTCTTAGAATACCATGGACCGATATATGAGCAAAAAAGTTTTTAGAGAAAATGGAAACAAAAAAGACATTTATACTCAACATCAGAAAGAGAGAGTTGAAATTTATAGGGCATATAATGAGGAAAGAGAGCTTTGAAAATCTGATACTCACAGGACAGAGGAAAACAACGCATAACCTTCCTGGCGAGCTTGGCAAGCTTAGTGAAGGCTTAAATTACTACTAAATAACAATTACTGAGAACATTTTTAGCATGGAACATGTTAGTAATGTCCAGTAATTAGTTAATTAACAACTATATACAATATTAGGAAGTATTTTACAGTTATTGACTTATTTCCATAAATGTTAATGTACAAAAAAAGAATATTAAATATTTCCTCTTCTGTGAGACAATCTTTTCTTGTAACATAACCTGCTTTATACAAAAATGACATTTTAATATCTTTAGGGGTCCTAGTTTTAAAGTCTGTTAAATTATTAAATATTTGGTATCCTATTTCATGCAGCAAATGTCCACATTTTGAGTAATTATGGACTGGATCAAAGTTGTATTCTTAATACAATATTTAATTTAATTATTGGTTTTAGTTTTTTCAATATTTAAATTTTTCAATAACATTTTAAATTGTTATAAATTATGCACCATCAGAACTTTGTCTTAATTTTCCAAATTCGTTTTCTAAATAGACTGTGTTAAATTCATCAAACACAACAAAATTAAACCCACAAATATCCACAAACATCAATTAACATGGATGTTCAATGCTAAACTAGTATCTCTTGTTAATGATTTCATTCTTGTCCCTTGATTCCCCCCCCCTATTATTTTTTGTCATTTTTCCTGAATTAGAAAGAATTAACAGATGTTCATCATCTAAATATGATATCATCTTTTTCAGTGGATCATCTTTCTTAGTGTCACCGTATATCTCTTTGGCAGACAATTTTCCAAAATTTTAATTCTTTTTCAATGAAATTAACTATTTCTACTGTATCCTCCCCATTTAATAATGAATGTGTTTTAATGGCACCTACAGTTGCGTCAAAAAATTTAAACAATGGGAAACATTTTGTCACTCAACAGGTTTTGGGTAAACTGCTACGTCAGTTAGTTTCGATAGCTTAACGAATTGAGGTTTTTTCATACTCGAAAAAAGACTTTTACAATTTCCCATTTTGTCGTATCTTTTTGCCTTCAGAATAAAACAATAATTCAGAAGTAGGTTCAGTAATCCAGTTATTCCGACTATTTTTAAAAAGGTGGACATAATCAAAAAGTAAGTACAAGCCATTTTTAGTTATCCAAGGCTTAACAATTTAACAATGTTAAATTTTTGGTAAAAAAGATTTATGGGGGCCTGTTACTGTTACATACAATTGCAATTACTTGACTGTTTCATTTTATCAATATTATATAAAAAAATTTTCATATAAAATGAAATTATGAATTTCATTTTATATAAAATTTTGCAACACTGGATTATTTTAAATAAATTTTAGATCCACCATTTAAACATTTTACCATGATGCCTAATACTGTTTTTGCTAATCGTTCAAAATTTTCAATCAAACCAATTAAGTTTCCTTTATGATATTGTAGAACAAGCTTGGCGTACACTTCATCAACTAAAAGAATACACTATTTTTTGATTTTCAGAGATTTCACTAGAATATCACCAAGAAAATTAAAGTAATCTAATTTTGAGATTTCTGAAGTCAAAGCTGGTAATGTTCTCATTAAAATCATCCTGAAGTTTGTTATATAATTATTGGTTAACAAAGTATTCAAATGCCCTGATAAGAATATCAGAATCATAATGTTTTGTCTTTTGGGGTGACACAACATTAACATGCTCTTTTAAATTTCTTTTCCTATTATTAATTTTTAAGTTAGTAAGATAACGAACTGCTTCATTGATTTATGACCAGTGCTGAAACATTGATATTCGACTTTTTGAAAGAGAAAAAGTTGTTGTATATATATATATACCAGCATGGTAACATTCAAATCACAAGTTTTCAAAACGTTTAATTAAAAACATGGAAAAAATCAACAGATTAGATGAACAGCTGATTGTTTGAATTTATTGCATGTAATTGCTAACAAAATCATGTTGATCAATATTCTGATACAATTTTTCAAAAGTGAAAATTTTGTCTATTTCTAGAATCTCATCATTTTGCACATTTCGCATAGAAGAAGAATTTTTGTTTTTTGGTTTTGGTTGAGGACTAGGTAATACTCTTATGGTAAATGATCAAATATTGATGGTGAATTTCTGGGTCACACTTTTCTTGTAATAACCACTGTTTCATAATCAGATTGAAAATGCCTTTCATAAAACAACAGTGTTTAGTTTGTCAATGGGGTTGTCTTGAAGTATTGTCTTTAACGGTCGTTCTCGTTTATTCTGATCTTGGGGAAGATAAAATACACAAACCTTATTTTGTTAAACATAATTAGTACGACAACCTCTTACCCAGTACATTTTTACCATTTTAAGAAAAAATTTAGGGTACTGAAATTAGAAAATCTTAACTTAGATGTAAAATTTACATGGTACTTCTAAAAAGTGTATGAAACTTATATTCGAAGGTTTGATGGGTTTAGGATTCAGAATAAAAAATTTAAAAGTTTGTATAAATATGGGAAATTGTTGTCTTATGTTACTTTACGTTGTCTTTAAGGAAAAAGCCCCCTGAGACACCAGCTCACTCCTGCAGCTACCAGCAGTATCTAGCTCACTCTTGCAGCTTCCAGCAGTCTCCAGCTCACTCCTGCAGCTACCAGCTCACTCCTGCACTACCAGCTCACTCCTGCAGCTACCAGCAGCCTCCAGCTCATTCCAGCAGTCTCCAGCTCACTCCTGCAGCTTCCCGCAGTTTCCAGCTCACCCCTGCAGCTTCCAGCAATCTCCGGCTCACTCCTGCAGCGCTTCACTGACGTCCAGCGACCAGTTCCAACCTCCGGATACCGTTCCCGAACAAACGACCTCTGTTGCCTTACCACCCACTGTTCACAAATAAAGACACGATTTCCATCGTCTACAACGGACCATCTGCGTTTGTCACCCTTCTTTGCTATTGCCAACTCCTTGCCTTTGTGTCCCCTTTATTAGTTGTACGGTCGATTGGCACTCACACCTCTCGACCCACTGCAACAAGTGGTGACCTTTCGGGCTGAAAATATCGCCTCAAGTTGAATAAACCAACTCCTGGTGTTGATCGAGTTGTATGGTGGTAGTTGTATCAGGGGGGGGCTGATGTGTTGATTTCTGGTTCAGTCTTTTCTGCCATCTTATCTGCTAGCCGTTTGCCTGTGTCCATAGATCACGTCGGGGTCACCACTTGTAGCGGACCCCCCTCGAGCGCCCCGCAGGCGTTACGTGTTTGTCGAGTCCGATATTAGTAACCTCCCGTATTAATTACTAACATAGTGTACGGGAAAGGTTAAGGACGACGTGCAGGCAGCCAGTAGGGACGGAATGCCGAGAGTCGAACAGGGCCAAGGAGCCAGGAGTAGTAGGCGAAGGAGAGAGAGAGAAGGAAAGTTTCCAACTATCGTCAAGTTGGCAGACAAAAAAAATGGGAGCGTAACTTAATACGCAGCCCGTTGATCGACGTTCCTGGACGCGAAGGCCCGGGGCCTGCGTATCCGACCGTTCCAGGCGCCCGACCCGGATTTAGTGAGAAGCCACTGTCTTGTGGTAAGGGAGACCAGCAAGTAAATTGGATAAGCTAACAATAAAGTCTCTATAATAAAATACGTCGAGGTTAGCTAAAGGGAACTATGGCCTAAAAATGTCTAGCGGTATATTACAACTAGGTTTGTAATATAACTTAACTAAAAAGGGAACTTGCTAGTCTCTCCCACAGGTTTACAGCGTATAGGGGTCACAAACGGGGTCGAGATGACATGTTCCTCTGCCGGTTTAAGGATCGAAGGAGGAGGTAACTCCGACAAGATTAAATTTTTGTTATTATTTTTTCAAATGCCCAAATTTCCGTATATCAATTTTGGAAGATTAGTATTGCAAAAAGTTACATTCATTTCTTCTGTTTACTTACAAAGTCGGTAACATATTTTACGTGCTATAAAGAAAACACAAATTATTCCCTAAAAAATGAATTTTATAATCAAGATATACATTATTATGAAGAATAATGGCATAAAGAAAAAAATAAATGAATTTTCTGTGAGAAAATTCTCAATAATGGCATTTTTTTGTGAAATTTGCTCTTTAAAATAATCGAAAAGACATAAAAAAGAGAATTTTTTTTATGTTTTTATGACAAGATAATTAATGTCTTCTTCTTTACATTTTTGTGGTATATTTTTAATACTTGTAAAATATTAAATTTATTGAATTTAATTTTTGACATTAACTTTTGAGCCGATTTCGCTACACAAAAAATCTATAAATTAACCGCAGCTGACTCAGTTCAGACAGTCAGCCACCGGGATTCAACGAGATGCTACAAACTCCACGCATGACAATTCACTGACCCACACACCACATTGAAATCTCAACAAACTCAACCATTGTCCGCGTGTTAACCAACATCTACAGTTGACTTGAAAAGTGAAACAATTTCACTACTAAAAAGTAATTGTATGTTTAACCAACTTAGCCTACACTGACAAAGGCAAACAACTCTTGATAACATTTATTCTTACTTGTAAATTGCACACGTACACACACTGATAAATGAACGAACACGTATAATTTCTTTTTCCTTGCAGAAACCAAATCATTTTAAATTTCTTAACAATCAAAAAATACCAAATTTTCTTATCAACATTTCTGCACAAATATTCCGTATGATATTGTCTTAATTATCGCAACAGCAAACATTGTAATTGTCGTTACATGTATATGTTATTGTTGATATAAAAATTTCTTTAATGTTCAATCTTTAACAACAGTATTTAGTAGTTTCTTGTCAAGCAATTTGTTCTTAAATTGTTTGTATAACCTATATGTTGTGGGATACGGACGCTATAAACACGCATAACCTTCATCTTATTTAATTTTGCCTTCTGATATACATCCCGCAACAAGGTATCCCATTTCTATATACATTTTTAAAAATCTTGATAAAAACCTTAAAGAAATATGAAATGACTATGACTTGTTTCGAGGACTTATTTGCGGTGAAAGGGCGATTGAGATGTGATGCAAAATAACCCAGACAAGAAGAAATAGAAAAGTTTGAGTTTTTTTTTTTGTTGTCTTTTTAATAAGGAAGAGATAAATTTGATTACTTATTGGCATGGGAGTGTAACTGAGAAACACACGATAGAAAATGAGGATTTTTTCATAGCGAGAAAAGGAAGAGCTCTGATAATTCGGGTGGAGGTGGTACACGAGATGACAGATAACCACCATACACAACAGAACATGAGGATTTTTCCTAATAATTGAAGGAATAAATTTGATCTTATATTGGGGTGGATGGTGTACATCAGGTGAAAGACAAATGATAGGAAATCATGTAAGGAAGACGTTTGAAAGAAGTTTGAAATAAATCTAAAGACGTGTTTTGGGCCAACTGCATGATTGAAACAAACAAATTGGGCAATATCAAAGAAAATGAAAATTGCCAAGAACCAAACTCTGCATAATATTGCTGTGTGAAAATAGTATAACACAAAGAGACACTATAAAAAGAACGCACAGTGATCAGTACGACACATTGACTGCAAAGAAAAGAGAAGAAATGTTGGAACAAATTAAGCAATAGTCCTTTTTCAACTTAAACAAGACAAATAAAAATGTTGTAATTGAAAGCTCTTAGCGAAATGATCGGAAAATCGTTATAGCCCTTCAATGAAGGAAATTTAATTAAAAAAAACTGCCTGTTAAAGGCTAGTGGAATTCTCTACTGAAAATGGGAACATATTTGAAAGAATGAACTTATCACCTGATACTGCTGCCAGTTGTATCGCCGATACTGCAATTGAGAATTACTGCGCAAGACTGAATTTTTTTTCATCGCATTTGATGATAGTACATCCTTTAAAGATACTGCTTATTGCATTGTCTTTAAGAGTTGACAAAAGTGTTTAATATTACTAAAAAAATATTAGATTTATTACCTCTGAAGTGAACGGTGATAGGATAGGATATATTTTGCAAATTGGAAAGTGCATTGAGCGTGCAGGATTGGGTTGGTTAAAAATTATGCCAGTGATAACAGACAATTCAGCTGCAATGTGATCTGAAAAGGTAGGTTTAGTTGGTCGCCTTAAAGAAAAGGCGAACAGGAGCAGCTTTTTTTTTAATTGCCAAGAACAATCCAATTCCATCTCTCTAAACAACAAAAAAAAAACACCTTTAAAACAATTCCTTAAATGAGCCACTGTCATATGCCCCAGTCGACGAATGGGTTTATAGGGCGATCACACGCCGACTAGGAGATATATACATTCTCACACCTGTGGAGAGATACAAGCTATCTCTCTCAGATCGTGAGAATGGACAATTGGTAAACAAAAATATTTTTAAGACCACTGTTCGATTGGGATAATCGAACAGTAATCTTTCCCAGGTCCGCTTCGTTTTCAACACGAGTACTGATCCACAATACAAGGATGAACTATAAGGCTTAGCGATTTTTGATACAAGAATTTTAATATGTACAAATATACAAATATCAAAATAAAAGAACAGATAAGTATGAGTTAAAACATCCGACGACCAGATCTTAAGCTTACGTTGGGATATCAAAATTCACCCATTATCTTTCCGTTCATAACTATCAGCGCTTCGGCTTCAGGTCTTGCCTCTTCCAAGTCAAGATAGCAACTGATTCTCGAGTGAATCTCTGACTGTCACGTGTCTTAAGTTTTGGCGCGAATTCTAGCTTACATCCGTCCCCTGTCTAGCTTCTCTCTAGACATTTGTCGCTACGGGTAATTGGGTCAGTCAACCTTTTGACCTGCCTTCCCAAAATGTCATAAGACTCCCACGTGACCTTTATTCTGTTGCTAGGCGGAAATTAACCCTAATATATGCGTATATGCGTGTTTAGGCTATCTGCTTTCATCACACGTCACAGCCACCTTATTTCAGAATGGTACAGAAGCTTTCCATATTCATTATTCATGATAGAGAGAAAAAAAATTAACTTTCGGTAGTTGAGAGATCTTTCCCGTATAAAATTGATAGTTTTCATAACCACCTCCATTTCGTTTTCCATCTGCAACGTTTTCTTACACAGTGCCTCTTGGTGCAGTATACATTGGATAGTAAAGATGGACATATGATTTTTGTTCACATTATATGCTGGCATATTCAACTTACTATTATAGGCGCATTTTGATAAATAAATAGCAACCAATCAACCGAATAGATTAACACTGTAGCTGTTTAGTATTATACCACTCACTCATTTTACTTCTGACGCGGCATTTCGCTAGTGGGCGTGGGATTTGAAAACCTAAAATAATTGCCCCACTTCTTTCACAGAAGTGGTGCAAACTAATTTTAATGTGGAAAATGCCACAACCTCCCGATTAGCAATTGGCCTTTTTTCTGACCCTCTGCACTTCTCTTTCAACATATAGTGACCCTTTTGTATTCTTGAAATTGAAACCCCTTGTTTACGGAAAGAATAGGTAAATATATAATATTTCAAATTTTACCCTGTGCCTGACGTACCGAATGTCGAGAGGGGATGTCAAATTCAGCAATTCCAAAGTAAATTTTGTCAAGATTAAGAATTGCTACCACTTTAATTGTATTGTGGAGAATGTGACTGTCCAGGCGGAAGAAAAATCAATGTACTTACCTGAGTTGTTTCTTACTAACTAAAAGTGATTACGTTTTTACTAACTTTTTATAGTTACAGGGGTGACATGATTTTATTATCATGGGATCCCTGAAGTAGTTATAAGGGAAGTGTTTTTTTTCCTTTTTATTTATATATTACTTAATGCAAGTTATTAGACGTTGCGGAAAGGAATATTTTTTCGCAACTTAAGAAAGTAAATGCTTTTGCTTCTTTTCCTCAGCCTGAACCGTCTTTAGCTTGTTTGGGTGGAGATTTTCTCGGTATTTTGCGAAAGAATAATCTCGCACGGATGTGATATGGATAATAGCAGTGACGGATTACTGAGAAATCTGGATGTTGCTTGTCAGGAGGAAGAACTCTCTGAAGACTTTTTTTGGCTCTTCAAAAAACAAAGGTAGAGATCTGCGTTAACAAACTGCAACTTCAATCTTTTTCTAAGTAGGACTGCGTGGACATCGAGAAGGAATCTCGAATGTATTCGTTAAGGTTCTGAAGGGCGCTAGAGCATCTTGAGCTCAAATTCCTCCATGCCGCAATTGATTCTGTGAAACTCTCGTCTCTAGGCTCCTCAGAGTTGGATAGGAGTCCGTCCTTATTCGTCGTAAAACCATCACCGATCCAGATTACTGGCCCTACGTTCAGTGACCAGGAAATGCATACTGATCGAAATGAATTTTCGAAATTTCTTATCTCGCTTTGAGAATTGTGTAGTTGGTATAGAGGTTAAACTTCTTAAAATGTTTGATCTCTGGAAGGGCCTTACTGCTGGTCAACCATCTAGATATCAGCAATAAGAAAAGTAAGCAAACAAATTTATTTTCGTAAATTAAAACTATGTGCACGCAGAAGTTGTTTATGTTAAATGCTGTAATATTTGATAGATTAAAAAGTCTCCTTGTTGAAGAAAACTAAACAAAGCTACAATGTGCCCAAAATCTGTTTTACTTTTAGGATATGGTAAGTAAAAGGTTAACAAATAAATAATGTTATAAACAATCTACGTGCAGCAAAACCCAGAGCAGCTACTCTATCTTCCTCAACGCACTTTCCCTTCCAGAAGAAAGTGTAGCCACTTCCAACTTCTTGAAGTTGACCATCACCAGCTAAACAAGTTTCCGAGAGAGCAGCTACATTTACAGAATATCTCTCTAGCTCTTAGGGGGCTAGAGAGATATTCTATAGATGTAGAAGGACAGCAGAGCTGTTCTGCGTTGAGGAACAGATCCCACAGTATCATCTACTAGATTCCGTAAGTTCCAACAAGATTGTTTTAGTTCCATTATTAGTTTTTGTTTTTTTTACTTTTCTTCGAGCGCCAAATAGACATCCGTCAGCCGCGCTATACTGGCCAGATGAATGAGACAGGCAATTTTTGGGTCACCAGGAATCTTCTGATGAGAAGTACTCTCCTTAAAAGGGCTGCTCAGACACCCCTGGAAGAACCAAAAGGTGGGCTAGCGACTTTACATCTATCCAGATGCCACCAAATGTGTAGATCAGCAGCTACGCACTTCCAGCTCGTGAGACCTGTACGTGTCGCGCCATCGCCATTGCCATCGCCATCGGACTTGGATTGAAAAAAAAACCAAAAAAAACTATAAGCTGGCAAGTTGTCATTAATGCCCATGTTGGTTTTAGAGTCAGATGCAGCTTGCACAGCATTTTCCAAAGTGCAGCACGACCCTCACCACAAGGCCACATTTCCCAGAGAAAAGAAGTTGCTAGATATCTAGTGTGTCCATGAGGCAGGTTTTCTATCAGAGTTTCCTTCTCCTAGGAGACTGCCAGAAGGCTGGGGAGGTCCTACCTCCAGTGGGCTAACCGCGCGTTTGAATACTAACCAAAATATTTCTATGGCCTCGCGCAGAGATAGCTAGATGGCTGTTGACTTCTCAAAGAGATTCATCCGCCCTGTTACAATATATATATATATATATATATATATATATGAAGAAATATAGTTTTAAGGTGTGCTATATTTATGGGATAAAGTGCTCAATATCAGAGATAGAGCGTATGTAATTATAAATATAAAAGTGAACATTGAAGTCAACACTCAGAGGCGACAGGCTGGTTCATGCTTGATGCAATCGTCAGGCCGCGAATGTTGGGTTTTCCTCGACTACTTATATTTATGGGTCAGTGGTGCACTGTGGGTAATCAAGATTACCCACAATTATATATAGATAGTCAAGGAAAAATCCAACATTCGCGGCCTGATCATTGAGTCTAGCATGAAACAGCTTGTCGCCTCTGAGTATCAATGTTCACTTTATATATATATATATATATATATATATATATATATATATATATATATATATATATGCACACATACGCACTCATATATATATATATACATAAAACATATGCAAATATACACATTCATACAAACACACAAGTAAACATATATACAATACATGCGCATACACATACACTTCCCATTATAAGCATATATATATATATATATATATATACACACACAATAAGCATATATACATCAATAAATAAGAGACTCACACATCCTTATAAATATATACACATAGATATACACGCGCACATACACATATACACATATATAGTCATACACACATACATATATACATATACACATACACACATATACACACGCATATATGTGTGTATACACACATACACCTGCACACATATACACACGTACATAAATACACAAAAACATATTTATACATAAATCAAAGCATATTACTTTCAATAAATACTTCAAAATAATTGTATGACTGCAAAAAAATATTTATAAGATAATTTAAATCTATTTTTATGGCGATATTTAAATATGATCGAATTCCTTTGGTTCAATAGCTGGCTAGTATATTTATATTTATTTTAATTTTTTCTTGTAGGCACAAATTGTGATGACACTTTGCTTCCTAATCCATCTCTTAAATCCATAGATAATTTTTTCAATTCAAATAGTTTAGACATATTTCCTGTTCATTTGTGATTCATTTTTAAAATCTCTGGATGAATTTAAATCATTTTTTAATCCTGGTCTGATGAGGCAGGTATTAAAAACTTATTTGTCGAAATAAATTTATTATCGGATTTTCCGAGATGTGTGATTTTTTTCCTTTGATGTATATCATATTGCTCTGTATACAATATACTGAGCTCACTTTTTATATGGATCTCTCTTTTTAATATTTTATATTAAAAATACCTACTTGGATTATCCTTTTCATGTACAGATTTTATATATATATATATATATATATATATATATATATATATATATATATATATATATATTAAAAGAAATGAAAGTGTGTACACTTGATATTACATGACAATTTTAAAAGCGAAGCAACCTGGTTGCATTTTTAAAATGTCATGTAATATCAAGCTACACATATTTTCATTTTTATATTTTAATTAGATTTTGTAATTTAAAAATATTTTCAAATATATATATATATATATATATTTATGAATCTACATAATATCCAATGTCGATAGGACGACTCGGTGTTTCATGCAAACGTGCAATAATATTATAATGAATTTTTATAATTTATATCATTGCAATTCTTATGTTCTAAAGACTAAAACTTAAAAAAATAAAAATTATTTTAAATAAAAAAATTGAAATTATGTAAACATTTTATGTATCAAGGGGAATAACTCTCTTTTTTGCATAAAATATCGTTGTTATAACATTTAAAATAATGTCATGGAATAAACTTAGTACTCCCCATGTTAATCTAATAATTGGTTAAGACTATATATCTAATGTGTTTGGAACCTAGCCTTATACTTAGAAAGCTAAAATTACATATACACATGTTATAAATTAATCGAGTACGATAATATGGGATTATGTATGTATATAGATATTTTAAAATGTTATTAATGCTGGGTTCTATGAATATTAATAGGTGCTACATATTATATTAATATTTGTAAAATCTATTTTGAAATTTATTTTAATCAGTTCAGTGTGCTTAAGCAAATATTTGGTTTTATGCATACAATAGCAATCAATTCGCTTCTCGTAATCAGCAAGTTAGGGTTATTTAAGTGTTTTAATATAATAAGCTTCTCCAACAAACAGAAGTTGCATCTGTCTCCATTTCCATTATATGGTTTAGCTTTCGCGATTATCTCCTACCTAATGTTTGTGTTCTTATAGTTATTTTTAAATCGCCAAACATACTTTGAAAGTGTTATGCAGTTTTTGTATTTGATATTGCTCAGTGTCAGTTTGTGGTAGTAAAACGAGATTTCCAGCTGTTCTCGGTTAATCCAAAGTGATATTTAACATCATCGTCTGATTTTATTTTAGCTCTGTAGTTTATGCCTTCAGTCACGCACTGGCCATTTAGTGGACAGATTGCGTTTTTACGGAAACTGCATTGATTTTTAGTAGGATTAATATTTAGTGTTTTGTTTGTGTGCTTGATTAATATATTATTGTTATATTGCAGTATATAATTATCGATGTTTTTGTGCAGCTATAACTTACCTTAATATTATTTTCGTTGAAAATCTTTTTTAATGCTTGAAAATGACTAAAGTGTTTGTGAATTAAATTTAGGAAAATTCGACTTCCATTAGTTTGGACGTAAATATTTTAAGGCGGGTTGAGCCATATTGTGTTATGTTTGTGTTGTTTTAGCTTACTTTTATCTTTATTGTTCTTTTTTCTTTCTATATACTCTAATTTCACTTTATGGTTGCTGCATTCTGGCGCTTTAGTATATTTAGTTTTATTATCTTCAAATATTTCTCTGTTACTGGAGTTGGTTGATAATCTAAATTGTACTGATTTGTGTAAGTTGTCAAGGATCCTTATATGGTGGTTGTATGAATCCTTAGTGCATGGTTGATACAAGCCCTTACTCAGGACAAATGTAACGTCTAGGAAATGGATCACTTTAATGTTTAGCTTATGGTTCTTAAAGAATTTAGTTAGGTCCTTTCTCAGAGCATTTGCTTAAATATTTGTATCTATAAAAAGAATGTATAAACATAAAAATGTCTTAAAATAATTGTCGGACTTTGTCCATTTCATAATGTGCGACGTCATTTGTTTACATTCGCTCGCTTGGGTAGACTATTCTAGTTCCACGTGCCACGTCTAATGGATGTCTGTTATCTGTTATCTCCTGTTAATGTCAGTTATGAGTTATCTCCATTGCCTTAACCAGGTATTGAACTCACAACTCTTGCCACTAACCAACGCTTTTATCCACTGTGCCATGTGTCCTTAAGGACATCTGTGTATGAGTTTCTAGGACTTATAAACTGAAAAGCAATGATAACAACGAAAAATCCCGCTAGAGCAAGTGTCATTAAAGACATACTTCCCCCCGACAAATTTGGTGACCATACAACTATTTAATAAATTGTTATAATATTTATATGCCAGATATATACAAATTGCGAGCACCCCTGAATAATTTACTTAAGAAGGGTACGAAATGGAATTGGTCGGCGGAATGTCAAAAATGCTTTTGAAGAAATTAAAAAAAATACTACAGAGTTATCGCTGGCACATTACAACCCATAGCGTCGGACGCGAATGAATACGGTATAGGAGCGGTTATAGGCCATACATTCGAAGACGACACAATGAAAACAATTGCCCACGCTTCAAAACGCTTGACAAATACGGAAAAATAATACAGTCAAATTGAAAAAGAAGCGCTTGCTATAATTTTTGCTGTAAAGTAATTTCAAAGGATGGTATTAAGAAGAAAATTCATGTTGCAAACGGATCAACGTCCATTATTAAATTCTAAGAAAGGGATTACCACACATACTGCAGACTATAGCGTTGGGCTACGATTTTGTTGAACTATGATTTCAAGATAGAATTTCTATCTTCAAAGAAATTGGGACACGCAGTTGGCTTGTCCAGATTGATATCGAAATGTAAAGAAGATTTTGAAGATACTATGATTGCTTCGCTGGAATCCGAAAGCGAAATTAAAAGGACACAATTTTCGTAACAGAGAATGTCAAGGATGAAAAGAAGTATTTTTTTCATACTTGACATTTCTCTGAAAATGGCCCCGTACCTTCTGAAGTATGATAGGAATATTATCTGAGTTCGGCGAAAATGAAATTGACGCATTGCCTGTTCCATGCTTTTCCAGGATTGCCTTCAACTTTTTTTCTATATTCAATCTGCTCCCGTTGCATATGTTGTAATTGTTGCTGAATAATTATCTTTAATTCTTCCATAGTGTATTATTTCCGTGGAAGCAGTCCATAATTAGGAAGAAAAAGTTTTTTTCCTAATAGCTGTATATCATACAAACTTGGAAATTATCGATTTCTGCATCGCCCTATGAATATACACGAATTCTACAAAATTCTTTTCCGTGAATTTTGAAATTTCTTCGCAAGCTATTTATGCTAAGCGAGAGAATTCGAATCACTGTCGTCACTTGAATGAAGATAATACAATCATTAAATATAATGTCGCTTGGAGTCAACGTAGTCTTTCTGAATTCCATAGTAATGATATAAGGCTCGCTTCTAGCTAGCTCTCTCCTGACGATTCTCGGCGTTAGAAGTGTGTTCATCTCCGCAACAGTATGTATATTTTCAAGATGTTGAAAGAAATCAAACGCTACCGGTAATTGAAAATATTAATGTAACAATTACTGCAAAAAGTCCACAACGGTACACAAAAGTGTAAGACTGTGACAGGACAAAAAAAAAACAAAAAAAAACACATTCGCGCTGCCCATTTTGGGAATAAATCAATACACGAAATCGAGTCGCAGCCATCATAATGTATATATGTAACGGTTTTTTGTGTTTTTTGTGTGTTTATATTCTTGAAATGGTATTATAATTTATGTGTGTATTAGAGGCGTAAGACAAGTCTTCTCACCGAACTTATTCAACTTTTACAGTGAGGCAATCTTGAGGGAATTACAATTCCTATCAGGATTCATTATTGGCAACCGCAATTTTAACAACATAAGTTCATCAGATATGAAGATCACTGTTGTTAGCAGACATAGAAAGAAAGCTACAGGAACTCGTACAGATGGTAGTAAAGGAAAGCAAGAAGAAATGAAAATGGACAGCCTAAAATGCGAACAACAAACTGGAAACACCAAATTCAAGCAAGTACAAGAATTTTAATATCTAATATGGGTTTTAACAGAGAACGGAAATGTGAAACCGAAATCTGAATGCTCATTGTAATAGCAAAAGTTGCCTTCCAAAAGCTAAGCAAAGTATTAAGAAACAGGAAAATTACGTTAGAAGAAAAAAAAAAGAATACATTGTTATGTAATGTTGATCCACCTAAATGGCAGTGAACGTTGGACAATCTCATCACAGATGAAGAAGAGAAATGTGGTTCTACAGTAGGATGTGAGTAACGAGAAAGTTTTAATGAAAATGGTAACAAAAAGACATTTATACATAGAATCTATAAAAGACAATCGAACACATTATGAAGAAATGGCTTGGATAATTTAATACTCACAAGGTGTATTGAAAGCAAGAGGGGAAAAGCAGCTAATAGTAAAACTAACGAGCCCGTATAAATGGCTGTTAGAACAGGGTTTAGGAGAGACAGCAAAAAGACATAGCTTACTAAGAGCTACAAAAGACAGGAAGGGATACAGCATATTGTTGTGACTTTTGGGTTGCATGATAAATATGAAAAATGATGGCAGTGAACGTGTAATATATATATATATATATATATATATATATATATAACAGGTTAACATATTTTGATCTTTGTGAATGGGATAATGTGGAGTTGTTTCCGTTTTTAAGTTCTATGTTCTTTTGATTTCATTGATAAACCGAAATAACACAGAATTTAAAAATAGATGCAACCCTTCAATATTTCATCCCCAAAGTTTTTGGATGAAGTTAAGTAATTAACAAAACATGTTAAATTTATAAATGTTTTCCGAATTGTTTTTAGTCATTTCACCCAAGCAAGGCAACAAAACCCCTATGATGCAAGGAAATACTGAGTGTTAGATAATATGAGAAAAACATTATTAAAGAAAAAGAACAATAAAAGAAAGAAATTGTTAACATAGAACTTACGGTTACATGTAGCCATTTTAGCTGTAAAATAGTAAGACCTTGTCGCCAATCTAATACCGCGCTTAAATTCATAAAGTCTAGCTCCCATCAAGGAAAGTTCATCAAAACAATTACCATGAAAATATTTATAGAAAAGACACGTTACGGCGGTGGGAATTGACTGAAGCCGAGATGCCAGGTCAGGATCAATAACATTGCAGATTCTTCTTTGGATTTTATGAAGGATCTCTAAATATATAACAGAAGAACCAAACCAGGTGTGGCAGAAATATTCAAAACAAGGACGAATAAATGTGTAAGATTTTGGCAAGAAAAACTTTCTTGCATGATACAGTGAACCAACCTTCCTAGCAGCAGACCTAGCAATTGTTTCAATATAATCTTTTCACTTCATATCAGTTCGAGAAAGTGCAATGACTCACTCTTCTGGAGGTTAGCATCGGACATGATGATAGAAGGCAAAAAGCGTTCTCTCAGACGTTTAAAAAAGAGCAGTTTCGTTTTGAAGGCGTTAAAATTAACACGACATTCTTTGTCCTAGTTAACAACAAATTGTTTCATTTTTTAAATCATTTGTCAATTTAACCTTATCGAACCGATCAAATTTACTATTAAAACAGGTGTAAATAGTTATGTCATTAGCATATACCCAGTTGAAAACTGATGACATCAGGAAGGTCGTTGATGAACAACGTAAATCCAAGGAGACACCTGAATTAATGCAAAAAGATCTAGAAAAGTGTATATTCAAAAAAAACTTTCATTTCTTGATTTAATATGAAAAACTGAAAATTAGTCCAGAGATGTCATAACCTTTCAATTTGTGAAGAAAACCAAACCCTGTCAAATGGTTTCGAGATATTCAAAGCAACGACCCGAGTTTCACCATGCATATTTAAAGCTTGATAGACGCTTTCAGCTACAATCGTTAATACATCAGCAGTTGACCTAGAAAAGCGAAAGCCATATTGCTTATCTGAAAGAAGATCCTTCGGGGTGAGATGGTTAACCAATTCAGAGTTGATTAGAGATTCTAGTACTTAGCCAAAAAAAGGTTCATAGGTCGAAGGATCAGAGGGTTCACTTGAGTTCTTAAAGACTGCAACTACAAAGGAGGATTTCCAACTAGCAAGAAAGTTTGTTCATTATTATTATTAAAAACATTATATTTAGGCATTCCAGGTTTCTTTTCTTTTTTAACTGTAATATTGACATAGAACGGATAAATACTCCGATTATGGTACATTTTTGCATGAATCAACAGAAATACTGATTCATGCTTAAATACAGGGTGTTCGGAAAGTTACTGTGAACTTTTCTAATTATTTTTTTTATATTTCAGATTCCACTCCAATAAGGTTTTAACAACTGAAGAACGTGTATTTCTCGTCGAATACGTATTTTGAGAAGGTAGTAGATTCACATATTTGGTGCGACAGCGTTTTGCTGATCAATTTTAAGACACACCTGTTCCACATCGCAGTGCTGTTCGTAACCTTGTTATTAAATTCCAGAAAACAAGACCAGTGGACAATGCCAAACGTTGTGGAAGGTCAACAAAGCTATCGGAAGAGAAACTGTTGGATATTTCTGACAGTATACAGCAGAGTCCAAGAAAATCATTGAGGAAGCGCAGCAAAACAAAATAAGGTCGTCAGACAAAAATGAAAACATTTCTCATACAAAATAAAAGCAGTACAAGAACTGAAAGCAACTGATCATGAAAATCGACTGCGCTATTGCAGATGATTTAATCAATTTATCAAAGAAAATACTAATGTGTTGGATGTGACATTTTTTACCAACAAAGCATGATTCCATCTCTCGGGTTACATCAATTCACAAAACACAAGCTTATCCTCACAGCTTGCATGAAACAACCATACATGATCTTATGGTTAGAGTGTGGGTTCCGATTTCCAGACGTCGAATTACTGGCCCTATTTTCTTTATGAACACAATAAACAGCGAACGTTATTGTTCAGAAATTCATCTCACCTTCATCGGTCAGATGGCAAATGAGAGAATCAGTCGTTTTTTCAACAGGACGGTGCTACTGCTCACACATCTTTAGGATCTATACAGTTTTGTAATAGATTTTTGCATGCCGTATTATTTCCAAAGACGTAGCCAGATTTAAACCCATCAGACTTTTATCTATGGGGAGCAGTAAAATCTGCAGTGTATCGAGATCGTCCGCGCACACTGGATGACTTAATAGCAGCGATAACAGTGTTCATTCAGCCAATTTCAAACGAGCAACTGATAGCGGTGTTCAGAAACAAAATAAGAAGGATCCAAGCCTGTATTGATGTTGACGGGGTATCACTTTCAACATTGTTTAGAATTTTCATTCATATCCTCTTCCTTTATTCTATATTGAAACATGGCTGTTAATAAGAATATAAGTGCATAGTGACTTTCCGAATATTTCTAGGGGGTCGAACGAGTGTGCACTAATAGTGGTTTAAAGAGAAAAACCGTCCTTTTGACATAGCGTTTATTGTAGCTACGAAGGTTAAACTTTGCCCAAAATATAATAATCGAGAATGATTTATCTAATAATAATAATAATTTTACGAGTATATGTAAATGCTTGTGATGTATCAGACAGTCAAGATAATTTTGTCTGATTTTTTTAAATTGGAAATTCTCATTACTGCAAATTAATTTACTCATTTAGTGTCCCCGCATTGGTTGCAATAGTCACAACTTTTTAGTTGTTCTACCCACCAGTGATATTCTGGAAATTTCGGAACAAACCCTTTGTTCAATTGATAGGTACCACCACAGACCTTAAAGAAAAACTGAAAAACGCATTTTAAATAATTTAAATATTTTCTTAGAAGTTAAATTTTTGCTTTATTTCTGCAGCTAAAGGAAAAATATATTTCCGTATGTAAATAAAGTTTTTACAGATTTTAAAACATTGGTACGTTTTCTTGTAACTCATCGAACCTCCATTATAGACGTAAAATTTAAACAACTTAAAAAAAATCTCTTAAAAATCCAATATCTGTCCTAGAAATGTGTTTCAAAGTAAATTTATGGATTAATTAACTGGATTTTGTAAAAGTAATGCTTAGATTTTGCATAAAAACATAATGAAAATAATGTTTACGCATGGTAACCTGTGAGCTGTCATCTTGGTAATAGGTCACCAACAGTAGTTTTCTACTATTATCCCTGACTTAAAAAGCGTATGAAAAAAGTATATATCTAAAAAATGCTACCGCCAGATTTAATAAATAAACAGGAAAAAACAGACACGCGAAAAAAGCATTCTCCTCTACAATTGGTCATGTACTAAAATATCTACTTCATGCCATTGGCATGCGTATTTTGTTCATAAGGAAACTAACATGGTATTTTAGCAAAATTTCCACATAAGTTTGAAAATGATTCGATCCCAACAGAACAAAAACAATAAAATATAACAGATTTATTATAACAGATAAATAGTTCAAGTAGGTAAAAAAAAATGAGAATGAGATTATTTACGTACAGATCAGTTCAGTACATTTGCGTTACCTCCCTACATTGCCTAGAATCAGAGTATATAATTTGTGAACTCTGTGAAAACTGTTACGCTATATATATATATATATATATATACACACATACACACACACACACATATATATATATATATATATATATATATATATATATATATATATATATATATATATATATATAATACGGAAAAAAAATCTGTTGATATATATATAATCCAAGTGTATCCTAGTAATATAAAAATATTAGAACTGATCCACAGAAAAGAGCTCGATGCATTTTATTCGTACAAAAATAATATATATATATATATATATATATATATATATATATATATATATATATATATATATATATATATATATATATATATATATATATATATATTGTGTGTAAGTCTGTGTGTTTGTGTGGATATCTATTGTGATTAATTTGTATGTGTAAATAATATAACAAATACATTTTAAATAGTGTAAATTCATATACAAGTTTTTGATTAATAGGCCTTTCTGATTTTGTAGGTGATTCAATTGAAATAGTAATAATTTTACGAAATTATTCAATTTAGCAACAAACAGAAAATAGACAAAATCGCTCACCTGTAAGGATAGTGCATTACACGGAGCAGATAGCAACGAGAAACATGTACGAGTGTCGACCAGAAAAATGTGTCAAGATTGCCTGAGACGGCCAACATTTGCACCGAGTGTTTCAAGGGCCTGTTTCTAAGAATGATAAAGCCCACAGCTGGTGTTAAGTATAATATGAATGACATATTCATTCCCTGACGACATTAGAACGAAGAATAGACACCTTATCAACGTTTACAACATGAGAACATAACCATACATTTTAAAAAGGTAGGAACAACAGATTTTTACTAATTTTAATATCAATAACAAACGATTTATATAGGACGAAAGAAATACATTTGTTGCGGAATCGCGACCACAATTTACGAAAATGTTTAGTGGATAGAAATAATTTCGATGCACACACACAAACGCGCGCTCACACACACATATACACACAACACAACACACACACATATATATATATATATATATATATATATATATATATATATATATATATATATAATGGAAAACGATATATAATTTTTATATAGCAAGAAAAATTTTAGAGGACGATAATATGTGTTATGGTTTAGAATGATGACGATATTTCATCATTATAAAAATAACCTTGTCGTCAGTGATGATAGAAAAGAAGGATATTTTATCATCCTACTCTCATCAATATAAAAATGACCCTTTCACCACAAGAGAGTCCGTAGAATAGAGTAGTGTAGTGTAGACTAGGGTACCCTATAGCAATAGACCAGTAGACAAGTAGTAGTAGTACAGAAACTCATGTCTTTGCCAGCACTCCGTGAAGATCGAAAACAGACGATTTTAAAAGCCATCCTCACAAATGAAATTCTCGGAACCAAACTAAGTAAGCATTGACTTTTAGACAAAAAACACATTGAGAACATTTTTATACACGCCTTACTCATATTCTGTAAATCACGTCACAAAAAGAAAATACAAATTCTAGCTATTTATGTCAACACGTGTCTCAAATTTTTATTGTTTATATTATTGTTGTACGTTTTAATTCAGTTCGTTTTCAATATAGAAAAAGGATTCCTCCGACACTACAAATATATATAGTAACGGGGTAATTGCTTTAACAACACTCAAATAATATCAAATCAGGATTACTACTACATCAACTCTAACTTACTTACCCCACTACATATGACAAAGTGAAAAGCGTTTTCGTCTGACAAAAGGTCCTTTAGGACTTCATCGGATTAAATTGATGCTTACACTGATGCGACTAGATATGCACAAGAAGGAAAAAGAACAATGGGAATGTTAAATCTATCCAATTTCACTTACAATCATTTTCTTTTTGTTTATACTTCCATCACTTTTGTTATTAAATATCCCATTGTGATAATAGAATATCTGCCAAAAATGATGAAACTTTGTAAGAACATGGATGCAAATTTTCTGTGGATGGTCTAGCGATAAAAACTCTTTCTAAACATTTTCGTCTTAGTAAATTGTTTTTTCTTTTAATTATAGTAGCATTTTTAACCAAAATCTCATTACAACGAGCAACTAATACATTTAGCATTTTGCTTTGTAAAATATCGCTTTTGTATTCATATAACATTTATTTAAATTCCTTGGGCTTTCTTCGGTGTATTCCTTGTGACAATTATTAAAGGTAATAGAGTAAATCCCCCCTCAAAGCTTATTATATATTTTTATTAATTAAGTTTTATTGTTTTAGATGTAGTTGTGACAAATTTTTATTATGTCGAGTTTAGATAAATTCTTTTCAATTGTATTTGAGATAGAGTTGGTGGGTAGAACAACATATTTTGATTCGTTTTGTTTGTCAAGAATATTTTGGAATATTTTATGAGCCTTTTGTTGAATGTGAGAGTTTAGAGGAGTTTAAAAGTATTTTCAATGTATTTTTATGCAAATACTGTAAATCCTCTTCATGTAAATACTGAGTTCTACAAATTCTGAGTGTTTTTAAATGGAATCCGATGATGATTCCGTATATTATTTTGTTATGATTGATTTGCAAAGGACACTAAGGCGATGTAATTGGTTAACGCAGTCTAACATGATATCTAGGAAAGATAAACTATTGTTTAATTCTATTTCATAAGTAAATTGTATTGTATGTTCGACTTTATTTAGTCTATCTAACAGCTGAAGTAAATCAGTCCTACGGGGGTATATTAATAGAACGCCATCAGTATATCGAAAGAATGTTGATTGTTCAGGAAAAAATATTTTGGAAAGTATCAGGTTCAATACCTTAATATTCTAAGAAGATACATGTCATCACTCGGGTTGGAGGCGACCCCATTGGTAATACAAGTTTTTTGTTTATAAGATATATTGCTAAATGGGAAATATCAGTGATTGTTGATCATATGGCATATATATATATATATATATATATATATATATATATATATATATATATATATATGAAGAAAAATATACTGAAAAAACAAACAAAAATCCTAATATGCGATTATGCTGTTTTAATGTTTAATGTCAACATCGCCCACGTGACGACGACGTGATCATATTTAAACGGAACGCTGATCTTATAGAAGATTTCAGTTATCTGTTTGGATTGGTATTGCTTTTATGTCCATCGTCTTTTTCATGTTGAATTGTATATGGTCTATGTTAATTATGTTTTATGAATATGTCTTGAAGATGGTCTATTAGACCGAAACGTCCGACGTTGACATTAAACATTAAAACAGCATAATCGCATATTAGGATTTTTGTTTGTTTTTTCAGTATATTTTTCTTCATACTGTCGGATCTATATCCATATATTTGCTTACATATATATATATATATAATTTAAAATCCGTAAGTTGTAAGTAGGCCTTTTTAATAAAAAAATATTAAACACATAGATCCATGAAGAGAGCTCAATGTATTTATATACAGAGCAATATAACATACATCAAGAAGAAAAGAACTGGGCACATCATCGAAGAATTCGGTAATAAATTTATTCCGACAGATAAATTTTTAATATCTGCCTCATCAGACCGAAATTACAAAATGGTTTAAATTTATCCAGACAATTTATTACAAATTAAATCACAAGAGAAAAGGAAGTAAATGTCTAAATTACTTGACCTAGAAAATTTTTCCTGTGGATTTACATTATTGAAGAGAGGAGAGGGGAAAGCAAAAAGAGAAGCAAGGTGTCAGCACAATGAGCAGGGATAGGTGGAGGACGTACAAGTGACAACTAGTGAAATACATTGAAATCAAATCAAAATTTATATCGTCTTCATGTTATCTATGTCAATATAATAACAAATCATACATATAAAAAAGAATGAAAAATAATAAAATATATAAAAAACTTAAATTCATTAAATCGAATTCATTTTCATCATATTTATTTATATATATGTGTGTGTGTGTGAGAGAGAGAGGGTGTGTGTTATATACATATTAAAATATATGCAAATATATACATCCATACAAAGACACGAGTAAACACATATATAAAATGCATAGACATACACATACAAGTACATACATACCTACATACATACATTGTTTGAACGTGACTATGTTTCGAACTGCCTCTGACTCGACTGACTGACTCGCTCTGACTGACTCGCTCTGACTGACTGACAGACTTCTGACGGACCTCACTCCAGACTTCAGACTGAACTCCCTGCTTCCTCTTGAGACGCAGTATTTATTACGTATGGAATAGTCCATTATGTTATTATGGGTAAGGTCCCATAACACCCCACCTTCCGAAAATTTTGCGTAGCAGGGGTTTTTTAATATCTTTTTTTCTTTGGATCTATTTCCAAAGGTTCAGTAAATTTTCTTTTTCTAGACGATTTTCTTGGTTCTGGCATTATTTGTGGTCTTGTTGTATCGAATGTGTCGAAAATCGTGTCCAATACCTCTTCTTGAGGTGGACCGTTAGCATCCTATAACCGTCTCTTCCTTATTTGGTTTACGTGTCTTCTGTGTGAGAATTTTTTTTCTTGAACTATGTACATCATATTGCCAATTCTTTTCTCAATTGTCCCTTGTTCCCAGCAAGAGGTATTATTTTTGTATGCCTTTAAAAAAACTTTTTCCCCTGGGAGGAATTTTCTTTTTGGTGTGTAGGATTGTGTTACTTGTTTTGTTTTACTTGGTAGTAATTTATCGAACGCTGATCTGATTTTCCTAGCAAACATGATATCTGCTGGTGATAATGTTGATGGTGTCGCATTATTTGGCGTTATTCTATATACCTGTAGGAATTGCTGTAATGCTTTCTCCGTAGGCACATCATACGCTTTTCGTAATGCTCTTTTGAGAGTATCCACGAATCTCTCCGCTTGTCCATTTGATCTTGGATGGTAAGGCGGGGATGTTATGTTTTACCTGATAGATTTCGCAAAACTCTTGGAAATCTGCTGACGTGAATTGCGTTCCATTATCTGTTACTAAACAGTCCACTACGCCAAACCGAGCGAATAGCTGGTGGAGGAATTTTATGGTCGTTTCTGTAGTAGGATTTTTGCACCGAAACACCTCTAGCCATTTACTGTAGCTATCAACTATGATTAAATAGTTGAACCCGTCAAATGGTCCTGCATAATCTGTTGTACCACGGTGATAGTCCAAAGTAGAACCAATAAAGAAGAATTCGAATACGGATATGGAACAACACAGATATATTACAAACAGGAATAAATACAGAGAAGTAGAAATTGTTAGTACGAACAATCAGGTTTAGTAGTAATTGTCAGAACGCGACTATGTTTCGAACTGCCTCTGACTCGACTGACTGACTCGCTCTGACTGACTGACAGACTTCTGACGGACCTCACTCCAGATTCAGACTGAACTCCCTGCTTCCTCTTGAGGCGCAGTATTTATTACGTATTTATTATGTTATTATGGGTAAGGTCCCATAAACATATACATACAAATGAATACTTACATACACATACATAAACATACCCACACTTAAATACTCACATGATATATATGTATATAAAAATATATACATACATACATACACATACATATCCCATTATATGTATATATACACATACATACACAATAATATACGTATATACATACATATATAATATACTCAAATATATATATACATATACATAGACATATACACACACGTACACACACATATACACCTATATAGGCATACACACTCATATATATGCATATATATACATATATATATGCATATACACACATACAGACGCATACACATGTGCACATATACACAAATACATAGATACACAAAAACATATACATACACATAAATCAAAGTATATAACAAAAAATAATTGTATGACTGCAAAATAAATACAAAATAAAATTTTATTTATAAGATTTTTTATGGAGACATTTAAATATGATTTCATTGTTTTTGATTAATAGCTGGCTAGTATTTAATATTTAACTATTTTGATTTTTCTTCCAGGTACAAATTATATCTATTTCTGAATCTGTTAGGGGTTTTGGATATACCTGTAATCTTCCATTATATCTGTGGGGTGAAGTTTCTATCGTTTAATTTCCAGAAAGAGCTGTGTGGCGTTTGAGATAAGGGTTAGAGAAAGAATGCTTTTGATTGTAGAACCTCTGCTTCCAGATCCCAACGGAAATTCCGATGTATACTTTTTTATTTACATTTTCTTTAGGGAAAATGGTTGCTTCGTATATAAAATTTTTGGATTTGCATATAACTCAATCTGGGCATTTGCTATCCGGTTGGTTATTGTTATAAAACTTATTATGTAAATTAATAATATTATAGGTGTTATTTGTGCAGGAGTATCTAATTTCCAAGATTTTTCTATTAAAAGTTTTACCTATTAGGTTATTTTGGTTAAAATATTTGTCAATCAATTTTAGAAAGCATTGATCAATATTTATATTAGATAGTTGGCAGAAAGGTGGGCTGAACCATATTAAACTTTTTTTTCTATGTCTGGATATATTTATTTTAGTATCTTTTAAAGATTCCAGGTAAAATAATTTTTGTTTAAAGCCACTTTTATATAAGATTTTTTTTATTTTCATTGAAAATTTACTATTAGATGATAATCTATTAATTCTAGTTTTTACAGTGGCATGAATTTGTTTAATTATTGAATTGGGATGATTGGAGTTAACGCTAACATAGATTAGAGTTTCATTATCTTTGTGATATGGTTTAAATGTGTTGTTCAAAAGGTTGAAAGTTATATATAAGAAATTAACTATCTTAAGGCTGGATGAAATTTCAGTTCTAAACCCAAAGAAATTTAAAAGCCCTAATAATTTTCTTTTGCATATTAGAAGATAGTGGACCATTACTATTAGGGATAAAAATAAGTCCATCATCTCTATATAGACTAACCTGTTTAGGGTCAATAATCCTACTAAGGATGTTTAAAATATAGATGCCTTCTACGAGTCATAGGCACCCATAGGAACGTCGAAATTATCATTGTAACGTAATGATTTTCTAGAAGCTAATATAACTTCGAATTAATCATCTGTAATTTCTACGCAGTTTTTGCAAAATTTATTGTTTTTAATAAGAGATCTTTGGAGATGGAGGAGTAGAAGACTGTTATGTCAAATTGTGGCCTTATCTTTATTTTTAATATTATGGAACCATTTTATTGTATCGGAAGAATATTTTCAGATTGTTATAAGACGATTCTTGTATTGTGCTGATTTTTTTAAAATTATATTTTTAGAAATTAAACCTAATTCAGTTTTGGAAGGATTGATTAATCTAGATTGCTGGTTGTTATCAAAATTGTGTTTGTGATCTTTAAATAGTAAATAAGCATTTTTCATGTGGATTTTCGCGATATTGAATTTTTTGCAAAAATTGCGGCACCTTTGTTAATAATAGAAATTGTATTATTATTTTTGTCTAGTTTGTAAATGTTTGTGATTTTGTTTGAGAGAAGTTTGTGATAGTTGGAGGGATTGATTTTATAAATATTTCTCGATTTGGCAGCTCTGACCCATATATCATTAGATTTTTAATAGTTCTGCCTTTGTTCACATTATGTAGAAATTCGTTGGATGATTTTCTTAAGCTATTTTTTAAAAATTAAGTTTAAAATATCTACTTCAAAAGGGCCTAGAAGTTTGTTGCTTGGTGGAGTCTTTTGAGATTATAGGTAGTAATTTTCTTTTTTGCAGAGTAGTGTTCCGGAGGGGTTTAAGTAAAAATATGTTTTCCAGCGTACTTTTTTTATGAGGTCTATTATTTTTTTTATCCGTGAAAGAATGTAAAGACGGGTAGGGAATGTTTTTAGAGACCAGTCTGGAGAAAAATTATCTATTTGGTTACCCACTAAGTAAAATTTTTAAGAGTAAAAGCTTGGAAATTAGCTACACCTGCACAAATAACACCTATAATATTATTAATCCACATAATAATAAAATATTAAACAAATTTTATAACAATATAACCAGATAGTAAACTCTGTTTTAATTGTAGATTACAAAAACAAGTGGTATATGTAAATCCGAAAATGTTATATACCAGTCAACCATTTTCCCCGAAGAAAATGTAAATAATAAAAACACCACACAGCGTTTTCTGGGAATTAAAGGATAAAAACTTCACTCCACAGATATAATGGAAGACCCTTAACAGCTTCAAAAATAGATATAATTTGTTCCTGGAAGAAAAAATTAAAATAAAAATACAAACGAGTTATTGAACCAAAGAAATGAAATCATATTTAAATGTCGCCATAAAATAGATTTAAATTATCTTATGAATAGAATTTTATTTTGCAGCCATACAATTATTTTTGCATCATTTATTGAAAGTTATATGCTTTGATTTATGTGTATGCATATCTTTTTGTGTATATATGTATGTGTGTATATGTGAACATGTGTATATATGTATATATGTATATGTGTGTATATATATGTATATATGTTTGTGTGTATGCCTATATAGGTGTATATATGTATGTGCGTGTGTGTATACATATATATGTATGTGTGAGTGTATTATATATGGATGTATATATGTATATTATTGTGTATGTATGTGTACATATGCATATAATGGGATGTGTATGTGTATGTATATATATATATATATATATATATATATATATATATATATATAAGTGTGGCTATGTTTATGTATGGGTATGTAGGTGTTTATATGTATGTATATGTGTACAGGTATATATATGTGTGTACATATATGTATGTGTATGCATTTATATATATGTTTACTTGTATGTTTCTATGGATGTATATTTTTGTATATATTTTGATATGTATATACCCCCCACACACACACATATGACGTATTTTATATTTATGAAAATGAAGTAGATATAATGAATTTAAGGTGTTTATTATATTATATATTTTTTCACTCTTTTACATATATACATGATGATTGTTGATATATTGACATAGATTATGATGATAAAAATATAAATTTTGATTTAATTTCAATGTATTTCACTAGCTGTCACTTGCACTCCCCCCCCTATCCCTGCTCATTGTGCTGACAGTGTTTCTCCTTTTCTTTCTCCTACTCTTCTCTTCAATAATGTAAATCTCCACGAAAATGTTTCTAGATCAAGTAATTTAGACATTTACTTCCTTTTCTCTTGTGATTTAATTTTAAAATAATTTCTAATAAATTGTCTGGATAAATTTAAACTATTTTGCAATTTCAGTCTGATGAGGCGAATATTAAAAATTTATCTGTCGAAATAAATTTATTAGCGAATTCTTTTTTTCCTTCTTGATATATATATATATATATATATATATATATATATATATATATATATATATATATATATATATATATATATTAAACTTAACTTGATTCGGCACAAGACTCAAGTTGGGTGGTGCCCACTTAATAATTTCCTATACAGACTTGCACACTATTATCGCACAACAAAATCCACATCTATAATATAGGGGTGAGTTTTCTGTGTATGTATCTGGGATTTTCTCAAAAACTATAACTGTTTGACCCATATAAAACTATAAATGTTTTGAACCATGTAAAACTATATACTTTTAAAATAAATTTTATACTTTTTGAATCAGCATTATCTTGAGAAGGTTTTTGTATCAATTATTTGAATGTATACTCAAACATAGGCATAGAATATTTTCAAACATCAGTATCCTAAAACATTTATGAATAGAGCAACGTACGTGATTTAATTCCGGATTTAGATGAAAGAATTAAATTAATATAAAGCAAATACAAACAAGGAAGAGTCAATTTAAACGTTTAGTGGAAAGTTTGGTAGTTACCATTTATTTAATTATATCAAATCAATCCATACAATTTTTTACTCTACGAATATGTTAAGCAAAATACAAAAAGAACAAGAGAAAACAACAAGAAACATTTGTGATAAAAGACAAAAGGCAAATATTTTAATAACAAGTAATTTTCATTATATTTTTCTAATGAAAATATTTTACAAAAATGTAGTGGATTTTTTTTTAGGTGAAATCTTGTTAGTTTAATTTATGTGGAACTCAAGTTTGGTTAAAAATTAAATTTTGTTAATGAGTTCTGATTTGAAAGGATGTTTGTTAGAATCTGTTATTGAATATTCTGTAAATTAATTGCAAGAGAAAAAGAAAGAAGGGGAAGTGGGGAAAGGCTGGTCTTTCACTAGCTATCTTATTCCTAGTTAACCACAATCATGACCCATTCATTCATTACAATTACACATTCACCACAAGAACTCATCCATCACCTTTCAATCCCGCACACACCACAATACCACATATACACAAGGGTCCTACAAAACACCCCATGAATTAAAAATTTCAATGTTCGTATATATATATATATATGTATATAAATAAAAATCCCATAAAATATGAAATGATGGGAAGGGGATATGAACCCCGACAAGAAACTCAAATATCAACCAAAGACAAAACGAAAACAAAATAATGTTAGTAGGAACCGTCCACCCCTCAAAATAATAAGAGTGGCCGCTGTATTCTATCGGTCGATAGAATCAAGAAGCACACTCACTAATGGAATGGGGAGGGAAAAATAAATGACGGAATGGGAAAATCAAAAGCTGACTCAGCCGAGATGAAAAAGGGGGACAAAAACAAACTGGGGAGATTGGGAATCTCGACATGGATCATAACAGAAGAAAAAGCCGGGAACAGGCCTGGAACAAGGCTTATTCACATTAACTAGGAACACAAAATATTGTCTAACTTAACCAGGGGGTGTCAACAGGAAACCACCCCGTTGCGTTAAGGGGACTTAAAAAAGAAAATCAAGGCTATCCCCGTCCACACGAACCAGGCTCGCCTCAGTCACCCACCTTTCACTGAAATCTGTCGAAATCAAACGCTTTCGATCAGAAAAGAATCAGATCTTTATACGAATAATGTTCATTTCGCAAGATTCCCTCCTTTCGCGACATCCACACGACCATTCTTGCCACGGCTAGCAACGCAAAAAACACCATCCGTTTTAGCCCAGAGAACGGGGGCGACACATTGTCACACGCGATCGATGGACACGAGCTGATTGGGAGCGATACGAGCCGTCAATTCGCCGACATAATCCCAGAAAGGGCGCACCTGAGGACAATGCTAGAAGGCGTGCGAAGCCGTTTCCTCTAAACTAAGGTCACACAGATGACAATCTGACAAATCTGCCATGCCCCATATGAAGAGTACGTCATTGAGAGGTAGCACGTTCCGAATCAATCACCATGTTGTGGATTCCGGGATGAAATCCGGTACCAATAAATAACAACGCCAAGAATGAATATAGGAAAATAATGTATTAACGTAATAATACAAACTGGTAATGCAGATTAGTAGTTCCAGGAATACGGGTTAGTAGCAAAATATCAATATAGTCTTTGGTATTGAAGTATCGCTGTATGACTTCTTACTGAGTTTACGTGCTCGTTCACTGTGACTCTTGCTCGCTACGTTCGTTCTGTCTGTGTGTTACCTTCACCCTCTGTTGCTCTCGTCTCTCGGGTCTTCACGTAGCAGTAGTATATGTATATAGTGGGTGAGTCCATTTGTGTAAAAAGGAGAGGACCCCTCAACACACCATCCTTAGATCCCTTTTTGGGGGGAGTTAATATCTTTTCCTTTTATGTAATTCTTCCTTTAACTTTGTTGCTTCTGATGGTTCGAACTCTATCTTTTTACAAAAAGAGCTGATAGGTAAATCCCATACGTCGAACTTTTGCATCCAGTCTGTGCTCACTAGATTTTCTGTATCCTTCATTACGAATATTTTGAGTTTTCTTGTTTTCCCGTGAAATTTACATTCAGGATAACTTCTCCTTGGAATTTTATACGCTTTCCTGTAACAGACTTAGGAATTTTCTGTGTGTGTAACATGGTTGGTCTATTAAGCTTTCTCCATGTTTGTAGATTAATTATCGTCAGATCTGACCCTGAATCTAGTTGCAATTTTATCTTTTTATTTAAGATTTCAAGTTCCACATATTTCCTTATGTTAGTATTGTCTTCGTCATGCATTCTAGTAGCTCTTATCCTACTAGTAGATTTTCTGTTCCTACATTGGGATGCCTTGTGACCCATTTTTCCACACGCAAGACAGTTTTTATATTTAAAACGACAATCCTTATTCCAGTGTAGTCCTCCACATCGATAACATGCAGATGGGGGGGGGCTTATATTTGCTTTGATTTTCGTCATTATTTGCCCTATACGTTGTACTTTTTTCATTATTATAGAAATTTATTTTCTTTCCGGGGAGGGTGAAAAACGTGAACTTTTGTTTAACTTACGTATATATATCCTTCGAGTCTTTCTTTATACTCAGACATTTTTGGCAGTCTTCCGATAGTTTTTGTAGTGTTAATCCAGGTTCATTTTGCAGTTTTGAAAGCATTCTTTTGCGCATTTCGCTATCCTTTGTTGAGACAAACCCTTGTACAAAAATAAGACACTTGAAATTGTCCGGGATTAATTCTGCCAACTTGAAGTCGTCGCAATGTTTATTCACCATTGCGGCGAACGTGGAATAGTCATCATTTTCATCCTTTACGAGGTTAAGACATTTCCACCTTTTGTGAAAAAGTGACGTTTTCGGGCTGAAAAGCTCCGTCAGGCATGTAACTGCTTCATCAAACGTTAAATCATTTGTCTTCTTTGGCAAAATGTAATCCACAAATTTTGTGTATTCATCCGTTCCTAATTTCCTGAGTAATAGTCGTAACTTCTTTGCTTCCGTCCAGTTTTGATAATCGATGTTGAAGATATCTTCATGACGTCTGAAAAAGTCCCCGAAATTTTTATCCTCTTCTAGGGAATATTTGAATGTTTCTATTGTGTTCCATACTGCTTCTTGGGAAAAAGTCGCCTCTTTTTCAATATTTTGTTGTTGTGTATTACTCGCTACTTTTACAATTAGCTCCTGGAGTTGTATTTGTCTTTCTTCATTTTGCATTTGTCTTTCATGATTTTCCTTCTGCGTTTGTAGGAATATTTTTTCCATTCTTTCTTGGAATTGTAATTGCTGTTCATTTTGTCTTTCTTGAAGTTGTATTTGCTGTTCACGTTGGTATTTTACAAGTTCTACTAAAATGCTTTTAAAATCCTCCATGATAAGAGTCTTACGAAAAACTCGATTTTCCGTATTTTAATCCTCGTAGCTCTTTGTTACCCAGTTGTGGCAAAAACGGCAATTTTCTCTTTTGAGTCTCCGAGAAGTGCAAATTCTTGTCGTCCAAGCTGTTGTGGTGAGAAGAGAGATTTTTTTCTTTCCGTGTAGGTCCCAATTCCTTGTCACCAAGTTGTGATCGGCAAGGGAGAATTTTTCTTTGTTCTCTTCCTGTGTGAGTTCGAATTTCCTCGTTGCCAAGTTGACGAGGGAGAATTTTGTCTTTTCTGTCCTTCCCGTGTGGGTTTGGTATCCTCGTCGCCAAGTTGTTGTGGTCGACTAGAGAGAATTTTTTTTCTTCCGTGTGAGTTCGAAGTCCTCGTCGCCAAGTTGTTATGGGCGAGGGAGTGATAATAAGGCTAGGGAAGGCGTACCTAACACTCGGCGCCAAAATCGAGTCCTCCGTCAAAACGTGGCGTAGGAAAGCCAACCTTGAGGCATGGCGACGACTCGTCAGGTGTGGCAATCCCAGGCCTCCACGACACGGACGCTGGTAACAGGCTTCTCTATGGACCCAATGCTTGCGACCACTCCACAACAGGGTGATCAACAAACACTCGATCGCCTCCATACGTTTCTAGTAAAGAGGAAGTACAGCAAAGCTGTAAAGGATAAGGGGCAAGACGTAAGTGGCACACGCCTCAGCCCTACCCTTTAAGGACAAGCCCCTTCAAAGCCAAGTCCAAAACGACGCTTCGACCTTTGTCTGTACTTATGACCCATTCTTCTTCCACCGGATGCGGACGGGTCCATCAGTCCAGCCGAAGGGCCCCGGAAGCGCGACCCCCTTCCAGGCACCTAACCGCAAGCCGGAAAACTTGTTGCGGTTAATCTTGGCCCCCGGCATCTTCTCGTACTGTTCAAGTGTCTTCTGCGCCACCTTAATGTCGCTGCGGCACGACACGAAGATGTATACGTCATCGGCGTACGTAGAAACCCTAGCTCGAGCACTAAAAGGGAAAACGGCTATTCCGCGTAGGGCCGGACTGTACGCCCTGTCCCTTAGCTGGCGAAGGAAGGGTTCCAACGCCAAAGCATAAAGTAAAGGCGACAGTGGGCACCCCTGTCGGACCTACCGAGTCAGCGCAAAAACGCTCGACCGCCTTCTGTTCACCTGTCCACGGCACTGGGGGAGCAATACAGGAGGCTAATCCACTTGCAGAAGTCGGGTTCGAATCCGGCGGCCTGCAGGACAGCATCCAGGTACTGATGGTCTACCCTGTCAAATGCCTTGGACTGATCCAAATTGATCAGCGCGGCTTGCTTGTCGTCTTTTACACCCTCTATGATCGTGCGGATCAGATGCAGGTTGCTTTGAATTGTTCGTCGCCTCACAGCACAAATCTGCTCAGATTCCAACAAGCTCGCGACAACTGACTATTGACTGCAAACGCACCGTCGGGATCTTGGCCAAAATCTTCAACTCTGTGTTTAGCAGCGTTATGGGCCTATAATCATCTAAATCCCTCCCAACATCCTTGCCCTTTTTCAACAGCGTGATCCCACCCCTGGAAATCCGGAATCAGTTGTTGAACACCACTGTCAAAATCGGAACAAAGATGTACGACAACCTCAAGTACATTTCGTAGGGCAGACCAACAAGTCCCGGAGACTTGCCTCTGCCGACCTTCTTCAATGTCAATTAGACTTCGCCCTCCGTGATCTTACTCTCGCGGCTAGCTGCTTCGGTCGGCGAGAGTCGAGGAAAGTCATCAAGTAGCTGCGAAACTCGTGGCCACTGAGACCAGGCTCCTTGGTAAAACGGCTCTCGAAATGCCGCCGAAACGTCTCGCACATGTCCTTGGTCGACCTCAGAGATTGTCCCTCCGGGGTAATGACCTCGCGAATGTATCGATCGGAACCTCGACGGATCTCTTCCTTGCGCAATTCTGTTCACGGCTTCGTTAGACATCTTGTTTAACCTATGTCTAACTACCTGACCCTGATAGCGCTTGCTAGCCTCACGCTTCATGGACTGTCGAGCTACGGCTATCTCTAGGGAATCCCATCCAGCCACCGCCCGGGACAGACTATCCTCTAGAGTCTTCACCTTTTTATCCTTATCTAGAGCGAGTCGTTGGCTATATTCAGTGGTGAAGGACCTAATCCTATCCTTAAGCCTCTCCCACCACTTACTCCCAATAACCGCCCCCACTAATTCCTGCTTCACTAATCTAGTTAGCTGTTGCTGAAAGTCCCGCCTGTCCAGTAAGGACAGATTGGACTTCCAGTGCCCAGACATTCTAGGCCTAGTACCTAACACAATCCAGGCACAGACGAGTCTATGATCTGAATAGTCTACACGGTGGGACAATCTAATAAATCTAGATCGACTCTTTTCACTAGAATTCTGTCCAGGTAGCTGGCTATCTGATTAGAAGGCCAACTACGAACCCACGTCCACATCTCAATCAAATGATCAACCCGGTATCTATCGACGAGCCCAAAGTCGCCGATCAGATCAACCAGGCTACGATCGCCCGATGCCTTCCCGCTAGCTCCCCGCCCCTATCTATCTTGGGTTCCAGGACAGCATTCGAGTCCCCCATTAAGACTAAGTGCGACGAATTAACCAGGAACGGTCCCAACTAACGGAAAAAGTCGACACGCTCACTCTGGTTGTTGGGCGCATAAACCGCAACTACCCGAAAGGAACCACTGCTCACAGCAATATCATCCACGATCAACCTACCCCTCCCCACGCGCCAACACGAACAAGGTCCATCCTCGCATCCAGGCAACGTTTAACTAACAAGGAAACACCTCTGGACAGCTAGTCCCCGTAGGCTGAATAGACAACAAAGTCGCTAGATAGCACACGAGTATCAGCCTCGCAAACAAAGTATGTTTCCTGGATCCCGACGGATTGTCCCGGACTCCCTGTACCTAACTCCGTCGTCATCCGACCATCTGTGACAATCCCGCCGACGTCCATAGGGTATGTTAGTTTAACTGCCCTATATACCGAGGGATGGAGTAAAAGTTTTTTTAATTAGCTGAGCATAGATCAACACCCTAATATTTGAAAACACATCCCCACATTCAAACAAATGATACCAAAATTTTAGATAGCTCCCCGTATCCCTGATAAAAGTAATGACCCCAGGAGCCTCAGGGAAATTACGGGGGTCCTCCACAGACATTGTCAACGGTGGATAAGTTAAATAGTGGACCTGGAAGGGCTTTTTTCTGTGCCGATAAGCCCTTCTCTAGCTCATTTCTATCTACTTTGCATATTGTCTGGCCCAGGGAAATTTCTTCTTTTTCCTCCTTCCCTTTAACTGGGTGGGACGGAGAAGAGTTGGACGCGAGAGTGGGGGTAGATATTGAACTGAGGGAGGAGGTGGATAGGGTGGGGGACGGAACACGAGAAGTGGAGGAAGATAGGCTCCTTGCTTTAGGGACTAAAACAGGACATTTTAGGGGATGCAGGGACGGATAGGGACCTGGTTTTTTCCATGTACCTATCCGCCCTACTTTTCGTCTGGCGATGCAGAGGAGGAAGATGTGACCGATCATGAGATCGGTCACATCTTCCTCCTCTGCATCGTCCCTACTCTTCTTCAATGCTGAGACACGAGGTGGAGGCATTTCGTCCACCTCCATCTCCGTGTCAGATTGCTGCTGCTGATTTTGCTGCTGTGGATTTTGCTGCTGTTGATTTTGCTGCTGTTGTTGTTGTTGCTGTACTTGTTTTTGTTGTTGCTGCTGCTGCTGCCTTTGCTGCACTTTTTGTACTTGTTGTTGTACTTGTTTTTGTTGCGGTATTTACTCGTTCCCCCACTAGAACGAGATGTGACACAAGGTCGGTTTAACGTGGGGACCCGAGCGCGTACACTCGGGCAGGGACACAAATTCCCCTCAGCCCCCGCAACCGTCGGTTGCGCTGGCCTCGGTGCGAGCACCGATACCTCCATCTTGTGCAATGGGAGGGCGCGGCCTCGGGCAGCTGTTCCCTAAGGCTGGGCACCTCTTCAGTCTAATTTTCCTCAGTTGCCCCTCTATCCTCAGACAGAGAAGCCTCTGAGCGCACTCTGTTCAAGGACAGAGACGCAACTGAGAGATGATAAATAATGCGCGTACATCCCTCCAAGGAGGGGGAGCATTTGTTTTTGTTGCTGGTGTTTTTCTCCCGCTTCTATTGCTGCTCCTTTGCCTCCTTTGCCTCCTTTGGCCGCTCCTTGTGTTGTCGTTGTTTTGGGGGAGACAGCTCATACCGTCCTGGAGAAGTGGGTACGTCTGCAGCTCTCCGTCCCTTAACCTTCTTCCATTCCCCATCAGGGGCCTCCTCTGTTGCTGCTACTGTTGTTGTAGTTGATGCTGTTGCTAGGTGAGGTGGAGGATGTGAGTTCTTTGCAGGGCACGCCTTTGACATGTGGCTCAATGCCCTGCATGCATAACAATAAAGTTTGCGCCCCTCCACTACTACCAGCATTCGTCTCTCCCGGCACATTAATGTATTCGGGACCTCTCCAAAGGCCTGCCGGGTGAGTGTTAAGTATAGCACCATATCTCCGGTGGAAATTCCGACCTTTCTCTTGATAAATGAGACTTCATCTACGGGTCCGTACTGCGAAAAGAACACACCTATTCTGTCTTCACAGATATCCACAGATACGCCATGCACCGTAATTTTTGTGCGTTGGGTACTCCGTTTGTGTACAATGATGTAAAATTACTATTTCGTAGTGATAATGTCACTTTTTTAGAAAATTGTAAGTTAAGAGGCTGGTAGTGTTATTGAGTCAGTGTGTTGGCACGCGTGGAGTCTGCTGGCATCTCTCGAAACTCAGTGTCTGACTGACTTGAAGTCGAGCGATTCTTTTTAATAGATTTTTTGGGTTTTCAAATAGGCTCCATACAGCTGCGAGGGAAAAAAGGATTTGTCTCAACTTGCTACATTTTTGTGTCCTTTTGACCAATGGGAAGTTGAGTTTGGAAAAGTGAAGTGATGATTGGTTAAAGGTTAATTTGGGGAAGAGTGCATCTTCCCGTATGGGTGACAGGCAAGTATTGAGGATTCCATAAACACACGTTACTTTTGTAATGTCAACGAATAGTCGTTGTCATTTTCGTAATGCTCGTTGTACTAGAAACTTTGGAATCGCAGATACAGCTATAGTACGCCGTTGTACAATACTGGTGTCAAACGCCATCGAATAATCTCGCACTAATAGTGCATGCTCGATAATACTCGCTCGAATAGTAACCCGTATAGTGATCCGAATAGAGAAATAGTATAGTGAATAGAGTAGAGAATAGCGGTCTGTATAGTAATAGAGGATAGAATAGAAGTGCAGATCAATTAGACGTCGTCTACCTTCCATATATGTGTTTCCTCTATGGTCAATTAATTCAATAATGTGATTACCTGTGTTTGCTCACTGTGGATCGACTCAAGTGTCAGCAGTGAATCTTTATTCCTATAAAACACCTGCCCTTTGAAATTACTTCTTCTGGAGTCTAAATTTCTTCAGCTTCGGTTCAATATTCAAATGTTCCGTTGCTGTTCTTTTTCTTTTACAGTACCTCCTTGGTTCACTAATTTTTGGTGGCGTGGGTACGTCAAACATGTCATACATCGGTACTTCTTTTCGTGGACTTACTAAATCAGTGAATCTCCGTTTTAACTGATTAAGACGTTGTTTATATTCCCAGCTTTGTCCCTGTACCATGTATGTCATTTTCCCGATCGTTATTTTTTTATAACGCCATCTTTCCAGAATTCTTTTCCACGTTCATACATTTTGAAAAATACCTTATCACCAGTTTTAAAATATTTATTTATATTATTTTGATTCCTTGATGTTCTTGTCCTCCGTTCTGGTAATAAATTGTTAAATATGGATTTAATTTTCCTGGCGAACATCAACTCTGCAGGCGACATTCCAGGCACAGTGTTCAGGTTTAGTGTTATTCTGTAAACACTCAAAAATTGTTGTAGCATTATTTCATCTGACTCCTCTCCCTCCAACTTTTTTAGTGCCCATTTAAAAGTATTGACACACCATTCTGCCTGTCCGTTTGATCTTGGGTGATAAGGGGGAGTTGTAATATGTTCTATTGCTAATGAGTTGCTAAAAATCTTAAATTCACTAGATGTGAATTGAGTCCCGTTATCTGAAACGATACATTGAGGAACAAAGAACCTTGCAAAAATCTCGTGTAGGAAATTTATCGTTACCGCGATAGACGGTCTTCTACATTTTAATATTTCTGGTCATTTAGTGTAACTATGAACTACCACGAGATAGTATACTCCGTTTAACGGTCCTGCGAAATCTATATGTATTCTGGATCATGGCATATCGGTTTTTGGCCAAGACTGAATTTTGATAGGCGGTGACTTCGACCCCAGTGAACATCTTCTGGATGGTTTCACTAAATTTTCGATATCCATTTTCGGCCAATAAGTATAACATCTCATTAAGGGTTTTATTGTAGTCCTGGATGTCCTATGTGAAATTCCTTTAACATACGTTTTTGCAAAGATGCTGTTATCACAATTCTTTCTGCGTACGTAAGTACATCATTACATAATGAAAATGCTTTATTTCTAGTGATATTTTTTCTTAATTACTTCTTCATTTCCATAATAAAATTGTCTTTTTCCGACTTAATTCTTATTTCTTCCAATATTATGGGCAGTTCTCTTACAATAATGTATAATACACTATTAATTTCATTTTCGGCCCTAATCGCCGCAATTACTGTGTCTTCAAGTGGTTCGCAGAATCTTGGTATTAATCTAGACAATCCATCTACATGACAATTTTTTTTATGGTAGAAACTCCATTTTATATTTATAGTTCAATAAGATATTTCCCCAGCGCTGCAGTCTATTTGCTGTATGTGTAGAAACATCCTTTTTTTTATCCATATATGGACAATAATGGACAATGGTCTGTCTGTAGTATGAATTTCCTACACTGTATGAATTTATGAAACTTTTTCATAGCAAATATGATTACCAATGCCTCCTTTTCGATCTGGCTGTAGCTTTTTTCACCTGCAATCAATTATCTTGAAGCATGAGCTATTGGTTTAGCTATATAGTGCTCTATACAGGAAGGGATGAACAAAAACTGGGACCTAGTGCTCTATATAAAGAGGGATGAACAAAAACTGGGACCCTCCCTGAGCAGTATTGTCGTAACTTTTTGGCCTCTTCGGCCTCCCAGACTGCAATTGGTGGTGAATAGTTCAATGCTTTTAATTGCTTCCGCCACCATTTCCCATGTATGCCGGGACCCCGAGCCAGTTCTGATGATGGTGAGAACCCGCTTAGCTTCCGGAAAGGCCCTCTATGTCCTTGTCTCTTCACTTTTACATCGTGAGCAGGTGTTTCAGCGCATGAATCCTATTGTTATAACTCGCTCAAGTTGGCTCGGAGTCACATGACAGACATCTTCTCCTGTGTTGCAGGGTAGTTTCGCCCTCCGCCGTTTTTCCTTAGTTTCCGCCGATAAGCTTCTTTGCCTTTTTTGGGAACATGGAATGTTGGTTTATGAGATGGAGCAGGAGATTGAGCAGCAGTGGAAGAATGAGATGCAGAGGGAGTGAGAACCATTTTAAAGGGGGACATATTCACAGAGGTTGGGGTCAGTGACCTAGTCATGTGGGAAGAAGTTTTCTTGCCTGGTGGGGAATTTGGGGCAGAAGCTGAGGGCCGTGATACCCTCACTAGTCTTTCATCATCTTTGTGAGTGCCTTTTTTTAGAATGGTTTATTTACTGGGGGTTAAGGCCAGTGACCTAGTCATTGGAGGCGGGGCTAATATTTTTGTGGGAAAGATGGAACAGAGGCCGAGGGACGCGGTTCCTCCACTGGTCCAGTCTGTTTTTTCTGTTTTAATTCATGATCGTGCAGTTTTGGGGCATAGCTAGCAGGAGTCCCACCCTTGGGAATGCAACTGTTGGTGTCCCACTCTTGAGATCCCGCAGCTTGGAGCTTCCCTCTCGCTCTACCCACGACTTGCCATTACTGCTTCTCTTCTTCCTTCTTTTTGGCAGGTAATGTGGGCTCTGGAAGAGACCAAACCGGTGCTTTTTCACCACCGGTGCCGTCCACAGATAAGCCCATTACAGGCGCCGCAGTAGTATCAGCTCGAGGGGTATCGGACAGGTGGGACTCCAGAGACCTTCTTCTCTGTGCAAGGAAGAGGCGAGGTGACCAATCACACCATACTTCCAACAAGCTGGTTTCCTATCCGTCACGATGGAAGCTGTTTGGAATGGCGATAAAGGCTTCTCGATCTATCATTATCTCGAACCCCCACTCACCTGTCTCATACACAATCTGGATATACTGCATGAGATATGCCCCTAAATGCTGACCAAAAATATAATCAGGGATCTCACACTGTCACCTTGGTCCTACGCCGTCCTTGGTATTCTGTGCGGATGATGTAGTCTTTCGTGATCAAATCACGAGACGTTATATCCACATATTCCTCTGGCATGAGCAACAGTATGTCCCACATGAAATAATCTAATCCTTTAATGATCTGTTGAGGATTAACCCCAAATTTTGCGCGTTAGCTTGTCGAGCACAAAGACTGGCACTATTCTTTTAGCAGTGCGCTTTTGTGCATCGAGGTCTACCAAAAGCCCGTCATCGGTAACCAGATGAGCGTACGATTTGGCTCTCTCGATAAACTCCACCGCATTGACCATCGGTGGGGTGGACTCCAGACAGAGGGTGATTCTCCCACCGCTACACCGCTGACTTCGGCCGCCATGCTAGTGCTTGCGTCTTCATTTTCTTTTCTCTTTTCTGTTACAGGGGTGGGTATATTGGATTTTTCTTTATAGGGCCTACCTTTAAATGTTTTTTCCCTTTTTGGACAGCCTCATTAGATTCGTCTGGTGGATCTGCCTTAGTGGCAGATCCAAATAAGTTTTTGATGGTCCAACTATGGTCGACCATCGTGTAAAATGTTCTTTTTTTAATGGGCCAAAAAATAAAATTCTTTTTTGACAGGCCACAAAGTTCAAACAAGGAAAAAAACACAAGCGAAAACAAAATGCAAAACAAAATATAAACAGGCAGAAAAGAAAAGAAAAACAATTAAATCTGACCGCAGCTGAAAGAAAGTAACAAAACTGAAAAGGAAAAATGTAATCAAAATGTAATCAACAAAAAAGAAAGAAACTTTGTCAAAACAGAAATAAACTTAACAGACCTAACTTCTAAAAATGGTCCTCGTGTGCTCAAAAGCACGTCAAAAAACCTAACGTAGAATAGATTACGTGGTCTACTTAATTCAATAATGGGATCGCCTGCATTTGCTCACTGTCGATTTATGTTCAAAGTCAAGAGTTAGCAGCGACACTTTATTCCTTTATAACACACTAGTACCCCAATTGCATGAATTTAACCGTGCTACTAGATTGGCATCTCGGTCTTACCCTTTCACTGTCGAAACAGTTAATTGTAACTTCTATTCCAACAGCTTCTTCTCTAGCACTTCCCGACAATGGAACTCCCTTCCTCTTCAAATATATAATCTTAAAATATTCAAATGTAATGTCAATCGACATCTTCTGATGCCTTGCTCCGTCATTTTCTATATCCTTTCCTCTTTAATCTTGCTCTCACTCTGTAACCCCTTGCGTGCTAGTGTCACTCCAGCTTTGCTTGGGGTGAAATGCTTAAAAATGTATTGCCATCGTTTATAAGAGCCAGAAAATGTAAGATATTCATGTTTTATTGATTAAAATATGTACTTATATTTAATTAATACCCTCAATGACCGACAGATACGGCAATACTGAAAGAGAAATGTCAGCAATTGTGCATAGATTCCAGCCTTACCACACATACCGATATGCAAGCACATTTATAATGATCACTGACAGCAAACCACCAGTCTCCATATGTGCAAAACCAGTGCACAACGCATGTTGCTAAAAATTAAATCCGTGCAAACGCACTGAGTCGACTACCCAACCCAGAAAACAACATAGTCGAATCAGACAAAAGAATCGATGGCATAGACACAGAAGTTAATAACGAGCACTAGAGTATCGCAATCATCAATTTCTCGACAGAAAAAAAAGAAATCTGCTATACACCGAGACAACAAGAGATAGAATTCTGAATATTGTCAAAGAAATCGTATTTCAATGACGGACAGAAACTATCCGAGATGTACCAGTCGACATCCGATCATACTGGTCGTTCCGAGATGAACTAACAATTGAAGCAAGCACCCTCTTCAAAGGACAACAGGTTTTGATTCCAGAATCTATGACAGAGAGCATTCTGCACCAGCTCCATCAAGCCCATTAAGGTATCGAGAGAACTCGTCGACTCATCAGAGGAAGTGTATATTAGCAAAACATCAACAATGACATAGAGAAGATGTACCAGTTATGCTTACTTTGCCAGGAACACCAAGATGCAAATAGAAGAGAAGCACTCGAACCACACGATATCCCATCAAACCTGTTTAAGATCAATGGATAGCAATACCTCCTAACTGACGAAATGCCCACACTGGTAATGAGCAAGGAAGTAGCTGGCAAAATAAAGAGCTACATACATATCGCTATTTGGGCGGCCAGATGAGATAATGACTAATAACGGCCCACAATACGCAGGACAAGCTTTCCAAAGCTTTACCATATCATGGAAATGAAGTATTAAACATATCACCAGCTCACCTCACTATACCAGAAGCAACGCACTCACTGAGAGGCATGTGCGACACATCAAGAATGCGCAAAGAAATGCCTCAAATACAAAGGTGACATCCAGATAGCATTACTATCAGTGCAACCCCTATAGACAGCAAACGGGTTATAATATAATATTATGGACGGGTTATAACAACTACATTACCCAGTCAAATAGCAGAGAAAAGATCGGTAAAAATTAAAATTTACTACGATCTCAGGAGAGACACTACAAACCTACTACTACTATATCCAACTCAACACGTGACAATAAAAATAAAGCTGACAAAATATGGCATCCTGGAACCATTGTCAGGAAGGATGATGACCCAAGAAGCTATATTGTAGAAACTTCAAATGGAACAAGACTCCGCTGTAACCGTTCTCGCCTACGCGCCGTATCAATGCCGACAGCAAAGAAGAAACTTCACTTTGCTGATCCAACACCAGGAACGGTACAAAATAGTGAACAACTCAATACAGGCGATGGCAGGAAACGAAATATCATCCCCCACAATGAAACAAAAACTACATCAGATGAAGAACATATCTAAAGAGACTCAACCTGCACTAGATCTGGACAAGCCATAAATATACCTGCCAAATTCAAGAACTCGATATAAACGAAGATCATAGAAATAGTCTACGACTACCCAATAAATATCACTATTACCAGACACATACAAAATAGATAATAATGAAAAAATGAACAATCAATAATCATATACTGATCAATATACAAAACAAAAAATTAATTACTCTAAACACTCTTCATTAAATCAACTCAGACTCTCGCACACCGACATACACATAACTAAATAAGGAGGATGTTGTAATATAAAATGTTACCAACTGCATGCGCATTAATGCACACTGAACTACTTATGTACATATCCGGCTTCTAACATCTACTGAATAAACGTATGAAGATATCCCTCCACATCTGTTTTTGTTATTTCTTACCCAATAGTACTTCAAGCTTTCCCTACTGGTATAAATAGCAGTCAGCCTCGAGTTGCAAACCAGATTATGGGTGAACAAGCATTTGTTTGGATCACCTTTTCCAGACAACTCACAGATTTCTGGACAGAGTGACAAAAAGACTCAATGCATCACCAAAGCGTGCTACACAGTTCAGTTACAATGCAGCGACGTGTTGTAATGCTTAGAACCCCGCCCATGTGTAGATTTAGGATAATGTGCTTTCTCGTGTTGAGGGCGTTACATACGTCGTGTGTTTCTGTTGGAAAAAACACGCGTCTCCTGGAAAACCCACAAAAAATGAAGGGCTTGCATGTGTCCACCAAGATAAAATACAAAGAAACAAGATCCAATACATGTACAAACAAATGATAATGCATTAACAAGAAAGGTATACATGTGACAAAGACAATGATGTGTTTAGCAAAAGAATGTGAAAACTTTTTTGGTCTAAAGGATGTGAAGTGAGTGAATGTGCGTACGAACGTGTGTTGTGTGTGTTTGTAGTTTGTTCATGCGAATGGGAAACGCGTTTACCCGTGAGAGACTTACATGTTGACGTGTAGACGGAAAAAGTAAGCAGTAGCAGCGAAAATTTATCGTAGAGTATTTATAGAGCCGGAGAGCGTCCCCTATTAGCGGTTTCAGGAAAGTAAGTGGAGTTAACCCCATACTCGTTAAATTTGCACAAGTTGCCACTTTTGTTGCATTTGGGACCTTTGTAAAGATATCTGTACTTTTTTGTCAATACTGTGTTCTTTGTACAACACTCATAAGCTCTTCCAAAATCTGATGTTTAGTGATAAGCCAAGATAAGATGACTGAATGGTTAATGAGTTCACGTGTTTTATTGGTACGAAATTTGACCTCCCCGGAATAAAGAAGTGATTGCAGTTTTATTGATCCGTGGTTATACCCCACATGTATTAACTCCCGTTTCCAATATTTACTGCCTATGCAGTACCGTATAGAATGAGGGTAGAGGGTACGATGGCACCAGACTGCCATATCGGGAGTGAATACAACCAAAGAGTGAAATAAAAATTTAGTTTTTGAAATTTTAAATTGTCTCTGTTAACTTCGTTGTATAAACATCCTATCCTTTAGACGCACAAGCTGTTGTAAATGTGGATTCGTGTTTTGATAAACGAGGCCGGAGTAGGACCCATACTTGAGTCTTAGGGGTATCAAATCAGGAGTTGACCCCAGGCATCACCAAACCTCTGCACATCACTGTGTCTACGCCCATGAAAATACGGAAGAACAAAAATGATAAATTTTAAAAACTTTTTTTTTTCTTAGTACGTTACTGTTGTGGTAGGATCCACCTAATTTGCATAGTGGAGTACCGACCATATAAATATGGTTGGTACCGGGAAGACGAGGGGAGGAATCAAGAGATTCAACCAGAGACTCTGCCCGACTGCGACTCAGTCAACACATTCTCCAGGAACGGTCTTCCCAGGAATATACAAAAGACTATATGTAAATATTGTGTACACTTTCTTGTATCAATACATTTTGTTCTAAGTACATTTTGTGTTGCATTATTATTCCATGCATTAGTCAAGTTTCAACAGTTACCTATTAACAATTAAGAATGAGAGCAAAATATAAATTGTCTTTCTCGGTGCCTCCAAAATCATGCGTACTGTCGAGACCCGAAAAAAACACACACACAAAAGAAAAACGATACCCTTTGTTTTTTGGGGGGTTTTTTAAATACCAAAAATCAGTGAATTATCAGATTTCATCGAAATTTTCAATATTTATTCATTAGTAAATTAACTTTATTGTATTCTAACACGTAATGTGGAGTCGCTGTTGAGAGAGAGAGAGAGAGAGAGACAGAGAGAGAGAGAGAGAATAATGGACACGAGCTTGTGTACCTAGCAAATATTTTATTACGAACTGTATAGCTTTACAGCTGAGTGGTAATATGTGAATATAAAAGAAAGTAACGGCCGCATGCATTATATAGAAGTGGAAGGTTGCAGTGTGATTTGTTGATGAGTAATTGCTAACATAAATTTTGATATATTGAATTGAATCTTGTTTTATTTTTAAGTTTTATGGAAGTATCTTTTCGAGTCATTACCCTCTGTTTACTTAGTTCGTGGTTATTCCATATTAGTGTATTTTGAATGTTTCTACTTTTTACATTTTTATAAAACTAAATCAAATATTTTTTATCGACTTTGAAAATATGGTCCGAAATCTTAAAAAGAATTTTTTAAAATCTCAAGAAGTTAAACTTTTGTGGACAGTTTCTGATAACCAATTTTAATTTTTATTTGCAGAATGTAAAAAGTATCATTTTGCATTCTTCTTTCTGTCTGGAGTTTTGCGCAATATGTCTTTAAGTTGTATTTGCTGAGGGGTATTAAGATTCGAACTGACCTTGTGATTAAAGTGTCTGATCTCTGAGTATGTAAGTTGGTGTTGACTGGTTTCTGGCTGATCTCGTTGGAGATGACCGCTAGTGGGGAGCTTGGAGGATCCTCGGTTGGCTAACTACAATGTTATTTCCGATCTGGGAACGGTCTTCCTTTAGATGTCGGTTGCGGCGGATGACCTTTCCAACGGGAGTCTATACTATATAGGATCTTGGTTCAATGCATATCTGTTTTACAATTGCAAGGACCCATTTAACAGTATCCTGATTTTGCACACGGACAAATTGTCCTGCATGGAGTATGGGAAGCTTTCTAATGATTTGATCGTTATATAATTTTTATGTTGATTACCTTTGCTATAGGCGGTTTGCTATTTTATTTCGTCTTTCCTTGCCTGATGGTTTGTGCTTTTAACTGATATGTTGCTGGCAAGTTTTCTATTGTATAAGAGTTCATCTGATGAATGAATAAAGTCATTTATCAGTGTAGCTTGAAAGACACAGCAAAATCATGTTGACGTCGCGGTTGCACTGAGCTGCTTTCTTCATGACAGACTTCACAGATTGTATGCATCGCTTTGCCATCACATTTGATTGTGGGTACCTCGGGGACGATGTTTGGTGTTCAAACTTACACTCTTTCGTGAACTCTTGAACAGACTGGAGCTCTAGTGGGACCCATTATGGCTGATAACCCTTTTGAGTACTCCCTGTTCTCTAAATATTTTTTTTTGTCTCGTTGACCACTTCTTGACTGGAGAACTCTCTCAGTCTACACACAAATGGGTATTTGGGGTAGAAGTCAACAACTAATAGGTAGCTTTGGTCACCGAAAGTGGAAGAGATCAGTAGCTACAATTTGCCATAGTCTTACTGGATCTCTTGCTGTAGGAGTGGTTCGGCACGCTGCTCTTTTGATGATCTTGATAAATGCTGCAGTATTGAACAATGTTGACAATGTCATTGTTGATGCCATGCCAGAACACACAGCTTTTTTCTCTTAATCTGCATTTGTCCGTCCCTTCATGAGCATAGTGTATCTTTTTACTGCTGCAGAGGTTTGAGAATTAATATTCGACCACTCTTAAGGAGAATTCCATTTTCAATTGCGAGTTCATCACGGTAGAACCAGTAAGGCTGCAAGTCTTGGCTAACCTTCGTCTCGAATTGGGCCATCCTCGAAGGATGATGTCCCTCAATTTACATAATATTTGGGTTGGTACATGTTTCCAGGTGTATCTGTGTCAATTTTTTCTGTTTTCTTTATGTCCAGGTCTATGGCTAACCTCCTTCTCTCTTGTTTGAGAGCCATGATAGTCCATCTGCAAGAGTTATGTCATTCCCTGGTTGATACGTGAAGACGAAGACGAAGACGAAGAGGCGCTGCAGTTTTTTTAGGGATATCATCTCTAGGGGATTGTGATCACTCTCAATGATAAATGGGAGGCCATACTTGTAAGTTCGGAATTTCTCGCATCCGAAAATCATTGCTAATAGCTCACGTTCTATGTTGGTATAGCGCTGCTCTGTTTCGGTGAGGGATTTGTAGGCAAACGCAGAGGGTTTGTTTTTTTGCAGCTCAAGACTTTTTGCTCGAAGCATCAACCTGAATCACTAATGGCTTTAGTGGATCAAAGTAAGTGAACAACATTTCTGTGGTGTTGATAACTTTTATTTGCTGCAGGTACTTTTGATGGCTACTTGTCCATTTGTACTCTGAGTCAAGAAAGACAAGAGCAATTCTCTCAAGGATGCTATACGGTCAGATAGACGAGGGATAAATATTGCCATATATGTGATAATTCCCAGCACCTTCTGAAAATCCGATACATGATAAGGACTGAGTAGCGATTTTATCTCATCCACCTTATGGGGATCTGGGTGGAACCTAATTTTACTATACGCAGCTCCAAAGAAGTGTATTTCCTTCTGGAGCGGTATTGGGTTGTTGAGTTTTGATCATGCTCCTCCTTGGTTTGCCCATAAACCATTACATCGACCATAAGTCTAATTGTCCTTAAACATTGCCTCAGGATCATGTCCATATTTTGATAGACATACTGAGACATTATTGTTATATCCTGAGCCTTAGTGTCGTGTTTGGTTTAGATTGCATGTTCTCCATGCTCCCTATTAATTTATTTATGAACGCTTTACCCAGATGGTTTTTTTTCGGTCGCATGCTGAGCACATTGTACCCGATGCTGGGCATCCTTGTTTGGTGTGGGAGTATGTCTCCCCACATCGTCTGCATTTGGTATCGCTTGGGGTGTGCTTGATAGCGTCAATACCTTTTCATTTATAGTCCTGTATATCAGGCTCACGTAGTGTATCGAAGCTTCGTATACTCTGCATAAGTTAAGAGCTTCCTGTACAGACAACGTTTGCTCTTTAGAGGGGAGTTGTTTTTTGTAGCTTAAAATGTTTTGTCTCAACGATAGTTCGATTAGTCGATCCTCTGTTTCTTTTTCATCTCGAAATTTACATTTCTTTGCCTGTAAACGGCACCTTGCCAGAAAGTCGCCAATATTCTCAGAATACTCCTAAATGTATTTCTGTAATTAAAAAACGAGTGATTCTGAAGTTTATTCGAGTCTCTAATTGTTCTAGGAAGTTTTCCCGTACCATGGCCGGATTCCGTTTATCGGACTCTTTCTTGAACTTCCATGAATTAAAACGTCGAATGCCTTCTTAACCTGACAGTAACAATATGTGGTCAACCTGTTTTTTCCTCGAGCTTATTCTTTATGGAGAAATACAGCTTGCAGAGCTGCTTGAAAAAAATGGAACGATTCAACCACATTCTCAACCACGTCCATGACATGACCATTTTGATTGCTAATCTGGACATTTTGATCTTTTATGTATTTCTTTTTTAATACTTTTTTGAAACGACAGAATGGTTTGCCCCAAATAATACAGTAATATCGTACTCACAGATTGTCAATGAGGATATCTTTCCGTGAAGTATCTTTTCTTTTTGTAAATGGCGGTCTTAGTCTTTTATTTTCCCCCAAGTATATCGACTATTTCTTCTTTTTTATTTTATTATAGCCTTCTTTCAAGTACAATTTTCATTCTTGTCTCACTCTTGCCCTTGTTTGTTGGGCTATATGTTTTTTTTGTTTTTTTGTAAACAGATTGATAGAACACTAAGATAGATGTATGGTACTAGCCAGCAATGTTTGAACTGGACACTTTATTTTTAGAGAAGAGTTTTACAAGAGAGATAATTCCAGGTCATGACATATGGAGCGGTTACTTACTATGTTCTGTTCTGAATATTGGCCCAAACGCGGCCGGCGCAGAAAATGAATATCTACAATGGAAGACAACCTGCGATAACTTCATTGATGAATGCTGAGAAAACGCTCCAAAACACTCCAAATAACTTACACCGTCTGATTAAATACATATCTGCATCAGTATATGAGCTCATATCAGATTGTACCATTTTTTAAATAGATACTTAATGTACAGGAAAAGTACTTTATTAAGAAAAAGTATAACAACATTTTCGCCTGACATCTCACCACGAGGCGACAAGCAGAATCAGAAAACATCGATGAATTCCTCCAAGAATTACAGAGTCTTGATATAAATTACCGACTTGGGAATGTTGCTACTGAGCAATATCGTCAAGAACTAGTTTGAAACCCATTTATAAAGTGAATTTTGTCTCAAACTATACGACAGCGCTTTATTATAAGACGAGGAACTAATCCTTAACCAGGAGGACTACGACATCTTTGCTTAGATCTTTGATGGCGAATAGCGTTTTTTGCTAAATTCGATAGCACTTTCATTATCAGCATATATGTATATATATATTACTTCATCGCCATTTATATCCTGATATAACTGTTTTAGAAAATTTGCTTCCTGCATTATTGTTGTGGTAGGATCCACCTAATTTGCATAGTGGAGTACTGACCATATAAATATGGTTGGTACCGGGAAGAAAGGGAGGAATCAAGAGATTCAACCAGAGACTCTGCCCGACTGCGACTCAGTCAACACATTCTCCAGGAACGGTCTTACCAGGAATATACAAAAGACTATATGTAAATATTGTGTACACTTTCTTGTTTCAATACATTTTGTTCTAAGTACATTTTGTGTTGCATTATTATTCCATGCATTAGTCAAGTTTCAACAATGGCGACGAGGTAGAAAGAACTATACGAAAAAAAAAAAAGAATTGATAATTGATAGCCTTCAACAATTGGGACAAGTCATTGAAGAACCCAGGCTGAAGGAAAAAATTATTAATTAAAATTCCAACATCTAATGGAACGGCGAAGGATTCTGAATTTCTGGATATTTAGAACTCCTTAAAGGATGACTAAACATAAAGGAACGTTCACTCAGAAAAATTTGAAAGGTGTCGTAAAAGAATAACGGTGATTTAAAAAAAAAAAAAAACGGGGCGACTACAAAAACATGCATGGAATTAAATGCGCACAAATACATCGTGTCGACTTTGAAAGGTAACGAACTTTAAAGAAAAAAATATATTTTTTTTTTTTGGTTACTCAACAATATTTTATAAAGCAAGACATAAAATAAAAAAGTCGTAAGTTGTTTCGATTTTTCTGGTCAGATTATATTATATCCGTGGATACACAAATTAAAAGTATATTCTTTGTTGCATGAACACTATCAGCAAAAGATGGATGAATTATCCAAAGTCATATCTGAATTATTCAAATCCCAGCAGTTGAGTCAGCAACGTCAAAGTGAACAGTTTGCCTTATTAATAAGGGAACAACAGATAGCACAGCAAAAATATCAAGAAAAGCAAGAGGAAAGACTGGGAAAACAGGAAGAAATGCAGATCAAGGTTTTAGAAATTCAAAAGTTAACACTGGAGAAATTAAACAACAATCAGGCAAATGAAGGAAATTCTTCATATTCTCATAACATCATATTTAATTCGCTGGAAACTTTCAACTATGGGCCAGACGAAGAAAAAACTTTTGAAGAGTACTTTAAACGATATGAAGATATTTTCTACACAGACTGTGAAAACTGGTTGAATTCAAGAAAAAGTCAGTCTATTACTAAGAAAGCTAGGTACAGCAGAACATAGCAAATTTGTAGATTTTATTCTACCGAGAAGGACGAATGAATTGGAATTCTCGGAAACAGTGAAATTGCTAAAGGAGTTGTTTGGAGCAAATATGTCGCTTTTGCTCAAGGACTGGTATCCAGTAAGAGTGCCGAAATAAGACGTAGAGTTTTGGCTAAACTCGAATCTGAACAAAACCTTACCCTACAAAAGTTAGAAGAGGAGTGTCAGCGGGCCGTAAGTTTAAAGAAAGAGTCTCAAAAAATCGAAGAAGCTGGCATTGCTTATATTAAAAAAATTTAAAAAAACAGTCAAATTACCCATCAGCAAAAAATTGGAGTAAAAATTCGGCGTATTTTAAAAATAGACAAGAAAAATTAAATGAAAAGAACGAGGAGGAAAAAAAGGTTCCACCATATAATTGTAGACGTTGCAACGAAAGACACTGGGAGGTAAATTGCCCATATAGAAATAAGAAATGTTTCGTGTGCCACAAGAATGGACACAAAGGATCGTGTTGTAAAACGAAAAAAGTCAATAGCCGAATTAGACAAACAAATTCAAATATAAAATCAGATAGAGATTTGAGGAAATATGTGAAACTGAAATATTTAAAAAGAAAATCAAATTTCAACTCGATTCGGGTTCAGATTTAACAATAATGAATTATAAAACATGGAAAATTTTAAAAAGGCCTACAATAATGAAGTCAACGAAATGCGCTCGAACGGTAACTGGAAAGGAAATTAACTTCGAAGGCGAGGTTGTACTACCCATGAAATTGAATGGGGATAGGTAAAAAATAAAAGTTTTCATTCTGAAAAATGGAGAAAACTTGATAGGTACAGATTTTATTGAGACATTCGAATTGTAGGATAAACCGTTAAACTCATTCTGCAGAAAAGTAGAAAGTAATACGCAAACAAGACAGGACATTAAAGATGTATTAAAGAAAAAGTTTCCGGAAACCTTCACTCCTGGTCTTGGAAGATGTAACAAGTTTGAAGCTAAATTTGAATTAAAGGAAAATACTATGCCAGTTTTTAAAAAAGAAACGTAACGTGCCTTTCGCAAGTGTAGAGAAAATTAACGAAGAACTTGATAGGTTGTAAAATGGGAATTATTTCGAAAGTAGAATCTAATTCATGGGCTGCGCCGATTAATCTAATTCATGGGCTGCGCCGATTGTGTGCATAAAAAAGAAATCAAACCAAGTCAGAGTCTGCGTTGATTTTTCGACAGGGGTTGAATTCGGTAATTAAGGACTACCATTACCCGTTACCGAGTCCGGAGGAGATTTTTAACAAGCTAAATGGTGGAGTTATATTTTCAAAAATCGACTTATCAGATGCCTATCTCCAAATTCCCGTCGAAGAGGAATGTTCGAAGTTACTAGGGATAAACACGCATAGAGGGTTATTCAAGTACAACAGGCTTCCTTTTTGGTTAATTAAAGTGGCACCAGCCATTTTTCAACAAGCTATGGACGTCATGTTGAATGATTTAGACTTTGCGTGCGCCTACTTAGACGACATCATAGTAAGGAGCGAAACCGTCGACGAACATCGAGAGCATCTCAATCAAGTATTTAAAAAGATTCAGGACTTTGGTTTTAAAGTCAAAAGAGTCAAAGTGCGAATTTGGTTTGGAGGAAATTAAGTATTTAGGTCACATAATCAACAAAAGAGCAGATTTCCAGATCCGGAAAGGTCCATTGCGATTAGAGACATGCCGACGCCCACTAATGTGGCGATGCTACAGAGTTTTCTGGGGCTCGCAAATTATTATCAAGCGTTCATTAAAGGAATGTACAATCTAAGAGCTCCGTTGAATGAACTTCTAAAAAAAGACAAGGCATGGGAATGGACGGTAGAATGTCAGAAAGCCTTTGATGAAATAAAGAGAATGCTTACGTCCGACCTCTTTTTAATCCATTACAATCCAAAACTGGATATTGTAGTGGCAAGTGACGCCAGTTCATACGGGATAGGAGCGTATTCAACACATAATGCCAGATGGTTCTAGAAAACCAATTGCACATGCTTCGAGAACTTTACTCCCAGGAGAAAGAAGTTACTCACAAATCGAAAAAAGAGGCGTTGAGTATCATTCTTGCCATAACAAAATTTCACAGATACATCCACGGCAGACATTTTATGCTTGAAACGGATCATAAACCACTGATCACTATTTTTGGTTCAAAGAAAGCGTTACCCGTTTATACGGCAAATCGTCTGTTGAGATGGGGAACCATTATTCTCAACTATGATTTTCACATAAAGCACCTATCATCCAAAAATATAATTCATGCGGATAGTTTATCAAGACTCGTACCGAGTCAAGAAGAAAGATTCGAAAATATCAGAGCAGATTATGAGGTGAAAAGCATGGTAAACAACATTGTAAGAGAGCTACCGGTTACACTAAAGGAAATTAAAAAAGAAGCTGAAAGCGATGATTTCATTTTAGAAATAAAAAGTAAAATGGTAGCAAATGACCAAAAAGTGCAGGAGATTTATTCAATAGGTGAAGGAGTTTTATTATATGGTGAGAGAGTAGTAGTACCAAAATAGTTGCAGAAAAGAATACTACGGGACTTTCATATGGGTCACCCGGGGTTAATAGAACAAAAAGCTTAATGCGAAGCTTTGTATATTGGAAAGGAATGGATGTGGATATCGCAAACATGGTTCATTGATGTAAAGGTGTGCGTTTAGCAGCCAAGGCACCACCTATAGTACACAAACCATGGCCCAAGACGGATCATCCGTGGACAAGATTACACATTGATTTCGCTGGTCCAGTAGAAGATTATTACTACTTAATAGTGGTAGATAGTTTTACAAAATGGCCGGAAGTACTACGCTGCAAAAAGCCTACGTCCAATACCACAACAACTTTCTTGCATGAACTATTTGCACGGTTCGGTGTGCCAGAGTGTATTGTGAATGATAATGGTACACAATTCATTTCTGAAGAATTTAAGGAATTTTGTGAGTTATATCAAATTAACCACATAACGACGCCGCCGTATCATCCGAGGTCCAATGGACTCGCAGAAAGATTTGTCGATACTTTAAAGCGCGCTCTGAAGAAAGCCTCAGGAGTTCCAACGGAAAAGGCGCTTCAGCAATTCCTACAAGTATCCAGAATCACGCCAAACCAGAGAACACACTCAAACATGGCACCAGCTGAACTAATGTTCGCTAGGAAAGTGAAGTCAGTGTTTGACAAACTTTTGCCAGGAAAAATAGAGTAAAGAATACTATGTATACAGCGAGAAAAGATACACCTCCGAGAGAAGGCGTTTTTCAAGTGCTACAAAAAACGTTGAGTTCTGGGAGCGAGGCATAGTGGACAAGAGAATCGGTGACCTGGTTTACATAATTAAAGGGCCGAAGAATACTCATAAAAGGCACCAGAATCAACTTAAAAAATGTTACGTTATAGAGCATGAAGAGAGTATACCGGATGAGGAGGATGATCCCATTGAGGTAATGTATGATATGTTTCAAGTAGAACCTCCGCAGAATACTCCTGAACCGAGAAGATCCGGTAGGAAACGAAAGTTCACGGAGCCATTGGACGTGAATCCAAAACGGAAAAAATATTAAAATTAAGCGGATGGACATATGCATATGAAGTATGCAAATGGATCTACAAAGAAATAGCCATAATCATCAACCCATATAGGAAGCCAGTTTGAAATCCAAAAGGGATTCCAAGGCTTGGGAGGGGGGTGTTGTGGTAGGATCCACCTAATTTGCATAGTGGAATACCGACCATATAAATATGGTTGGTACCGGGAAGAGAGGAAGGAATCAAGAGATTCAACCAGAGACTCTGCCAGACTGCGACTCAGTCAACACATTCTCCAGGAACGGTCTTACCAGGAATATACAAAAGACTATATGTAAATATTGTATACACTTTCTTGTTTCAATACATTTTGTTCTAAGTACATTTTGTGTTGCATTATTATTCCATGCATTAGTCAAGTTTCAACAATTATATAACACAAAGCCATATATTCAGCTTTGTCTGTCGATAAAACAAGAGTAGTTTGTTTTCTAGATTTCCATGAGATTAATGGACCATCATCATCACAATAGCCAATCAAAATAAATTATTTTCAGATTTCTTAAAAGTTAGACCATAATTAAGGGTTCCTTTAATATATTTCAAAACAAATATATTAAGATTTAAATGTGCATTTGTGGGTTTTGATAAATATTGTGACAACTTAGTAACTACATAGCATAGTGAGAGACGCGGTAAAAATAAATTCTCTTAATTTGGGCTAGTGTAGAAGGCCAGGAAATATTTGTTTTCAAGGAGCAAACAATACGAATAACTACATTAAGTGTTTCAATAACTATGTTAGCCCATATTCTAATTTCCGAATGTCTAGACAGGAACTGATGTAATGACGGCAAACGAACCTACCCATATCTTCCTCAATAAACTAAAGCAGATCATAAAATACGACCCCATAATTGAAGAAACAGGTTTAATGGATCTATTCATATTTTGGATGCGCTTCAAATCGATCCAAAATCGTTAATGAAAGATATGGGCCATAAATATTGCAATGCGATATACATTGCAGAAACGGAAGAGGCAATAAACGATTGGAGGTGCTCTATATGATGCAAACAAATTATGCCTGTGAATATGTAGAAACGTGCAGATACTGTGGTAGAGACCACTACAAGGGAGAATGCCCAGCAAAGGGTAAAACATGTCTTAAATGAAAAAACAGTGGCAACTCTCCAGTGTATGTCGCACAAAAGAAAAGAACAAAATGCTGAAAGAACAAGAACTTAGACATTCCAACAACAGACATAAAAGCAGGAATGTTCACACAACTACCTATAATGATAGCGAAGATGAGTCTGCTAATGGGGACGTTCATTTTTATTAAATACCCACAGAATATCAAAAGGGGCACATCACATCTTTAGGTGCAACATAATGCTATGCAAAGTTAAGAATAGGAAACAAAACAAAATAGATAGAAATCAGTGCAAAAATTGACACTGAAGCTATGAGCCACTTGCTCCCATGCAGTTGAAAGGCGTACCACTAAAAAAAAAAAAAAAAAACACCGATTGTTTGTGTTTGGAGATTCTATGATAGAGCAAGTAGGGGCATGCTTCGCGATAGGTTTACTAGTGCAACATTCTACGTTGTCAAATCTAAGGGGCCAGTTTTGCTGCAGAAAGTTGGGACTAGTGACTGTCAACTTGGCAATCAGGGCAGATATTTCACCCAATGTATATTGGTGCATATCTCCTGCAGAAGGACATGCCAGTTGCCTTCTCAAGCAAGGCTCTCTCTTTAGGCCAGAAACATGATACTCAAATATTGAAAGAGAGATACTTGCAGTCATTTTCGGCTTAGAGATATTCAATCATTATATATAGGTCACAACGTAATGATCCAGACTGACATTAAATCAGTGAAATCGATTGCACTCAAGAACCTGGCATAAGTACCACCAAAGCTGGCAAGAATGCTGCTAAAACCTCAGGGATAAGAATTTGCAGTGAAGTACAATCCAGGGAAAGCAGTTCCTATGGCTGATTGTTTATCAAGAGTGTCGCTAAGACGAGGCAAATGCATCAAAGACATCGATCTTAACATTCATATAAGTAAAACCCCCCCCCAGTTTCTCCCGAATACGTATAATAGACATTAAGGTGGAGACTAGGAAGGATTCTACTCAGCAACACTCCAGCTGCCCAGATTGTTTACTGCTATACTGTAATTTCAGGGATGAAATTGGAAATCAAGAAGGTGTCCCACTCAAGGGCAACAAAATAATGGTACTCACTTCACTACATGCATCACACCAGGGAGTAGAGAAAACCTGTTTTCTTGCTAGAACTGCTGTTTTCTGGGTAGGAATAAACAATGATATTGAGGTCAAAGTCGCTAAATGACCCACTTGCTAAAAAATACCAACTTGTCACTCGACTAGAAACCCTCCACCAACATAAAATGCCTTCTTATTCATGGCAATACGTCAGTACAGATCTCTTCATGATGGGAGGGAATAATTCTAGTAGCTGACCAGTACAGCAAAAATCCATTCATACGGTGCCTGTATTCTACTACATCTGCCGCAGTAATCAAACAGATGAAACGGCTATTTATGGAGCGAAGCGTTCCTGAAGTGGTCTACGGTGGCAATAGGCCGCAATATACAAGTAAGAAATTTGCCAGTTTTTCAGTGAATTTCAATTTCAAGCATACAACATCATTACCCTCGGTCAAATGGTTTCGCAGAGAGGGTGGTTGACATGCAAAAAAGCTACTTCTGAAATCGCAGGAAGCTGGCACTGACTGTCACTTGGCAATGGTGTCATACAGCGCAACGCCAATTTCAACCAATCTTAAATCTCAAGCTGAATTCAATGGAAGGTCTATTCAACACCACTAGTTTCAAAGCAACGGATTAGAGATAGGATAACCAGAGATACAATGTAACAAAATAAAGACAAGACAAAAGACTGGTAGGATCAATGGAATAGTCACCGACATCCACTGTTGCATGCAGGTCTACAAGTTCTTAATGAGAAAACCAAGTTATGAGAACCTGGAATGGTGACACAGACCACTGTGGACCAAAGGTCATATATAATTGAATCTGCAGATGGCAGCATCCATCGCAGGACTAGAAATTTTTAAGTCCTGCAAGAACTAACTTGACAAAAAGCCTTTCGGGCAGCAGACATTACCACCTACCAGCACTTAATGTCAACGCACCACCTACTAATGTTAAACAGCATATCAACCCCCGCACCATTACATCAGTACCTGCTGCACAAGCCTCACTTAGTCATGCTGAAGCATAGAGATAGAACTGACAAGCAACACTCAGAGCCACATCACTCCGGACAGCTCGTGAAAGTACAACAGTGTCTGGATCTATGATGTTATGAATAATATCCACTTAACTTGAAGGAGATGCTGGGATTCTTAGATGGCAATCTAAATGTTCCCCTTAACCGTTAGTGCTTCCGAGTATTAATTGCTCTTAAGAGACCGACTTCTTGTCCCCATTATTGTTGTAACGGCTGCCAAATGTAAATAAACGTATATTTAACCGCACCTACGTTTCTGTAAACAATCTAATCTATCCCGAGGTTCGTTGTATCATAACCGATAACAAATTCAAACTTCGACTTTAATCCTGTAAATGCTACTGCTGTAACGACGAAGAAATAGTGCTGGTTTTGCTGTCGTGGGTTGTATCCTCATTCTATATGTCCTACTCAAAATAGTGAATGCACTTACTGCGGAAAACTGGGACTCTGGGTATATGTAGGTCCAAATAAAACCGGAGAGCTACAGCTGAGTTAACCTTAGAGACCAATGCGCGATTCTGGCCACTACCCACATTGTCTATCATCTTCTACAGTTCCTGTCTTGATAAATGATTACTCTACTTCAGTGCTTATTAATTCCGACAGTCCTAGTAGCTACATGGACTATAAATTATCTTGGAGACTTAAATTAAAGATTACGCCATGTAATATAATAGTATTATACTATGTTAGCAATGTCTTTCAATGCCTTAAACGTGCGTCAGTTAAGGGGACATGTCATATTATTTACTGTTACTGATAAAGAAGACCCGAATACGTGTTTGGAACTTCTAGAAAATCTTCTCGATCTGGACTTCTAAAAATAGCACACCACCGTCACTATTTTACATGGCGGAACAGAACCAGTATTAAAAATAAGTGAAACAAAGATTTGTAGTTTGGAAGCCTCAAGTTTAGAGGTGTCATATCTACTTCCTAATCTGAAACAAGCACTACCAATTGTGGCAACATCCTGTGCATATAGCAAAGCAGATACACAATTTATTGCTCAAGAAAGGATCATAGAACCCAGTTCATCTCCCTGGTGAGCACAAATAGTAATAGTGAAAGACGAGCTTAACCACCATAAAAAGCGTATATGCGTGGATTATTCTAGCACTATCAATACATATCGTGTTTGATGCATACCCACCCCCTTAAAATGAAAAACTTATCAACAAACTTGTTATTTATCGTATTTTCAGTACTTTTGACATGAAGAGTGCATATTACCAGTTGCCATTACATTATGGTAAATTATTTACATCATTCGAAGCTAATCGATGCTTTACAAATATATTTGAATTCCATTTGGAATAACTAATTGGATAGCAACATTTCAATGTTATTTGTCAGGGAGGTGGATCTTGATAATATAACCTTCGTTGGGAAGAACCAGAAAGAGCATGGCAGGTGTGTGGATGTATTCCTTGAGGCTGTGTTTTTGGACTCACTTTAAATGAAGGTGAATGGATCCATTTACCTTCATTTAAAGTGAGTCCGCAAAATTACTGGAAATGGTTTGTTGGGGAACCAAACAGTACCAACAAACCACCGAAACAATGAAGAACAATCTCCTAATACAATAAAGTGGAAAAACCCACGTTTCAACGATCCCAGAGAGGTTCATGCTCCCTAATTGGCAATATCATTTGTCCGAGGTGAATGTTGTACAGTTTCACATAACTGTCACCCTTTGGCCAGAAATAAACTGTATGCCATTGGCGGGAGTGACTCACAAAATTCTGTAGACGTTTTTTTTTTTTTTAGTTGAATAAAGCCTACTAAAATGTCTTTTTCTTAATTAATGTCTTTCTTGTTAAATCATTTCTTAATTAATTAAATACTCTACTTGGAAAATGTATTTTTTCAAAAGATAAATATTTTTACAAAATCTTGTTGCGGATTTATTAGTTTGTTTGAATATATTTTTGATCAAAAGGATATTTCTAGTTTGGCTGCGTGAAATTAACATCTCCACAAACATTTAAATTATTTGCATGGCACAAGGCTGTCAAAACCAAAATATAAAACAACAATATGTTTTCTAGAAATACCCAAACATTTTTATATCAAAAATATACAAAACTGAAGAATTAATTTATTGAGGTAATTTAAAGTGAGTTGCAAATTGTTAAATTAATGTTTATCACACCAAAATTGTTTTATGGCAGGCAAAAGTGTTTGTTCAATTGTGCACAAAGTGTATGTCAATATTTAACGTTTATAATTAATAAAATTGCAGGAGTTATTTAACTTTAACTGCTAAATTGGTTTACTTAAGGTGAGTTCAAAGAAACTTATTGAGTGAGAGGAAATTAGCATAAATATATTGAAGTATCTTGCTGCTCGAGGAATGACATCGGTTGAGATGAATTGAGTAAGTGTGTTCTAGGAAGCTGAGATTATGTATTAGCTCCAGAATATGTGACGTAAAATTTCTCACTGGTAAAAATTGATAAGAGTCGAAAATTGTGTCCTCTCGGAAGGCATGTTTGTTGCTGAAGAAAATCTCACTGTTAGGCGTTGATATCTTGTATGTGAGAGAAGGCAAAGAGAAGAGTTGAAAATGTGTCCAAGTATTTATAAGTAATATGAATCACGTGATAGGCTCGAAACACATAGACAGATTTTGGCGGTAAATTGATTTTAACGGTGCGGACGTAGACGAAAGCATGACATTGGCATTAATTGACCAATGAGGGGTCAAAGTAATATCAAGGCTTGTGATCCTCTTTCTGCACCAAATTTGCCGCCGAAAGAAACTATTAAATGAAATCAGAATGCTAAAATCTAATTAATTATTCCCGAGATTTATTATTTCTTATCGAAAGCAATGGTTGTAACAAATATTGGATTTGTAAGAGATTTTTAAACTGTTTTATTTTCTCTTTTGTCAGCGTCAAGTTAAAGTAGCTAATTGAATTGGGCGGAAGTGAGTTTGTTTTAACTTTTGTATTTTAAAAATATCTAAAATCTTTATTTAAAGACGTAAAATAATTTTTCTTTTTTATGGATTATCCTTAGGCTATTATTTTTCAAATAATGACAAATTTCACTTCAAAGACATTTAAATTGTTTAGAATGCGTTTTTAACTTTCTTTTAGAAAATCTGTGGAAGTTACTTAATAAAATATCTATTTTGATCAAAAGAAAAAAAAAGAATGATGAAGAAAAAACAATACATAAATAGATAACAACCATTTCCATTATTTTTCTTTAAAAACATTGTTTGCTTGGAGCAATGAAAAAGACCGTCTTCCACTGCGTTCATATATATGATGGATAAATTGTCGTCTAAATTACACAAAAATGAAAATATCACTGACTTCTCATTTTAACAGATATATTTACCAAAATTACGCAAAATATTTTGAAATACTAAAGAGTAAATTTATTCAATAAAATCGACTTTGGCTTCAACCACAGCCTCCAGACGACTTCGGAATCTCCTGCACATCTTCTGGGCGATCTCTTTGTTTAAGTTGGTGAATACTATCATAATCCTTGCTTTGTTCATCTTTGGTGTTGCAAGGAGTCTTTCGCGCAACTGCGGCACACATGTAATAATCAAGGAGGTAGCAGTCTGGGGAGTCAGGTGGAGTAAGGGGTAATGTGGTCGCGGAAATTGTCTGATAGACATGACTAGGTTCTCCTGTTTGATGTAGGCCCTGTGGGAGGCCCTGTGGGAAGCCCTGTGGGAAGATGGCTGCAGGCATAATGTCGCCATCACTAGTGATCACTCCAAACACCTGCATAATCACCATTAGACTCATCCACCTCTTTCCTAATCCTCTGCATTGTCACTGATCGACACCCAAACACTCTGAAATGTTTGTATTTGAGCTTCCGGTGCGAATGTCGAGCAGTGCAGCATGCCGTTTCCAAATTTCTGGAGGAGTGAATAGCGTCATGATGCTCTTATTCTCACAGACGGTATCCAACTGATCCAGCTATACTGTGCAGTTGAGAAAATCAAAAACAAAGAACGCGTATGCGCGAAATTAAAAATGTAAAAATGGCGACAATTTTAACAATCGCATCTCGTATAGTGGGTCTCTCTTTCAACTCACATAAATTAAACAGGCCATAACTTTGATTTAATTATAGCAAACTTAATGAAGCAGTGGTAACGTTGCATGAGTAATCGAAGCCAGAGGTGCATGACAAATTAACTTCCACTTTCTCAGGCAGACCGTTTATTTAATTGAACTGATGGCATTAGTAACAAAAATTCGAGCAAGCAGCGACATCACACGGCACAAGCAATGCCGATTAACATAAGACTAGTCCTGACAGTACAAACGGATCTATACCTTTTCAACTCCAATGATAATAATCAACTTCAAAATGGACTTATTTTCAGGTAAAAAAATTAATCAACTCCAAAATGGAATAATCAACTTCAAAATGGATCAATCAACTTCAAAATGGATCAATCAACTTCAAAAAGGATTAATCAACTTCAAAATGGATTAATCAACTTCAAATTGGAAAACAACTTCAAAATGAGAAATAATCAACTTCAAATTGGATTAATCAACTTCAAATTGAGAATTAATATAATACTAATTGTAGACACGTCCTTTTCTACCTATCACCCCTAGTAACAGAACAATCTATACCTTACGCCTATGTACGGAAAACTTCGACCAATAAAAAACCGTACTAGGCGAATCAACAAATCTCATTGGTTAACGACACAATAATCTGAAAGTTTCACGTGCAAATTGCGCCAAAACTTCTTTGAGCCGATTTTGGACTTTCAAAAACATATAAAAGAAAACACCGACTGACCAAAAGAGTCAGAGACGAACATCCACAGAGAAATTGCCAACATACTCTACGTCACTCGAAATCACGACTTTACCGCACAAAAGTACAACAACGCTGACTCACTTGCAATTTAAACTCGACCAACTCTGTGGACATCAAATCGCAAACCTAAAACAACTTTGCTTATCCAAAGTGAACTATACTCATTACATTATTAAGTAAAAATCAACATTCGAACGATTCAGAAATATTAACAGTCAAAGGTAGACCACTCTATAAGAACTCATTCCTAAAAACACTTAACATCGACATTTTTTAATATTAATTAACACAATTCCAGAAAGACTGTAACTGAACATACAAATACAAAAAGAGACATGCCGAAACCTCAAATATCAGACATACTTTGTCATAGTAACATATACCAAAATATCCTGTATATATATTACTTTTAATTGTATATAAATGTTTTGTTGATTTCTAAATTGAATATGTCTTGTTTTTGATTGTATTTAAAATTCGTTTATTTATTTGTTTGTGAATGCAAAAAGTCACGCAACCTACACAAATTCCTTCTGATTCACTCAATTACAATTAATTAATTCTGCACATCCCCAACAAAATTGGTAACCCCGACGTTCAAGCAGACAGCACCAATAAAATTGGTAACCCCGACGCTCAAGCAAACAGCACCAATAAAATTGGTAACCCCGACGTACGAAAAGAAAAATTGGCGATCCCGACGTACGAAAAGTAAAGTAAAAAAATCTCCAATAAATTAGCAACCACTGACGTGTGAAACAATGACATTGATAACATCGACGTGCGAAAGATCCAACAAGAGTGACGACCCCAACGCGCGGGAAGAAATTAAATCGACACGTGTTGTCTTTGAACCGACAGATCGAAGATCCAGTAATAAAACCACGACTTTATAAATGGCTGATCCAGTTCCTCTCACAAAAACAGCAATCAGGCTTGAAATGCCTGCCTTCAACCCAAACGTTCAGACGTGGTTCCTACGTGTCTGGCCTGAAATATTGCGTCCAACTGGACGCAATATTTCAGGCCAGACACGTAACTTCGCAGCAGTCAAAATTTGCGTCCGTGGTAGAGAAGTTACCCGCGGAGGTAGCGGCTGAAGTAGCCGACATATTAACCTCTATACCAACAGACAAGCCGTACGAGACCCTCAAACAAGCAATCCTGCATCGGACCGGATTTTCGGAAGAAAGAAAAATAAGAGATCTCTTAACAAATATAACAATCGGAAATTCAAAACCGTCCCAGTTACTACGACGCATGCAACAACTGTTGGGCGACAACAACATATCCGCCACAGTGTTTCGCCAAATGGTACGAATCTTGGCTGCATTAACAGACGACGTTGACATACAAAAATTAGCAATGATAGCAGACAAAATAGCCGATACTGCCCCTGTACGACAAATTTCCTCAGCAGAGACTGTGGATGGCCTTGTGCCAGATGTCAACCAACAAATTCAAAAATTGTCCTCAGAACTAAAAAGAATATCTCAAGAATTACAAAAACCACATGAAAGTCGACGTGATAATTTTACGCGACACAGAAACCGTGGTTTAAGATCGACGTCTCGCCATAAATACCAACAACGCCGAGATCATTACCAACATGCCAATTGCTGGTAGCACGAAAATTTTGGCGCGCGCGCGCGAAGAAATGCCGACCACCATGTTCGTATGAAAAGTCACTTCCAAACAAACAAGCGGGAAACGGACTCGCTGGCCTCCAGTAGAGACGTTGGATGCCAGATATTTAAAAACTACACAAATTTCTTCTGATTCACTCAATTACAATTAATTAATTCTGCACATCCCCAACATAATAAATTGGATATTTATTCTTTTATTTTTACTTAAAAGGGATATAAAAAATATAAACGTTCCTAAGAAATTTATTTAAAAGATTACATCATCTAAGTTAATTACAAAGGGAAGTAATCTCTGTATTCCAGATACGAAGTTAGTGCAAGTCTCGGGGGAAATATTATTAATTGCCTCGGAGATCATCGCTTCTAACTTGCTGAGGCGGAATTCTTTAGTAGTTAAAGATCCCTGGCCATCACCTCTTAAAATCCCAACAATTGAGTCTGCCATCTTTTTACGTCAGATTTAATGACTGACCAAACCTTTTCAATGGGATTTAACATCGGACTATAGGAGGCAAGTCTGAAAATTTGGTGTTGCCTAAATTTATCCTCCTCCACAACTTCTTCAATTGAAGTATGGCAAGGAGCGTTATCAATAACTAAGACAACTCCCCTTTCATAAATTTCATTTGCCTTTCTAAGGCACTCCCTGGTCCATTCTTTCGCATCCTCTTTTTTGAAAGAATCTCTTTTAATTATATGATGAATTAATCCATTAATACTAATACATCCAATAACATGAATGTTATTTCCCCTGGATCCGGCCGCGACTGTAGTGCACCTCGTGCCTTTTTTTAGAGCGACCTCTTCTTCTTGAAATATGGAGATTAAAATTGGTTTCATCCATATAAAGAATTGGCACACTTTGGGTGTCCCAGTATAAGTTATCTCCCTTTAATTCTAAATTCAATTTTTTTGTTCACCTCTGCTGTAGACAGGTATTGTTAAGGGGCTATCAAAAAAAAAAAAAAAGAAGATCTTTGGTCCATAAAAAATCAGAACGACTTTCAAAAGTGGTTCAACACTTCGCAAACACCTTTTCCGAGTAAGTCCTCCCATAAAGGAGAACATGATTAAGGTCTATGTGTACACTATCCCATGCAGCTGTGATAAGAAATATAAACGTGAAACAGGTCGCCCCGTTAAGATAAAACTGCAGGAACACCGTAAAGTCGTGACACGAGGAGAAGTAGAAAAATCAGGCGTAGCTGACCACATATGGGGGGATAAAGGGAGATCACCGCCCACTCCAATCGGATGAGGTTAAAATAATAAACAAAAAACATTACTGTAAAATACAAAAATTGAGGAATCAGCGCATATGCTAATTCACAAAAATCTCCTAAGTCGGTCAAGTATAGAAATGAATACAATATGTGAACCAGTAATACTGAGTGCTAGAGAAAAGCAATAATAATGGAATCTTCCATATTTGCCAGTCATCCCTGCGGGAAAATGCACTCTTCCCCCAAATCAACTTTGACCAATCATCACTTCACTTTTCCAAACTTCCCATTGGTTAAAAGGATACAAAAAATGTAGCAAGTTGAGACAAATCCTTTTTCCCGCTCACCTATCTGGAGCCGGTTTGAAATAAAAATTTTAAAAAAAGTCAATAAATAGGATCGCTTGACTTGATTCAAGCAGTCAGGAACTCAGTCTTTGAAAGATGCCAACAAATTCCACGCGCGCCAGCACACTGACTCAACAACCACCATTCTCTCTCAGCAACTCAACACAACTCACACAGTCTTGCCGCGCGAATTAACTCAACTTACAATTCACTAAACAAAGTGACATTATCACTGCAAAGTAGTAATTGTATATCTAATCAATTTATATCATATCAGTCGAAGGTACATAACTCCTTATGACTTTAAACGATATTTACACTTGTCACACACATACACACTAATGTCTGAACTCACACAAGTGACATTTCACCTAGAAGAATTCAAACTGTTTTAATTTCATAGGCAAACTTAAAATACAGGCTTTCATACACCAAATCTCTGCATGGTCACTCCTTAGAATTTTATCTCACTTGTCACATAAATTCACTTTGTGTATGTCAAAATTCATATTATTTTTTGAAATCTATAACTACGTTGTTTCTCCTTGATTTCTTCCAATTGAATTGCCTTCAAATGTTTGCTTATTTTATTTGTTGTAGATGAATGTTTAACGAACACGCACATTTTTAAGCCTTCACACAATTACACCTTCTGACACATCCAAATTAGCATAAATTCCGCGACAATAATAATAACAAAATTATAATATGAGTTCTGATTTAAAAATGATAGAGAGATATTAGATTTATAAGTCCCCCAAAATCATACACTCATACACTGCTCTCAAGGACACATGGCCCTGTGGTTGAATTGAAGCATTGGTTGAATGGAACTAGAACAATCTACCATGGTGAACGAAATAAAAGTTTCAGTTCGAAATTCCAGCCACCTAAAGCCTGGAGCGTAAAATGCCCGAAACGTCATGAATATGACAACGGAGATAAGGACAATAGTTCGAATAATATAAATAGTGTAAATAATTACAATACTTCATCTCAGAAATATACCTCATCTCAGAAATATAGACAAAAATAAAAAACTTTTTCGTAAATAAGAGGATTTTTCCAGCTGATTCTACCACTGGTCCTCACTACCACCACATCAACCAAGCCAGAATTAAATAATAATGGAAAACCGCTAAAAACACATCCGATGAACTTTAAATCACATCCCTACACCGGTCGGCATTTGTGGCCCGAGGACTGATTTTTTTTTTCTAAACGAAATTAAATTTTGTATTTTATACTAAATTTCTTTCATAATAGTTTTCCAATAATCTTGGTCTGATATTGGAAAATAAATTAAAAAACACACAAAACATCCCTGTGTACGAATCTCTACGCGACAAAAAAAAGGAAAGCAAATGTCTGTTACAGAATTAGAGTTAATAAAAAAGTAAAAAAACCAAAACAAATTCAATTCAATTGTTTGGTTTTGATTTACATTGAAAGATAGCCAACTTAACTTAACAGTTAATGTTTTAACTCTTCTCGTAATCGTTTTATTTTTTAGTAGTGGTTGAGTACTACTGGTCTCACATAAAAAATATTTTCTTTATGCACCAGAAAATTTGACTTTGGACCAGAATTAAGTAAACAACAATAACGTGTGTCAGTTTTTTTAATCATAAAAAACGAGTAAATTTGCTTTTTAAGCCCCGCAAAGAAAATATATTATAACTTTCCTAAATCATCATATTTCTGTGTAAATATATATGCTGAACTCAAAAATAACACCCAAATTTTGATAAAACCTACCGTTTTGAAGTTATCGACAATAAGAATTCGGACTTAGTCGCATTCATTCGTCCTCCATTACGTGGGTTGTTTAACTACATTCACTGCGGAACACTACTCGCGGAGGCGTAATTAACGGCCTATTTACTGCTTTTACTGATCTTACTCGTGTAAAAATTACTGCGCACTATCGGAAAGCAATGACAAAAGTGGACATGTTTTTTAAAACCTTTTTCTTCTCTGTCGAAAAGCGAACAAATTAAAGGAAAAGAATTAAATTACAATAAACCCTTTTTTCTGTGTCAAAAAGCAATGATAAAATCAAAAAGAACAAAATAAATAATACAATAAAGCAATTTTAAAATTAAAAATAAATAGTAATTAATTTTATTATTATTATGTGTGCGTGTTCGTTACGGTGATTATATTTTTTTTACTCGAATTATTTCATTGCCGATCCAGTGACGGCAAAGTCTTCTCGCCAGTTTTGTCGATTTCTTTTTTTTTTTAAATCGATGCTGACGTCCAGTTAGTTTCAGTTCTTTCACAGTTTTCTTTTTTTAAGCAAAGCCTTTTCTTTATAACTGCTCCTAAAAGGCACTAAAACAAGAAATTACTATAAGCTGAATTAAATTAAACTTTTATAATTAATTTTTTGGGTATTGAAGGAAAAGGTAATAAAGAAGCTTTTTGTTTTCAATTAAGATTTAAGAAAAAGGAAAATATTTCTTGGTATTCATTAGTGTTTACCGTTTATTTACATTTTGTAAACCCACAACAACTAGTAGCGTGCTTGAAGCAGTTACTTATTCCTCTCCAGCGCTCGATGTTTCAACCTAGTTTTGAAAAATGCTTCTAAATCGGCCATCCACTTGAAAGATTGGTACACTCTTTCTACTTTTAGTTACTTCAGACGACTAAAGGGAGATAATTATATAAACCGGTGTAAATTGAATGAGTTACGCTCATGTGATATTGTGTTTGAATCTTCCACTTTCGATCTTCTACTTTTCATAAAAATATTCGTGGTCTCTTATTTTTAGAATCACCAAAAAAAAAAAAACTACCTTTATTTTGGAACAAAGAAAAAAAATGATCCAGTCATTAATTGTATTGTAAAATTTGGGACAATCGTGTAAGTTCGTTTTTATTTTAGAGCGTGTGTATAAAAATCGTCTAAATTAAAAATGTCCTGTTTATTTAAACTTAAACTTTAAATTGAAACTCTAAAGCCCACAAGCCAATGATAGTTTTTTCTTTTTGATTATTATTGAATTATAATTTTGAATAGATATTTTTGTCTGCATATTCATCATGTTCTAACCAAATATTTTTCGTATTTTTCAGTAGAAAGAACAAATTGGATAATGTAAAAAAAAAAAAAAATAACTTTAAATTTTTAAATTTGCTATTTTCATATTTATTATTTACTTTAATTTTGACATTTTTGATGCTGCTGCTTGTAGTTCTTATGCGAAAATATCAACTGACATTATCATTCCAAAAATTGAAATTTTTTTTAACTAACTGAACATAAAACTAATCAGCAATCACTTATGTAATTATACATTGGAAATTATTCTTCTCCAGTAAAAATGTATTTCCTTGAAAAAAAAAAAAAGTACATTTTTTATAAAATTCGCTTTACAAACTGAAACATTATTTTCTAAAAGGAAAAATAATATTGCATTTGCATGAGATAATTGTTGGTTGTTCTCATTGCAGAATGTTTTTTAATTTTATTTCAAAAGTATTTTTGTGTATCAACTCTGTCTCTAAGAAAAGAACTTAATCGAAATTATTAGCATACCTCCACAGTATCGTTTTATTTTTGTTTTTTTCATTTCTGCTTTAGCTAGTGGAAAAATGCTCTAACAAAAATAATAAATGATAAACATTTTGTAAACCTTAAAAAATAATATATATATATATATATATATATATATATATATATATATATATATATATATATATATTTGCATTTATAAAACTTAAATAATAAAATGGTGGTTGAAAAAAAAAGAAACCACGCCCAATTGGTAACTTAAATTAACGAATGTCGTCTTACTCTTACTACGGTACACTGTGAGTGTAGCATAATCTCCTAGAAATCTTATTTTGTATGCATGAATTTTAATTTAATTTTATTTTTATTTGTGTGACAGTAGTAACTAAAATTGAAATTTGTTGTCTTTCTTCCATGAGTTTGATTTTATTTAAAAATGAGTTAAATTCAAGAAAAAAGAGCACAGATTTTTTTTTAATTTAAAAAAAAAATGATATGCGCACTTTTCTTAACCCCATTTTTGTACGTTTTACCATAATCAGTATCAAGAACAAAAGTAGTTTTTTATTTAGTGTGTGTGTATATTTAATTTATTCGAAAATAAAATAAAATATTTTATTTTTACTCATTGATTGAGTAATTAATTTATCTTCAGGCAAAAATCCAAACACTTGACCTGAAGATTTGAAGTAGTTCAGTTAGTTTCAAATTTTTATCAGTGATTTTTTATTTTACTTCATTAATACAAGCAATTAAAAAAAAAATATTGATTTCCGAAATTAATGTTTTTTGGTTTGCTTTCATTTTTTAACTAGGTTGAGTATTTGAAACATGCAAATGATTGTAGCACTTCAACAGTTCTATTAAAATAAAACACATAAGTAAAAAAAAAAAAAATCTGAAAGACTTATTTCTTCATTCATTTGTAAGTTATCATGCAAGTAACAAAAAGACTATCATCCAGTCAATATATATGATGTCAGCTAATCATATAAAAATCAACCCACCCAATCTGGTATTATTAAGAAATATTGCTAAGGTATCCTGGCTATTTTAATGATATATCATCTCCAAGCCTATGTCTAAGTTTATGAGCATCATCTGATAAAGACTTTTTTCAAAAATCTACAAATACATTTCAGTTGCAAAATATCAGTTTAATAATTGTTTATCATTATGTGATACAACTCATAAGTGCATTTAATCATATTGGTATTTACTAAGCTTAGTTTAGCACATGGCCACAATTGATGACTTATGAGGACTGAATTCCTTATACTACTGAATTGACCTACAAAGTGAATTTGCTTCAATAGTGGGTTGCTCACTAAGAAGTGGTTATTCATATTAATAATTGGGATAATTCTTAAATCTGAACAAATTTTCTTTATGTATGCATTGGGATGTTTTATTTGAATTATGGAATAATAAAAAATAAAAAATTGATGTGTTATTCTTATGCAATCTTAAATTTTAGATGACATATGAGAGTCTTCTCTGGCTTAATTGTATTTTTTTTATATTACTTCCCAAATCATTTGTAGTTTATAGAAAGTGTATAATGGTTTTCAGCTCCAAAACAGAGTTGGTCAGATATTGCTTTTCAGATAGGTATGAATTCAATTCTTTCTGCATTTTCCCACATTCAATCATCTTGCTATGGTCATAGAATTAGTATGGTAAATTGGAAAAAGAGTGGCTGAATGAATAGGTGGGCAAAATCTTTAAAAAAATAACATGATCTGCTGTACTCATTGTTAAATTTCACAGATCATGGCCATACTTTATAAAAATGTTTAATTTGTCTTCATTTTAATTTCATTTGTTTATGGACTTTTGTCCATCCAGTTACTAAAATAGATATTTAAATTATCCAGTTAAAATATTAACAATTTTCATTTATCTCTTTCATGACATTATGAAAGGATGAAAAAGTTGAATGTCTAAATTTTTCCAAAGACAAATCTTAATATCAAAACAGCTCTGTTTGCTGTCATCAAAAATATAAAAATTAAAAGAAAACATAATTCTTGAATGGTATATAGAGTTATAGATTAGTCTGTATACTTAGTGAGTTAAATGTGTATTTCCCACTGCTAGCTCTACATGGTGTTTCAACCAACAATTGCTAAAAAAAAGAGCATAGCATGATGAAAAAGACACCAAACTTGAAATCAAAATTTTATCGTCTAAATGTTTGTTATTATTAAGAGGAAAGATCAAAGTATTTTGGGGGTATTTTTTTACATTTTTAATTGTTCCTAGCATGTCCGAAATTTTTGTTAAAAATCTTGTTTTTTTTTTTTAGTCAACAAAATTGACCATTTTTTTCCATTTTATAAAAAAAACTGGAAATCTCACTTTGAAATTTTTGTAAATATCAATTATTTTTTTTTTTCAAAACTTATTTTTAAGAAAACCACAAATTATAATGTTTATTTAAAATATTTTGAACCAAACTTAACTTAGCTTCTGCAGAAAAAAAGATGTAATTTGAAAATAAAACAAAGCAGGCCATAAACTTTCGCGTCCTTTTTGGGGAATGATGAATGACATATTGACAGAAGGAGAAAAGTGAAATAATTTACATTTAAGTGAACAAATTATTTACCTCATTATTTTTAAGGAAAACTTTCAGCGCTCTTTTTTTTTTTTTTTTTTTGTACTTAGCTTTCACCTTTACGTTTTGATGTTTTATGAAAAAATATATTATAAAGAAATTAAAATAAGACTGTTAAAGTGAGATTAAATTTTCATATTTCATAAGAAAATTATAAATAAAATACTATAATTTTATGTACATTTATTACATTTTACTGTGTTATTTGTATTTCCATTCATTTTATTATTAATTTTGATATTTCATTTATGGAAAAAAAAATGATTAATATAAAAATGTCATAAATTTCATAAATTAATAGTATTCTGAAATTGAAAAATTGGTCTTCCATACGTTATAATTACAGCCTGATTATAAACTTAACTCAAAAATTACATTTCTTAATTACTCCGGATCTTATAATTAGTCAAAAAAATACAATTTAACAATGCGCTGATTAGTCAAAAAAAAAGATCTATCATAAGGAGACTTAGAAAACCTGACATGGCTTTTAACTAATTTTATAATATTTTAAAAAATTAAATATAAAAATCTATTATAATTAAGAAATAACAAATAATTGTATTAAAAATTCATTTTTCATCGAAAAATTTTTTGCTTTCAGAAAATATTGTCCATATTCATAAAAACAACTAAAAGCAAATAAAAGCATTTTAAATTAAATAATATCTTTGTTTTATTGAGTTTTGTATGTTACAATTCAGAGCTGATTTTCAGGAAGGAGGGGGTCCAATTAAAAACAAAAAAAAACATGATTTGCATTCCTCAAAGCCTTGTGCTTTTAACTATTGTAATCATTAAAGTAGACTCGATCGAATTTCTAGCATTTTCATAAAATTAGTTATGGGGGGGTAATAAATATAAAAAAAAAAATTCTGCCATGACTTTAATAAAAAAACACATATAATAATTCCGATCATCTGTGAATAGTTCCTGAAAGTTTCATTAACATCCGACAATTCTTTATATTTTTGCAAGATTTTCCAAATTAATGTGTGTCATACCAAAAAAGTGCTAAAAATTGTCTATGTTATTTACTAGTTCTGCTGATACAAAGAGAATCAAGTTTTTTTTTTTTTAATCAAAATTTAGAATGTTCTAAAAGAAAAAAAAATTTTTTAAAATAATTAAAAAAAACTTTGGTCTTCCCTCTTAATAATAACATAAGCATTTAGACGATAACATTTTGTTTTCGGCAAGGTTGGCATCTTTTTCATCAAGCTATGCTCTTTTTTTTAGTGATTTCATGGAGCTACCTAGCTAAAAGCCTTCATTTTGAATGCTGGTTTTAAAAATATGACCACCTTCACAACACAATCTTCCAACTTCCTAATCTTACTTGGTTCTGTGCTAGGAGAAACCTCCATCTGATCTGGCATACTTTAGACAACTTTAGATCACAGTCAAAGCCAGGTTAAATTACACCTTTGAAGAATGCTCATCCTCTCATGCAAATTTTCTTGTAAGCTCATTTTTTTGCATCCAAAATGTAAATACAATATTCTAAAGAAGCAATGGATTTTTTATCCAATGTTATTTCCTACTACTCCAAATAAATGGTTTAAAACAGCATCTACTCAAACATGGGTACTCACAAAATCTTTAGGAAAATAAATAATGTGGGATAAAAAAATCCATATATATATATATATATAGGTGTGAGCTCAATCACTGCCTGATCTCCATTACTTGATATTGAGAAATTACCTTTTTCTTCTGTTAGTTTTTGGATATAAAAATGCTAGCTTATTCATACAGAAAATACAAGCAGTATAATTGCAAAATTATTTTAAATATATATATATATATATATATTTTTTTTTTTTTTTCAGTAAATATGACACATTTGGGAAAGGAGGGGTGTATTCAACAAAAAACCAAAGATTTCTTTTTTTCACTGCAAAATATTCATTATACCATGTATTTATAAAAAATTAGAGTTGATTACACAATATTTCAAGCTCAATTTAGTTTTATAGTTTGTAACCATGCAATGAGATGAGGCAACATAAACTGTAGATTTGTCTGTTGAATATCATTACATTATTGTTACATAATTATAGTGAAATCATTAAGATTTTTTGTCAAAACCATTTTACTTTTGGTTGTATATTAATTTAAAATATTCCTTTTTACAGGCTTTATTTTTTAAATGGGATAAGATCATTCTAAATTTCAGAATTTTGCTATTGACCATCAAAAAAAGCAATTTAAAAATGGAAAAGAGAGGTAAAATATTGTAAATAAAATAATTCCAGTTTGTTCAACTAGAAAACTTAGCATTGCAGCCAAAGTATTCTAAAATGATGTCAATAACAAAGGAGAAAATGAAAAATGATTAACAAAAAATCAAATATAGCATCAAAATTTATATTATTTTTCTATTTTTTATGTAACTTATTACATAATTGTCAACAATTATAAAATTTGATATTTTCTGTAATAAATTATTAATAAATATTACTGTTATTATTTTGCTTAAGTATAGGAATTCCTACATTTACAATTCCTTACGGCTAACCATGAAAAGAAATGTTGATTAAAACTGCTTAAAATCTTAAGCACATATTGCCACAAAATTATCAAATGTTGAATACGCCCCTCCTCCACTGAACATGTCATATATAATTTTAATATTTATATTATCTTTCTTGAAATAATAATTGCCCTAAATGTATGATTTAGCATGATCCACGGCACAATAAGACTAATATGACATGTCAGTGGTTTGTACAGGTGCAAATTTAGTAAGATATGTTTAATTCACTCACTTGATATGCATAAAAAAATCAGTTAATTCTATGTATTTAATCTTTGTTCTTCTTTCTTTTTGCTTAGAGTGAAATTTAATTAAAAATGGGAAACCAGCTCACAGGTATTGCACCATCACAGATTTTACCAGTGGAACAGTATTTATCTGACATTCCAGATTATGAGTTTGAAATAAGGTAAATTTCTAAAATAAATATATGTGTTGACTTCAATGTTCATTCATTTTTATATATATATATATATATACACACACACTTTTGCTGATGCTTTAATATTTCTTATATATAAATTGTTTTCTGATCTGAAGCTCTGTATTTTCATTATTGTATATAACTTACAGACTAGTAACTTAATTTTTGTTTGAAAAAAATGTTTTGATATATTACTTGTCCTTCATCAAATGTATATACATCAGTCATTAGAACTTTGCTTCCTTTCCACACACTATCTCTTTGTGAATACTACAGCTTAATAGAATCAAAGGTTCAAATACAAAGTCTGATATGGGAGAACTTTCAGACAAAAGAGAGAAACAAACCTTTGTATTACTTAGATTAAAATATTAAAATATATTTTATTAAATATTAATTATTTTTGAAATTCTAAGAAAATGCATGCCATCTCCCTGCTTAGTGGCAATCCAAATTTTTGATTTATAAAAATTGTTAAATGTGAAATAGCATTGATTGGTGATGCTGATTTTTATTATTTTAGCCATTGGTAATGAGGGATTTATTTTTGATTGTGTTAGATGCTGTTTTAAAGATTTAATCATTTGTTAATTTTTTAATCTAAATCTAAAATTTTCAGCAAAAATTTCTCCTTCATGCACATTTGTAGTCACATCAACTTAAACCTCACTTGAGTTCAATGAAGTTCTAGAGAATGAAATGTGTCACAGAAAATCTTTTTCCGCATTGTTATAGTTTTTTCTTTTCCTAAAGTTAGTATGTAAGCAAAATTTGAGTTTTTTCTTTATAAAGATACAGTTCTTTTTCATGTATTAATTTTTATTCCACATCTCTTTAAATTATATCAATTGATCAATAACAAGTGCTTGTTTTTCTGCAATTTTAAAGCTGAAAACGGTGGTGCCTTTTAAAATTTCTTGTGCTCTAAGTTGTTTCTTCCTACACATATCAAAATAGTCTCATCGTTAAAAAAAGGACACTTGTCAATTTTGTCAGTAATGTTTGAAGTTGTCTTTCACAAAAAATTTCTAAGTTGAAAATTTCAGTGGATATACCATAGAAATTCAAAACTTTAAAGAAATGAAAATTGCACCTTCTTGTAGAGCAATGTCTCATCTTTAATAATCATTTGGTTTCATATCTCTACATCCATACAACCTGGGTTTGATGCATTGAAATTTGTATTGCTGACAGAGTAAATGAACATCACCAGCTGAACCCCCATTTTAAATTAGAATTGTTCATTGACAGATATTGCAGTTTTAATTTTTTTTTTCTTATATATTCTTTTTAAAACTGTTCAGTCACTCTATTTTGCCCAAACTGTCACACTTGATTCACTTTTGCCATGATTGTTGTTTTTATGGACTTTCTTAAAAAGCATTAAACAGAATTCAAATTATAAAGTAAAAAATAAATATATAAACTGAATATATACTTACTTCTTTAAATTTCATACTCACACTTCATAAAAGAATTAAAATAAATTTTCTTTTAAAAGTGTCAGTATTCCTTTTAATGGTCATCTACATTTGTGGCTGGAAATATTTCTTCTAATACTCAGGATGTGGGGGAAGCAGATTGAAGAAGACCCCAAATTCCTTGCAATGTATGTTGATAAAGATAATAATTGTGTGATAAACAGACTAGACATTACAGTGATTATAACTTTTAATGGAACTTTGTCTCCACTTCTAAAGGAAGGAAGAAAAGACACTCAGTGGCTCTGACTATTTAAACTCTAGTAGTTATGATTAGAATAACCACTTCAAAATGACCTTCAATTACAAGTACCAAAACCAGTGGATTGCAGTATACTATTACTCCAAACTTTACTAAAGTTTTTATTACAGCACTTGATGGAGATATATTTAAAAAATTAATTTTTGATCTGAAAAAATGATTATATTGAAATAGAAGCTTAAAAAAGATTCTTAACATTTACAAAAAGATTTACAAGCAAATCCCTTGTTGAATAAAATTTACAGAATTACCTGAGTTTTCTGAAAGTACTCGAACATCTGCTGAAGACCAGCCACAGCTTTCTAGCATTTTTGTAGATACTGAAAATGAATTGCAACTTCTTAATGAGTTACTCTGAATGATTGAATCACCAATCATGTGTCAAAAACTTGAAAAACAAACCAGTTATGAGGAATAAATATGGAATAAATATGAAAAATTAAAGGAGCAGAAAAGAAAATTAAATTGATTTCAACTAACATTTCTCATCAAGTATCTACCAGTGTAGCAGAGCACAAAAGATTGGATGAAAGTGAAATTATTGCACAATTAAAAGAAAAGTTTTCAGTTTGTGGAAAGAGATTCCAAAAAGTGCAAATTTTGAAAATACTTCCAAAAAGCTGGAATATCCAATGAATTCAACTGGAATTTGGCGCCACAACATACATGGCAAGACAAACCAAAAAAACTTGTAAATGAACAAGGAATATTATCTCTACAAAATACATGAAAATGTAAATTCTCTCAAGAGACAATTGATGAAGCTGTGCTGTTTCATAAAATTGAAGAAGTCGGCAGAATGACACCTGGAAAAAATAAGAGTCTTAAAGAATGGTAGAAGAATTCAGGAAAAATAAGTGCTCTGTAACCTGAAAGAGGCATAGAAATTATTTAAGTCAAAAAATTCAAACAGAATTAATTTAGATGTATTAGTTTAGATATTTAAACTTTGTGACTATTTCCCAAAATTTACATTTTTAGCAAGAGTCAAAGGGTCATATCTCAGGTACCCTTTGACCTAGAGATGTAAACTAGGTACCATACAATTTCTATTATGAAGTTCTATAAGTGTACCAAATTTAAAAAAGATCTGTGATGGTCAGACCCTTGTTGATTTGACACACAACTCATTTTTAAAAATGTTCTTATAATTTTCCATTACAGTCCTGAAATTCCTCCAATAAGAGATCTTTCTATTAAATGAAGATCTGTTTTAAGAATTGAAAAATGTAAAATTTAATACCATTTTCAAGTGTTAACATTAGAAGGATACTGTGGTTACCACAGCTCGCAGGTTACTGTATTATTTTCACTAAGTTTTAATTAAAAAAAAAAAAAGGATTTTTATGAAATCCAGTCAGTTATTTCTTAATTTTACTTACTGACTTTGAAACAAAATACAAATGTTGAATTTTTAAAAAAATATTTAAATTTCTTATTTTCATTTTTTGTCAAGAATAGAAATTCAGTAAAAATGATTATGGCAATATTTTAAAAATGTCTTAAAAAGTTAAAACCTTATTTAAATAAATAAAATTGTTTTCTTTTTCTTTTTTTATTTAAAAAAAGCTTTTGGATGTTATCTTCCAAACAAAAACAAAATTTAACTTCAAAGGAGACATTTAAATTATTAAAAATGCATTTAAAATCTTTTTTCAATAAGTTTGTAGTAATATACTTTATCAATGACCATTAAAAGTTTTATTTTAATTCATTATGGACAAATGAGAATGAGCAAAAATATACTATTTTATTATCTCAGTTTTTATAATAAAATAAGAATAGTTGAGACAATAGCAATTGAACGTAACAGTTTGGACAAAAAATATTTCATTTTATCCAAACTGTCAACTCAGATTTATTTTAAAAATAAATAATAAAATAATTGCTTTAAGGTTTTAAATTTTAAAGAAAATATAAGAAAAAGATTTAAAATGTAATATCCATTGATAGAACAAGTTTAATTTAAAATGGGATTCATCTGGCATTCACTTGGTCAGAAATGCAAATTTCAAGGCATTTTGTACAAAATGAATACAGGACCACAAGCTGTGTGGGTGCAGAGATAAGAAACTGACTGATTATTAAAAATGAGGCATTGCTCTACAAGGTTTAAATTACATTTTTTAAGTGTTGATTTTTTTTTTTTTCTGGTATTTCATCCACTAAATTTTTCAACTTAGAAATCTTTTGTGAAGACAACTTCAAACTTTATGTTTCATCCACTAAATTGATGAGTGTCCTTTTTTCCTTTAAGATGGGACTATTTTAAAATGTGTTAAAGAGACACAATTCTGAGTGCAAATATGAAATTGTTAACTTTGAAAATACAGTCATTGTCATTGAAATAGGCATAATTTAAAGAGATGTATAATAAAAATTAATCACTGCACATGAGAAAGAATTCTATCTTTCAAAAGAGAAAAGATTAAATTTTGTTTACGTATTAATTTTATCAAAATAGCCTAAAATGAATGAAATATCAGCAGTTGAAATGGAAGGAAATTTCACTATTTTAATATGTGTTTGTACTGTGAACTAGATTAATAAGCTACAGTAAGATGGTCCCAAATATTGTTGAAGTCCTCATTGTCATAATGCATATGCCATGTGAATTTTTCCAAATTGGATGGAGCCATAAAGAAATGCACACCATTCATGCATTTGAATTTAGCTTTTTGTTCTTCTACGTGCATCCCATATATTTGTGTGTGCCTATGTAGTTAGGTCTGTATTGTTTGGTAGTTGACTTGTATTTGGTTAATCCTGCCATATGCCTTTCAGCTGTTTGAGAGGATGATATTTCCTGGCTTTAATATTTGTATTATTAATTGGAAAATTGCATTTGCAGACTAGTTGCCCACAAATTCCAAATAGCCAAGCTTTGTGATTGTGTCATAATACCAAATTCCTAATGTTCTTAAACAGTAAAACAGAAAAATTTGTTTAAAATATTTTCTTAAAATAAAACATAAAAATGTATAACCGTTTTTTTTTTCTTTATTTAAAAGAAGGCTTTTTGAAAAAAAGAAAGTCTGTTTTTGTACACAGATATTTGATATTTTCTTTTAATGATGACAATTTTGGCTATCTGAACTATCCCAGGTTCTCCAAATTGAATGGGATGTTAATTAGTCTCGCAGAGCACACTTCTCTAATGTAATTAAACCAATGTATGATGATGGATTCAACATTCATATCTACTATAGTACTACAGATCTCTGGTAGCATGTAAGAGGGTAGTAGACAAGTGCAAATTCTCAATCCCTCCTCTTTTCAATCAATTTGAAGTATTGTCAGATAAAGCAAAATGCATTATTCGGAAATTCTCTTTCAACTCTCCCTGATTTCCCCTCTAGAACAGAATCTCTACTGAGTGATATGCACATAACTCCATCCATAATTTCTGCTATCATTTCTAAACTAGATCCTCACATATTCTTGCAAATTCAGTGGTAGGAAAATGTGCTCCTGATCTGGGTCATGTCCTCTCCAAACTTTGTAATAAATACATCGCTACTTCTTGCTTTCAAGCTTGTTGAAAATTTTACTTTGTAGTTCCTGTCTTGAAGAACAATGAAGAATCTTCTGAGCTCTCAAGTTATTGCTCTCTCTTACCTTTTTTTGGCAAAGTACTAAAGGTTCTAATCAATGAGAAATTGGTTAAGCATTTCATTTCACATTTCGGATAAACAATATGGCTTCCAGTTCTCCAGGTTTACTACCAATGGCAATCACTGAATTTGTCTGTCGAACTTTAGATAAGAATGGCAAAGCTCAGGCTGTATCTCAGTGTTCAACAATGTTTGGCATGTTGGCTTTCTCCACAAGTTCAAGGGCAACAGTGTCACAGAACAAATATTTGGCTTAATCCAATCATTCCTAACATTGTGTAATAAACAAAATTGCTTTCATTTAATCACTATAGAGAAATTTTTCTGCTTGCTATCAGGATGGCTGATGCTAACCTCCAGGAGAGCAACTCTTTGTACTGTCTTGGTTTCCTATTTTCTACTGATGTTAAGTGGACTAATTATATTAAATCAAATACTATCTCTACGGCTATGAAAGTTGGTTCACTGTGTTGTATCAGACAATTTTTCCCATCAAAATACATCTTGCACCTTTATTAATCTTTATTAATTTGTCTGTGCATTCAATATTGCTGCCATAACTTGTCCAGTGCTTCTACCATATATCTCAAGATTCTTGACAAAATTCAGTCTGTAATATAATCTATCTTCAGTCACTTTCTCACTGACATGATGCAGCTTCTCTCTGTCTTTACTACAAGTACTTTTATGGCAATTGTTCTGATGGACTTTCCTCCTTGGTACCTTAACTGCATGAATTTAAGTGTGCTACTAAATTGGCAACTAGGTCTCACAGTTTTACTGTTGAACTAGCTAAATGCTCTATTCTCATAGTTTCTTTTCTTGCATTTCTCACCTGTGGAACTCCTTTCTGGTTTCTTGTTTCTTTGCCAAATACAATCTTCAAAAATTTAGATGCAGTACAAGTGGTTATATTATGTCTTTCAGAATTCTGTTCTCCTCACTAAGTCTTCTCATTCTCTTTCACTCAGTAACCCTTTGGCTCGCTTGGAGTGAAATGATTAAAAAAAAAAAAAAAAAAAGAGAGAAATTTGCAGCAGATCTAAAATTGGCCTACAATCTGTTGTTAACTAGGACAAGAAATGGGTTGTTACTGGTAGAGTTTTATTTTGACTTTTACTATTGTAATTTGTCTCTGGATCAGTTTTTTTTTTTTAAGTTTATGGTGTTAGTTTCTTTTGCAGCTGCTTGGTTCTGTAGTTTAAATTGGGTCTATTAAATATGTACCTGAAACCCAGGGAAATAGTTTACAATATAGAAAAAATCTTTAACAAAAATTTTGTTGATCTTTAAACAAACTTGTATAAATGTAAAATTACTCTCCAAATGGACTCTCTCTCTCTCTTTCTATGTGTGTATTATATATATATATATATATATATATATATATATGGAAACTGAAACCAACTACACTCTTCCGTTCCTAGACATCATATTACAGAGAAATAATAACAAACTCAATTTTGAGGTTAACAGAAAGGCTACAAACAAAAATTATCTGATCAGTTTCTACTCAAACCACTCTTCTAAAATTAAATCTGGAATTATTATAGGTTTCTATCTAAGAGCATTAAGAATCTGCAGTCACCAATATTTACTTAAAGAAGAAACATACATAGAAAACACATTAAAAAACCTACAATGCCCATATCATCCACAACGCAAGAAGAAAGGCATACAAAATATACAACCAAAACAAAAATAACATAATCCACAATAATAAATTAGATGAAAACAAATGCATAATACCACCGATCAACTCTGTCATGTCCATTATCCAGAACAACCTATAATAAATCTAAGTAATCTTAAAATAATCACAAACACTTCCAAAACCATTATGAATATACTCAGATCCTCAAACACTAATAGCAATAATATTTCTGAAGCAGGCATTTATAAAATAAATTGCCAAACTGTTCCTCCCAAATATTGGAGAAACAAGTAGAAATTTAAAAAAAACACATTTATGAGCATAAAAGAGACTTCACAAAAAACAACTTAGCTAATGCACTAGTCATACATAGAAATAAATTCAACCACAATTTTGATTTTAAAAATGCTACACTCATAAAAAAAGAAAAATAACTCACTTGAGAGTGCCACCATTGAATATTACCCAAATATTAATCTACACCCAGGCTTTTTCCCTATTTTTTCCCTTGAAATATATATATTATAAATTTACCGATTTAAAAATATGGTTCCATCACTACACAGGAATTACCATGTTTCAAAAACAAACTAAAACTAAATCTAATTATAGAATTAAATTAAAATCCCTAGTGAAAAAAAACGTTCCTAATTTCTACCTATGGGAATCTATACATGACATAAGCCTTAAAAAGGTCATGTGATTTAAATGTCATCTGACACACGCAATTATTTCACTTTTAATTCAGTTCTATTTTATCATTAACGTCTTTTCAAAATATCAAAAAAAAGTTTCTTAATTGCTAGTTCACTAAACATTTTTATTTTATGTATTTATTTTAGTTTGGGTCATACTTCAATTAATTAATTTTTTGTTTCAGGTAGTAAAGTTAAGAACCTAGAGACGAAGTGCAAATTTCATAAAGCTTCTTAAAAACCTAACTAAAAGTCAATAAAATATGCTGAAAATATGTCAAATTGTAAAAATTACTAGGTAGTTAAAAACTAAAAAATTTTCACAAATATGTCATTTCTGGTCATCCATAAGAGCTGTCATCACCTTAAGAGCTTCTCCATAAATCAATAAAGATCAAAGAAAGAGGAAACCATCATTAAGAAATGCTTGTATATTGGTTTTTTATGCTATAAGTATTTCAAATTTATTATTTCGAATCAGATTAATTTAATTTTAAATTTTCTAATTTTACTCAAATAGCATATCACAAATCTATAATTTAATTTTTAAAGAATTTAAAGCACAATAAATTTGTTTACAAATTTCTTAAAAATTAAGAAAATAGCTGCTTTTAAGAAAATTTTAAAATATTGAGCAATTATTTGACATTCCAATCTATATAACTTCTATCTGAAATACAGCAGAATATTATACTTACTGGAAATAATAAATTTAATCACTTAGCTTTCAGTTAAAACTAAAATGAAATCTTCAAGAATGCTTTTTTATTTTTAAAATTTAATTTTAAAACTTAGGTATTGAAAATTCAGTGGAGGTACCTAGACAAAACTTATTAAAAGCTATAAAGAACAGGAAAATGTGGAGTCATTATTTGAAGTGGCATGGGACATAGATTATTTTTGCTTCACCAGTCCTTAATATCGCAAACAGTTTTGAATCATTACAATTTGTGTTATATATAGTATGGCTTTCAACAGGTAATCAGCAAAATTATAAGCAATAATGATTTGGATAATTTTGCATATGCTGATATTATCATCATTAGTGTAAAAACATCTGCATAACTTACAAAAGTTACTAGATCTTGACTCTAGAGATAGTTTCATACCTAGGTAGAGAAAAAGCTGTTTTCTTGCACATGGAGTGCCAATACCATAAGTTGGTAGTTATAATGTTTAAAATTTTCAATCACAATGAGTGTGTGTGTGTGTGTGTGTGTATATATATATATATATATATATATATATATATATATATATATTTTAAGAGACATTTTTATTTTAACATTCTTTTTATCGATACAAATATTTAAGTAAATAGTAAAAATATCTATAAAAAAAATGTTAAACATAAAAATATATTAAAATAATTAATATTGACTTTTGTCCATTTCATAATATATATATATATATATATATATATATATATATATATATATTCATATGAAAGTACATTAAAAGAATAAAATTTTATTTTTAAAATATAAGTTTATGTACTTTCTATGAATATTTTTCAAATCGACTATTTCATAGATCCCCAAAATTTAAAAAAAAAATTTAAATCACTAACAAACATCAAATTAAATTCTTTGTAGACAGTTTTAGACATTCAAATTTATATCAAACATTATAATCTTTATGAACCCCCAAAATAACACTTTCAAAGTAAAGCAAAATGACAGCATCTTTTTATAGCCTGTTTTTTTCCAAAAGAAAATTAGTGACACCTTCTCTCATGACTTCCTTCTCTCTTTTTCTTTTTTATGTTTTTTTCTCCTCTACCCCTTCTATATCAATATATAACTTCCGTTAAGTTAACCGTTTAAATGTCAATGTCTGGAATTCCCAAAAGTAATCTTAAGTATATGAAAAGAATAGAAATATTAAATTACATCTTGACTCATGTCTTCTCCCCCCTCACTTCCTCACTTCATTAATTTACATATGTTTAATACGGCCCATCAAAATGTGTAAATTTCTTTTCATTTTCAACCTTTGGAAGTAAAGTCTGATGATCCGCAGTCCTTTAAAAGGGCTGTGGTGAAATAATTTATTACATGGAACCTTAAAGTGGTCTGTTTTTATTTAAATTATATTTTAATTTTATATATATATATATATATATATATATATATATGAAGAAAATATCTATATCCATATATTTATACATATATATATATATATATATATATATATATATATATATATTACTTTACAGTTTAGGCAAACAAGATTTTTTCAAAGTTCTGTCTGCATTGTTAAAGTAAAAGGCCAAATAGTTGTGAAAGTCTTTGTTATTCATGATCCTTCACTTCCATTAGCTACTCATCGGAACAGGCTTGAAGGTTGGTATAGTGAATATCTTTATTTCTCTCTGCTTTTGCTTCTCTTTCAGTTATATATGAGCTACTTCCCTTTCATTTTTTCATATAGATTTTGTCTAATGACACAAAATGAATATAAAATGTCTTTCATAAAAGACATCAGTGTCATAAAAGTATCAGGCATGTACCAAATATGTATAAAATTTATTTTATTTTATGTTTAAAAATGACATAGCTAAAAGAAATTCAGATCTAGTTATTATTCAGGAATTTTTAGGAATACTTAAAGCAAAACAAATAAGAACTTTAAAAATACAATTATTTAATATTATTTTTTCTGAATTATTTTATAAATGTCATCCCAAGTGAATCTTTCTGAATAATATATATTAATGGCCAAGTATCAAGTGAAAGTAGTCAAATAGATAGAAGATAATATATTTCTGGCCAATTCCAGAGATTTTTCATTGATTGCTGCCTTTTAATCATTCTAATTGGCAGCACTACTTGTCTGACTTCAACATCTGATTTTGCAGAAGTTACTTGTAATACACAATACCCATCCAATCCCATGAGATACACAGCTCACCTTTGGATGCAAATTGGTTTTTAATGTGGTTAACATTGGTTTATTTCATTTTCCTCATGACTTTTAATTTTTTCATTGCCTGTGATTGTTCTTTTTAAAAATGGGTTGCATTTAAGCAAAGAATTGCTGATGGAAATATGGTCCATTCAATTTTTTGTTATAGTGTGAATTACCCAAATATTGTTCAAGTGTTCAAATATGCTATGTGACCAGGATCATTGATGACAGCAAGCCTGTTGGAATGTTGTTTTCCAAATCAAAATTTACACTTCTGAATATAGTACCCTCAGTTATGGTATCATCTTCATAAACAGCACATATCTTTTTTGCTGCTTCTACACTGTTCTCTCCAGAAATAAAAGAGGGTCAAATGGCAAAAATGCATTTCATTTTCTTCCATTTTCACTTCTAATATAAAAAATATTTAAAATTCACAATGTGAATATGAATTGTATATAGACATATTGAAATGTCATAAATTTCAGTCATGTGTCAAACAAAATCACATGTTCAAATTCCATCTACTGCACTATACTACAAAGTTTTATTCAAAGTTAATTCCAAACCTGTATAAATTATATAATTCCAGAGACTCAATGGGGATTTATACCCACCAACTCTTTCATAAACATCATGAATAACTTTAGTGATATTCTTCAGACTGTTGACATTAGTGTCAAGCAAGGAAACAGACCTGCTCTAACTCTTTTTTAAATTTTTTTTTTCTTTTTGCTTCTATGTGGGTGAGCTGAAAAGTTCATAGACTTACTATGAAGGAGTGATGCTAGAGCTGTGAAATCTTACATACATTAATTTCAACTCTTCTTATTAATAACTGCATTGTTTCTTTCCAGGTAAACTGACATCTGACTGTTCAAAGAAGACTTCAAAAGTAATTAACAGTGACTTCTCTAGGAAAATTGTGTTATCAAGTACCTGCAGAAAAGGGACAAAAAAATGTCTCCCAAGGACATTTATGCTGACATGGTTGCTACATTAGGGGATACTGCTTCAGCTGTACAAAAGTGGGTAGTTAAATTTAGGAATGGAAAGGAGTCTTGATGATCTAAGGTTTGAACATCCTGCAACTGGTACTACCAATGAAAACATTGTGTTCCCCACATGATGATGGATGATAGGCGATTGACTATAAATCAAATAGTCAATGCTATTAGCATATTCTATGAGAGAGTTGAGAATATTCTGCACAATAAAATTGGCATGATAAAGGTTTCTGCTTGGTGGCTGTCAAGCCTTCTGACACTTGATCAAAGCACCCCAATCAAATCTAGCTGTTTTCCTTTAACATTTCTTAACTCAGGATGAGTATTGCATTCATCACTTTGAGCTAGAGACAATCCATGTTTTGGGATGCAAAAGGCATTGTGTCTATTGACTTTCTTGAAAAGAGCCACACCATTAACAGAGAGTCCTATGCCAACTTGCTAATGCAGTTATGAAAGGTTATCAAGACTAAACAACTAGGAAAACTGACAAAAGGAGTCTGGTTTCATCAGAACAATGTTCCAGCACTCAGGTCTTTGGTTTCCATGGGTGCTGTGTAGGACTTGTTTTGAACTGGTTGACCACACCTATTCTCCTGTTCCTCAACATCTCTGTCATCTATCATTTCTATAATTTTTTTCCCCAACATGAAAAAACACTTGACTGGAAACCAGTATTGCAGTGTTGGTGACATCATATCTGCTGTTGATGACTTTTTTGCCCAACAAGATGAACAGTCTACTTTGAACAGTCAGATGTCAGTTTACCTTATGGAGACTGATCCTGTTTCATATTTGTGCTAAAACTAAGCTATGTTTAATAAATAATACATAATGTATAAACAAACCTCACACACATACTTGTCATCCACTGCTATGTTTCTCAACCTAATACTCAATCTTCCCCATCCACATAATGTTTAAATCTTGCATGTTTTGGTGAAACAGTGCAAAACATCCTCGGTTACAAAGGTGCAAGCTATAAAAAAAAATGAAAGTAAAGTTATTTTTAGGACCGACAATTCTGTAAGATGACTTTATTTGATAAGAGTTACAATTTCCAAATTGATCTTTTTGACTTCAGCAGTGTTGTAGTCTAATCATAATCAAAGTATTAAATAAAATACTTCTCAAAAGAAATTCTTCTGTGATTGAAATCACATATGTAAAAAAAAAAAGATTTACTGCCAAGATAGTGTAGATTTATATACATATATCTAATGAAATATGTTTCCTACTTGTTCTTCATTTTATTTTATCATCTTGTCAGATTCTTATCCATATCTGATTTAGATATGGATAAGAATCTGACAAGATGATAAAATGAAGAACAAGTAGGAAACTTATTTCAATCTAATATGTTTCACCTTTATTAAAGCTTTGCCAGAGATCAAGAATAGAAATAAAAAAGTAATGTTAATTCAATACGATGGTGACATCTGTAGAAATTCCTCAGATACTCACTTATACACTTACATGAATTAACATTACCATCCAACATACACCTAGACACACAAACGTTTCTTTACTCACACACTCTGACACTATTGTAAACTTTAACGTCCAAAATGTTCCTCACACATATTTATATATGATCTATTGCATTAATACATGTGACATATGTCCGACCAATGAGAACTAACCAAAAAGCATAACATACCAGTATTTTGTCTCTTTGATTTTTCATATTTATTCTTGATCTCTGACAAAGCCTTAATGAAGGTGAAACATGTTAGACTGAAATACATTTCATGCTTGTTCTTTATTTTATTTTATCATATATATATGTATATATATATGTGTGTGTGTGTATATGCATAGATGCATAAAAATATTTTTCTTTCATTTATGTCCTTAATAGTATTGTTTAACACACAACAATTTTTCAAAATGGGTTGTTGTTTATTAATAATGCTTGCAAGATTTATTGTTGTTTTAATGTTTTTTGAAAGGAATGTGTCATTTCAAAATAATTTCATTCATATTGTTTATTAGATTATTCACATTCTTAATTTCTGTCATTTGTATTAATGGGGGTTTTGTTTCATTTTAGTTCCTATATACATTTTGACAAGTTGATGTTATTCTTATATCTTTCATATTTGAATGATAGCAAGTGTTTTGCATCTTTCTTTATATTAATTTCAAGTTGTAAATCTTTTCTTCTCTTGGTTTCTTCTCTGCTGTCAATTTCATCTCTCTGCAATTTCCTCTAGTGGACATTTTGTTATATCTCTAAAATTATTTTTTTATTAGTGTTTTTGTATTGTTTCTATTTAGTATTTTGTTATGTTATTTTTATTATTATTTGTTCAGTGTTATCCATGCAACTGTAACTAATTGTATAGTGTTTCTATTAAATATTTTTATTTGGGCAAAAATTTATAGAAGTGTTTGTCTATCAGTTTTAAAAAATCCTTTATGCATCAACATCCTTATTGTATAGTGGATTAAACCAAATTATTTTTCTACTTCTCTTTTCTGTTTGGTATATATTCTTATTTCATTTTGAGTTCATTATTATTTAATGCTGTTTCATATTCTTTTATTTCATTAAATCTTCTTTCATCTGAAAAGTTGTCTTATTTTTTTTGGTATATTATGCAAAACTAAGTATGATTCAACATGTTTATATATCTAAGAGACTTGTTTTCTATTTTTATATGGTTTGTATTTATTTATTTTCCTTTAAGTTGCATGCTAAATCTAAAAGATCTACTTTTAATTTTATTTTTATATATATAAATCATATATCCTTAATTTTTTCTTAATTTGAAAGATGTAAAAAAAAAAATCTCAGAAATGTTATTAAAAAAACAGCCACCCATTTTGAAAACTCACTAAGTATGAAAGAGTTTTATTAATGTTACCCTTTAACAACACTTTAAACAAAAATGTTATTTTTATGTGTATCAAAAAGTTCATTTAAAAGAATTTAAAGTAGAGCACTCATTTACGCATAAAAATGAATATACAAATAATGTTTTATGTGTATGCATGATTTGAAGATAAAATTTGCCACCTTAATGTATTAACTTTGAGCTAAATAATGTTTTAAAAGTATTGACTTTTGTACTGTTTTTATAATTACTGGACATCAATATTTTATGTTTTTCTTTTTTACTAAAAAAATAAATCCTCTCCTAAAATGAAGAGTTAAAGTCAAAATTTATAACTAGAAATAGAAACATTTTCTAATAACCTTGATTCACTTTTGTGGTGTATTTTATAATTTTTTGATAAAATGTAAAAGATACTTCTTCATCCAAGTGAAAAATATACCAAATTGAGGGAATGTACAGGTGTAGTAATGATTATTGGTGCAGAAAATAGTTTGAATTCTGTCCACTGATGCACTTCAAGGTATGAATCTATCATTTCAGCTATGAGTTCAATACTAGAACAGACTGAGCTCTCTAGCCTTGATTAGCAGCCAGTCAGGAAGGGCATATCTGAACTAAAACATTGAAGAAGACAGTGAGAAACCACTACCCTATTTTCCTCAAGACATCATGGCAATATGCAGTTTCTAGATATTGTAAGAAAAAGAAGCTGTGATCACTTATGTCCTGAAGAGATATGACATTTTTAAAAGAACTGAAGAAAGTGAGGAATGTACTATTTGTAAGATCTTGCACCTACAAAAATTTTACATTTTCCTCATTATTTAAAATGTTTTATTTTATTTTCTCCAGATATAAGAGTGTTACTTCAAGGATCTTCCAACTGCCTACCTTTCCAGAAATTTATTGTAAGCAAAATAGTTTTGTTTTTCAACTACTTACAATTAAAAATGATTATTCACAGAAATATATTATTCCCCAAGAGTACTTAGCTATAAGTTGCAGTGTTTATGCAATGTGTGAGTTTTGTTTGTTTTTTTAAATCATTTCACCCCGAGGAAGGCAATAAAGCCATTAAGACCCAAGGTTAAAGAGTGAAAGAATGGGGAAAAAAGACAAGCATTAAGGAGAGAGGATAATAATAACAGAACAGGAATGAAGAACACAGAAGATAACAATTGATATTGCATTTAAATTTTTGAAGATCAATTTTTGCTGGAAAGTAAGAAACCAGAAGAGTTCCACAAGTGAGAAGAGAAGAAACTGTTAACATAGAATTTAGTTACATATAGCCATTTCAACTGCATAATGATGAGACCTTGCCATCAATCTAGTATCACACTTAAATTTTTAAAGAAAAGGCACAGGGAAGCTTTGTTACAGTGGTGGGAAGGTGACTGATGCAGAGATGCTATGTCAGGTCCAATAACATTGCAGATTCTTCTTTGGATTTTATCAAGAATCTCTAAATATATAGTAGGAGCACCAGACCAGATGTAGCAACAATATTTAGTGCATGGACAAATGGTACACTTATAAATATGTTAGATAGGTTCTGGGAGAGAAAAATTGTCTGGCATGACACAGTGAATTAACTTTCCTAGCAGCATACCTAGGAATTGATTCAATATAATCTTTCTACTTCATGTCAGCAGGAAGCATTAATCTGAGAAGTCGCAAGGAGTCCTCTCTTGGAGGTTAACATCAGCTATTTTAATTTTATACTGAATAATGACCATGTTTTTGAAATCACAGAAGTTCTTAAATAGAAATAAAATTTGAAAACAAATTCTGCAAATATTATTTTTCTGTATGATGTTTCTGTGGTTTTTTCTTTCATATACTATATACTTTCAAGATGTGACTCTCCACAACTTCATGTCTTTTGTTGTTCTAAGTTACTCTTACTCCTTTACTACACATTTTTGTCCTTGTTCTGCCATCCATTTACTTACTTATCGAATAAGTTAGTCAGCATTTCCTGCTTGTTTGTTTTGCTATGTCCTGTAAATAAATGTTTTCTTCAATCCTTCTTTCTTCATATGTCCTAAAAATTTCAGCTTTCTCTTTCTGATTGTTAATAGTTTCTTTATATTTCCTATTCTGTTTAAAATCCTAGATTTATAAGTAGCAAAACAGTTACTAGTATGAAAAGTGGAATTGGCAAGACAAGTTCAAATGCCTGTTGCATTCACTTTTGTTAATACCCTCTGTAAATGCATGAATCCATCTCTGGATTACCCTAGATATGGGCTAAATTAACAGGATAGACAAGGCTCTCTAGTCTTGGGTGGCAACCAGTCCATGAGAAGGAAATCTGAATTCCAAACTATGGAGAATGCAATGAGAAAATAAAAACACTCCTATTTTAACTTTTCCACAAATCATGGCAATTTACAGATAATATAGTAATCTGTGGAGAGCCATGATTGCCTAAAATCTAAAGGGACATGACATTAAAAAAACAACATATGTCCATTGATAATAAATTCTGGTAGGTCTAGTTCTCTTAGAATTATCTTGCTGTATAGTAAGAAAATTTGTTGCCAGTAAGAAAATGAGTCTTTGTCCTACTCCACTTTTTATTTTGTTTATTCATTTAACTTATTCTCAATGTGCATGGAAGCTGTTTGTTCCCAGTAGAGGTTACAGATTACTCAAATATATTTCCTGTATAAATCAAGCTTTTCTAATATTTCAAGATGTACATGACAAATGCTTTTTTGTAATCTGTGAAACAAAAGTGTAGGTCTTTCTGCATTTATATTGCTTGATTGGATAGTATTCTTGGCATATAAATTGTATTTCTTGTTTCAGTATTTTGGGCAAAGCCACACTTTCCTTGCTCTATTTTTGGTCTAATTCTGTCATGAGCTCTATTCATAAAATTGTAAGGATTAGTTATACTACTCATTGAAATAAATAAGAGTAAGTTTTTTATCTTTCCTTTATTCACTCAATTTTAATTGTTAACATCTGCTGATAAAGCAGAATGTTTTGCTCATAAATTCTCTTTAAATTCTACTTTTGACTCATCTGGATTACCTTTTCCTAATTGTCCACAGTCCATATTGAGTGATATGCGTAACCCCATCCATTCTAAATTGGATTATCACAAAGCATGTGGACTTAGTGGTATCCCTGCCCTTAAGAAATGTGCTCCTGAACTGACTCCTATTTTCTCTAAACTCTATGATAAATGCCTTGCTGGTTTTAGCTTTCCTGCTTGCTTAAAATCTTCTTCTGTAGTTCCAGTCTTTAAGAACTCTGTTACTTTTCTATAAATACTTTTATGGTAATTGTTCTAATGAACATTCCTCTGTGGTACCTAAACTTTATGAATTTAAACATTACTAGATTGGTAGCAAGGTTTTATCATTTGACAGTTGAAATGGTTACATCTAATTAGAATTTTTATGCTAACAGTTTCTTTCATTGCACTTCTTACTTGTGGAACTCTGTTCCCAGCTTCTTGCCTCCCAGTCAACTTTGATCTTCAAAAAATTAAAAGTAATGTCAATCGTTATCTTCTGTATTCTTAATTCTCTTTAATAGTGTTTTTTTTTCCGTATTCTCTAACACTCAGTAACCCCTTGGATCATAGCGGCTTTATTGCCTTACTTGGGGTGAAATGATTAAAAAAACTGATTGTCTGATAGTTTGCATTTGTTTATATATAGTTTATTTGGCAGTACTATGAAGATTAATCTACTAGGTTGTTACATAAATTTGTGCATTTTTTAATTTATTTTAATACTTATTATTTATTAATAGTTCTTATGAATCATTCGACTATGTTTCCCTTTATTGTTTATAACTTCCTTCCTGCCAATGATCCACTAACTGTTCAATGGCTCAACAATATAAATCACTAGGTTTTGACTTGAAAAATTCATCGTGTTATGTTTTAAACTCCACATTGTTGTTGAATGAAACACCACTCAAAAAAAGCATTTGAAAAAGGTGACAGTCTGAAGAGGATAAATCAAGAGAATATAGTGAGTGTAGCAGAACTTCACAACTACGCTCTTTAATTGCATGTTTGGTCATGCTGACGACATGGCGGCACACATTGGCATGTTGAATAATCACACTGTATCACTTGTTAGGCCTTTTCAGCCAAATTGTCTCTTTGAGCCTATTCATTTGTTCAACATACTGCTTACCATTGACTGTTTTGAAGCTTTTCATATTAAATTACTCTTTACCAATCCCACCAAATGCAGATCATTCACTTGTGTGGATGCAAGTCTGGCTTGTTTCAGGTTGTTGCCTGCTTGTTAGAACTTACTCATTCTTTTCTCTGATATTCAAGTAAAGGCACTATTTTTCATCTCCATTGATAAAAAAAATTGAAGGAAACTTTCTTTGTATTCATGAGTAGCATGGTGTTGAGTGAATAAATTGGTGGCAATGGAGGAGCACTTTGTTTCTATCAGGCAATGCATATGGTACCCATGTTTCTGGACTTTAACCATCGAGTGAAAATGACAAGTGACAGTAACATGAGAGCTTGCCATCTTCTGAGACAATTCTCTTGTGGTCTGGTGCAATTCTTTAATTAGCACATGCAACTGGTTCTCATCAAACTTGACAGGTCAGTCAGAATATAGAGGGTCTGAGTTTGAAATTCCCTTCATTTAAACAAGAAAACCATTTCTGTGCCATTCTGTCAGTAATGAAGTCCTCTCCATACACAGATCTCAAACATCTTTGACTGCTTGATTAAAAGCAAAGGGAAGACATCAGACATATTAATTCTTGTCTACTTGATGTTCCATCTCAAATGTGTGTTTAATCTAGATTAAAATTTCAATAATAACAGTTTCTCAGGATGACCAGAGTTACTCAGATTCAAAAATGCTGCAAAAGATTATTCTTCAAGATCGTTTGCAGAACATCAGAAAAAAATGATTGAATATATGTAATAACCTAATGCTAAGGTCCTCTGGTAGTTTAACACCGTTGTATATTTTGCTTATGATCTTGCTAATTGTTAAAGGCAGTCAGCATCTCTAAAAATCTCATCTGGTCCTGCTACTTTGTTACTCTTCATCTTAACCAGCAATGGACCTTATATCAAATTTTAATATTACACATTCTTCCATGTTTTTTCTGTATTATTATCAAATTATTATTGTTTAATTTAGTTTCTTTATGTTTTATGAAAACAAAATGAATCTTTTACAAAATAGCACAATCAATGCTCACTGTAATTTTGATTTAAAAAAAAAAAAAAAAAACATTTACTAAAGAGAAAGTGTATAGAAAGTGCTTTAATCACTAGATCATCCACAGTTAATTTGCATCCAGGAAGATAGACCAAGAAAAATGAAATGTCATTTCACATTTTTTGGCAAATTTTTTTTTTTATCACAATACTTAATAAAAGGGATAAAAACAAAAGCATAAAGAAAACAATGAAATTGGTTAAACTATATATTCAGACACATCTAAAAACAAAATTTAATTTCAACATTTCCTATCAATGCATAGCTATAACATTGTTCTGAAATTAAAATATCATATTCCTCTTACAAAGAATGTATAAATAAGATAATGTTTTCTTTGTTTAAAAAAATATTCATGTGAATGAGTGGTATAATACTTTAAGTTTTGCTTTAAACCTTTATCCTATTTTATTGAAAATAACTTAAATCTGATTTTTGTATAATTTATACCATGTTCAAGTTTTATGATCAGTTCTTCTCTCTTAATTAGTATATCATATCTATAAAGAAATGCTTAACCTAAGATGTGAAAATTTTTAAAATATATATTTAATGATCACATTAATTTTAATTTTCTTACTTTACAATACTATACTAACATAAAATAACTTATAATGAAAACACATGTATTTACTGTAGTTTTACTTCATAAGAGAGAGTGTTCTACACCTGTTGCAGACACTCTAATAAAACCTTTATTGAACATGTAAGTTCTGCCACAACAACTGCAGAAGAAAGTTTGCCAACTTTTAAAGAGATTTTGCCTGGAAAACCTGTTGGCAGTATCCATTGCTCATTGGTAGTAGAGGGTTTTTTAAGAAGCCCTTCAGCTCTTTTTGGTTCCTCTTTTGTTAGTTTATCAAAAAGGAATTGGAAGTATTCACAGCTTATACTCAGAGCATATACTATCCTCATTCCTTCCTGTATAGATTGTCAGAAATCCCTGTTGATTTTCAGTAATAATGATTATTTCATTATACCAATAGGCAACTCACTAGAACAGTTAAGTGAATGGTTCAGGCCTACATTAAGCCATGTAGATATTAGATTTTATAAAATAATTCACTCCCTAAATTAAGCATTAAATTTTCTTTGTTTATTTTATTTTAATGTCTATGATACCTATGTTATATAAATCTTTGTACTGCTTCCTGATAAACATCTCTCATATGTGCATACTTCAGACAGCCAGATAAATGCCCTGTGGCAATCAAAACTTTGAAGGCAGTCACTAGGTTTATATAAAACCAAAAAGGTGAAACTAGAAAAAGAAATAAATACAAACTTGAAACTAGTTTAGTGACAATAACAAAAATAAAAAGATGAAAAAGAAGGGAAATAAGAAATATGACATAACTGGAAACCAAGGGTCTAGTTGGCTCAAGTAGTTTGGTTATAGGAATATATCTTACAGTTTAAAATAATAAGTCTACATTGGCAGTAAATTTAGGAGGATAAGAATGTAGGAACTACATGCTTTGACCCAGTGGTTTATTGTGCTGGTTCTGGTAATTACAAAGTGCTAAACTAGATATGGCCAAAAATGGTGACTTATCTAAAATGTACCTAAATTAAAAAGGGGACAATAAAACAATAGAGAAGCTATACTGTAGTAACAGAACAGTTACTTAAAGAATATAGAAATATCTAAAATATTAATAGAGGTATTCTAATACACAATATATAATAACTTTATTCATAAAGTATTTTAAGAATTGACATATATAAGATATAAATTATATTTTGCTATTTTTATTCAAACTAGTGCTCATATTTGGTTGTAAATTTTCATCATATTAATCCTCCAGCTTTTTAGCCCAATTATATTCAATTTGGATGGTAATGATAGGATTTAAATTAAAGGTAAATAATTTTGTTTTTGGTAACCATACATTATATTTATTTTTCAGCAATCTGATAAAGCTGCGCTCTTGTTTCGACAATATACTAAAGACAGTTTGTATGACCGAATAAGCACTCGACCATTTTTGAATGCTGTAGAAAAAAAATGGATTGCATTCCAACTGCTTTGTGCATTGAATCAGTGCCATAAGTTAAAAGTAAATATTGATTTTGTATTTTAATTACTGATAATGGGTTTGCATTTTTGTTAAGTCTTTATTCTGACACAAGATGAATTATAAGTTTGTTACACTTTCATAAAATGCTGATCATTTTATTAAAGACACACACACATCTGTTTCAGCAAAACCTGAATAACATCACCTTGTCTCAGTTTGCTACTTGTTAAAATATGATCTATAACTACATCAATGAACACAAACTGACATGGCATATTTTCCTTATGACTGTCATTCACCAGATCCTTGCCAGCAAAATCTCTATTTTATCATGTTTGTTTGTACCAACAGATTTCAAATCTCAGAAGTTCCTATGTGTACAACAAACACTCTCAAAGCACTGGGATCTTGAATGCAATTAATAATTACATATTCATCTCAGAAATGCCTCCTTTATTTGCTATTAATAATAGTTATAACTTATTTTAAAAGCTAAAATTTAACAGTAGCATGGCAAGTTCCTGATCTTGAAAACTGCTGATCAACCAGTAGAAAGCTTTTGATTTCAAAATCATTGATCATTTTTTTCATTTACTACCCAATAAATTCTATGCATAAGTTTGAAAAAAATCATTTTTTTTTAAATATCAAATTATGTTTTATTAACAGATCACATTAGACATGATACAATTGGTCTTTGTTTGTAGCTAAAAAAATATTTTCATGTATGTAATTTTTTAAACTTTTATTTTTGTTCTTTTTAAGGTTTGTCATGGTGATATAAAATCTGAAAATGTAATGATTACAAGTTGGAATTGGTTACTTCTCACAGATTTTGCCAGTTTTAAGCCAACATATTTACCAGAAGTAAGTCACATTTTACAATTTTAAAAAAAAAATTTAATTATATTTTTATGATTTATTTAAAATGTATATTTTAAAACTTTATTTGGTTTTCGTTCTATGCTGTCTACTCTCTGCTGCAGATTTATATCCTGAATAATTTCAATAAAAAACACAACTGAACAATTATGGTGCAATTATTATTAATTAAAAATTAATAATGCTTGACAATGATTCTCTCAGTTAAATAGTTTATTTCTACACTCATTTATCAAATAAATCTGATCAACATTCTTCTTTACTTGATCTCTTCCTTATCTGCTCTCCTAGCTCTTGTAAAGCATCATAACTCTGTCTTTTTGCCTTCTGGATCACACTGTAGTATCTGTTGATATTTATTTTGAACTGTCTGTTAGAATGGAACCTTCTATTCACAAAACTTTTTTTTTGTTACCAAAATACACACTTTGAATCATTTTGTGATCGTATTCTAGACACCCCTTAGATTGATATTATTACACTTTTTATTGAGAATTATGCCACAGAGGTTTCTTTGGTTAAAGCCAACAATGATGCATGAAAAAGTACCTTTTCATAAATACCAAGTTAAACCACAGTCATCTCCTTGGTTCACACCTGCCTGTTCAGCCACTATAGCCCATAGTAATAACTTTTGCTGGGTGTACCAATGTGGTAGTTTTGATCACAACAAATGCCTATTTGTGTCTGCTCAAAATAATTGTAAATGTGTACTCAAAGAGGCTAAATCTTTGTATACTGATAGAATGAGGCACTGTATAGACTCTATCAAGTTCATGTGACTACTGGCTACTCTGTAATAGTGTGTTAAGTTTTCTATCCCTCACCTCTTCACTCAATTTTAGTTGATAAAGTGTATTGCTCATAAATTCTCTTCAAATTCTACTCTTGACACATCTGGAGTATATTTTCCTGATTTTTCCACTTAGAACTGAGTTTCTATTGAATGATATGCATATATCTACATCCATAGTTTCTAAAATCATTTTTACACAGGATCCTCACAAAGCATGTCGACTTGATGGTATCCCTGCAATAGTCATTAAAATGTACTCTGAACTGGTTCCTGTTCTCTCTAAACTCTACAATAAATACCTTACTGCTTCTTGCTTTCCTACTTATTGAAAATCCTATTCCTTAGTTCAAGTCTTCTGAGAACTCAGGTGAACTGTCTGATACTTCTATTGGCCTATTCTACCTCTTTTTGGCAAAGTAGTAGAGGCTCTAATCAACTCTGAATTGATTAAGCATTTCACCCTACAGGGTGTTCTTTCAGATAAGAAATATGGCTTTTGCTTCTCTAGGCCAACTGTTGATGTATTAATGATCATTGCTAAAAGCTTTAGATTAGAATGGTGAAACTTGGCCTTTGCTTTGAGTATCTCAAATGCATTTGACAGGGCTTGGCATACTGGTTTTTGGTCTTCTTGGGAGAACATTTTCTGCTGACATGAAGTGGAAAGATTATATTGAATATATTTGTCTGCTGCTAGAAAAATTGGTTCACTATGTCGTGCTAGACGATTTTTCTTGCCAGAAACTATCTTGCATATTTGTCCATGCTTTGAATATTGCTGCCATATCTGGTCTAGTGTTCTTACTATATATTTAGAGATTCTTGATAAAATCCAAAGAATCTGCAATATTATTGGCCCTGACTGGCATCTCAGCTTCAGTCACTTTCTCGCTGCCATGACATAGCTTCCCTGTAACTTTACTATAAATACTTTTATGGTAATTGTTCTGATGAACTTTCCTCTATGATACTTAGATATTATGAATTTAAGTGCAATACTAGATTAGCAGCAAGGTCTCATCATTTTACAGTTGAAATAAGTTTTATGCTAACACTTTCTTTTCTTACACTTCTCACTTGTGGAACTCTCTTCCCATTTCTTGCTTCCCAGTCAACTCTAATCTTCAAAAATATAAATGCAATCTCAATCATTATCTTCTGTCTTAATTGCTGTTATTTCATTGTTCTCTCTCTTTAATAGTGTTTTGTTGTTTTTTTTTCATATTCTCAAACACTCAGTAAGCTCTTGCATCTTAGTGCCTTTATTGCCTTGTTTGGGGTGAAATTATTGCAAAAAACATATATGGGAGAATGTGGCATACATATGTCAACAATGTTGAATAATTGATAAAATGAAAAAGATTCTGTGTAACACGCTTATTGCTATAAAAAGACTTCATCAAACTAAAGTAATATTCTTATTGATGTAGGTAAAAGGCAAAAAATTGTCTGTTACTGTCCATTGTCCCATGCATTTTCGGGCACTTTAAACATTTTCATGTGGGTTTGTTTTTTGGTGGTTTTAAATTCTTTTTGTGTTTGACTGTATAAGATGTGTTTTTGTGTTGTTTTGAATAGGAGCATTTATTCTGAACTTTGTGTGGCTGGAATTCAAGTGAGCATTTTTCTATTGTTTTTAAAAAAAAAACCTTCAACACTCCATTATCATTGTTGATAAAGTGCAGTTGGAGTAGGATGTTTTATGTATTTATATAGAATCTTTTTTATGGCACTTTGGATGTTATCAGCAATCTCCGCAATCTCCGCTAAGTTCACTATGAGTGTGTTGCGGGGCCAAGAAGGAATTTCGTCCCCGCAAGTTTTTAACGAAGAAAGGTGTGAACAGCTAAGACAATGAGGAACAAAGGCAGAGGTTTAGAATAACAAACGTCGGATTTATTTGTCAATCTGGACAAATGTAAGTACAGGAATTGGACTATCGCATATCATGTTCAGCTGCTACTGAGGTTAGGTCGGCCTGCTGCTGAAGTTGGGTCAGCCCGCTACTGCTGCTGCTGAGGTTGGCTGCTGTGTGCGGTTGAGGAAACATTGCAATTGTTTGATGGTTGTTGGTGTAGGAAAATCCCGGATCGAGTTGATCTCGTCTGGCAGAGGTGCTATGCCATTAGCGTCGGTGTGGTGCCCCAGAAAATCAACACTGGGCGCCCCGAAAACACACTTGTTCCCCAGGGTTGGGCACCTCTTCAGTATTATTTTCTCAGTTGCCCCTCAGTCCTTAGACAGAGAAGCCCTTGAGCGCACTCTGAGAGATGATAAATGATGCGCATACACCTCTCCAAGGAGGGGGAGCACGTCGCTCTACCCCGGGGCCAAATCGGCTGTGTTTATGTCCACTTTGGTCAGCATCATAGCCGGTTACCAACGCCTTTTGGTTGGTGCTTAAAAATTACCATCAGCATTTTGACTGTACACATGGGTTTCATTTGGACACCATGTGTATATAAAGTAGTTTCTGGTCATTAGGAGGACTTGTGTTTGTTTATGTTTTGCTTTTTGTGTATCGTTCTCTAAAAAACGCTGAGTCACCGGAAGTTATCGGCATTCGTTCTGTTTTCCATGGTGACACTTCCAGATGTTTGAGTAGCCAGCAGTAACTTCCGTCCGGGTGCGATAAGTGTACCCCACCTACTGAAGTTAAGGCTATATGAAAAGTAGGAGATAGGCACTATCACACTAAGCTGTTGTCTGGATTCTTTCCAGATAAGTGTTGCAGGTGGGATAGAAGTTGCAATGGTTTACTTTCTCCTATGATTTCTTGATTGATGAGTTTGTTTCTTAGACTCTTATAAGGATTTACTGTGGGTGATGAAATTATTATTTCTCTAACTTCCTGGGCCACCTTGTGGGTTAATTTAAAAAACTATCAAATGTAATTTACTTTTTTTTGAGGTAATCTCTCTCTATTCACAAACCAATGCAATTTCAACAAAAAATAAGGCAGGGACGCTCTAATGTCACCCACTAACATATTGATGGCAGAATTTAATTAAATATCCTGCAATGCAGGAAAATGTCTCTGAAAAAGTAGTATGAGGAAACAATAAAATACTTTGGGAGGTCCACCTGAATATACATGAAAAGGGATAAATATTTGAATTAAATATTGCCAAATTTATGTCTGCAGCTGCTGTAGTTTTGCCTATTGCTACTAAGTAGCTACTGCAATTGTGTTAAAGAGGTAGTGCTTACTAACACATGTTACATGTGACGGTGTTAAAAGTAGATGAATTATTGGGGTGGGTAGCAGTATGATCTCCTTTTAAAGTGCACCAAAATTAAAACTCAAACTTGGAGGTGAGAAGGTGGCCATATTGAAAATATTTGTGTTAGTATAAAATCCAACACCATGGAAAATATTAAAACACTTTTCTGTCATCTTACTTATTATAAAACGCAGATTGTGTGTGTGTCTGTACATTTATATATTGGATCGGATTTCCTACATTTTTCAACCAATTTCAACAAAACTTCACAGGACTGCGTAAAATTACCTTGCGGTGGTTCTGACAGTGCCAAAATTGTAAAAACACAATTGTTTTTGCACGAAATCAATTTGAAAACACAATAAAACGAATCTTTCGCCAGAATGAAAGGGGGACAACTCATATCGAGTTATACTTATTATAAAACACGGGTTGTTTGTGTGTGTGTGTTCGTTTATATATGGCATCGGATTTCCTACATTTTTCAACCGATTTCAACAAAACTTTACTTTTTTTGGGCAGGTAGTGTTTCTTATTCTCTTGCACACTTTTTTCTTTATTTTTACATTCAGAATGCTTTAATAATTACATTTACAAGACAAGTGTTTCTAATAAAATTCTATTCAATCAATAGACTCATAACGATTGAAAACAATGTTTTTGTTTCAGTTTGGGTTTGACCAATAAAAAAAAAAAAAAAAACTAATTAAGACATGCATGTCCGTCAACCTTAAACAATAATCTTTGTCAATTTTATTTTTCAGTCTTTATGATGGTCGATACTTGATCTATCTCTTACTGTTACATCCTCGGGCAATGCCAGGCTCTACTGCTACTAACACATATATACATGAACAGAATGGAATTGCTAAAAGAAAATGAATGACAAATATGCTTTGTTCTCAGTTTTTTACCACTAAGTCACACACAAAATTATATATACATATTTACATATGTCCCACACAGAAAAATTATATCACATGTCTACAACAAGAAGCAATGAGAAAAGTCTTATTTGTAATATTTTCTGAAAGGAAAACTGGAAATACAGCAGTTTTCCCCTTAAAACTTACTGTTTTGGACTAGGCATGTCCTTCTCCAGGCCTGACATCACAACTGATGTTCATCATTCTATTCCCTGACATCACTCACCAGCTATCACATGATCACCTGTTGTATCCCTACAATGTGTTTTTAATGCTCTTTTCAATGCTCTTTTAAAATATTGGTTTTAATTTAATAACTTGTATCATTAGAGGAAAAGATTTTAAATGTCTTAGGTATCTTGTCTAAAGGAATGTAACAGATTTTTTTTAAATTTTCTTTTTTAATCATTTCACACCAAGCAAAACAATCAAGCCACTAAGACACAATGGGTTACTGAGTGTTTAAGAATATGAGGAAAGAAAAAATTAAGGTGAGGTAACAATAAAAAATGCAGGAATTAAAGACAGAAAATAACGATTGACATTACATTTAAATTTTTGAAGATCATAGTTAACTGGAAAGCAAAAAGCTGGAAGAATGTTCCACAACTGAGAAATGCAAGAGAAAAAAAACTGTTAGCATATAACTTATGATTACATCTAACCATTTCAACTATAAAATGATGAGACCTTACTGCCAATCTACTATTGTGCTTAAATTTATAAAGTCTAGTACCACAGAGGAAAGTTCATTGAGAAAATTACCATGAAAGTATTTATAGAAAAGCATGTACAGGAAAGCTACATCACAGCAGTGGGAAAGTCTCTGAAGTAAAAGACACCTTTGAAATTACAAGATATTTACAAGTGAACACAAAGTAGAATTGAATTCTTAGAGGATGTAATCTGAATGTGTGAGAGAAATAGCCCCAAAGCCATTGATATTTCAAATGTAAAGTTGAGTAAATCTTTCAGTAAAAAAAAAAAAACTCTTGTGAGTAAAAAAACATAATACAATAAGTGCTGAAATTATTTCTACTTTTACTGAGATGCAGAAAAGTAAAAGCATGTATGTTGCATTTGTGAGAGAAAAGCTGTGACAATGGAAGAAATATGAAATTATATTGACAAACCAGTCATGTGAAATAAAAATCCATATGGTAAATCATCATCAATATGATCCTGATTGGTTATCATCACTAATCATTTTACATTAGGAGCAACAGATAAGACATGCAACAACCTCAAACTTTAAACTATTTCTTTTAAAACTTTTTCATTTGTGACTTCTTTTGATAAGACCTCCTTAATAATTGTTATAAAAGTAATATTACTGAAAATTTGCAATGTTACTTTTTCATCATAATCTTAAAGTAAGAAACAGATAAAGCTAAATAAATTTATCAAAATTTGCTAAGTAAAATTTAAGCTTTCAGTATTTTTAAAAATGTAAATTAATAAAACAAAAAAAAATAAATTTATTTAAAAATGAAGTAACTGACAGTGTTTATCATTGAGCCATTTTACAGTAAGTATCAGGAGTAGGACATGTATGTATGGAGATTGAATGTCCACTCAGAAAGTACACTGGCACCCAGTGTTGATAATAGATCAAAGTTTGCAGATTACACTAAAGAAGCTGATGGGCAATACTGCAATGGGGATGATTGTCACCTGCATTCTTGAAAATAGTTCATATTGTCAACACTTTCATAGACTTGGGAAACCGTTCTTCAGACCGCAATTAAACAACTTTGCGAAGATTAGAGATAAATCTGGTCTAAGGTTCTTAAGAACAATCACAGGTATTTTATCCAGACCAGTAGCCTTTGTGAAGTCAAGACTTCATGAACTGAGATAGATATGAAGTTTATGCTTTGAGAAAGAGGGATGTCAAGTTCATGATGGTCCTTGTCATCTATTGCAGTTTATTGCAAAAGGTTTATCCTTGTTCAACAAGGAAGATATAACTTCAGACCTATAATAGTAGGCACTGTTTGCCTCAGTTAATAATCATGGTGATTTTTCCACTACCCATAGAAACAATGTCTTTTGTTTTCAACTTTGACTTGGCCTGACTGCATATAACTGGTCTTAACATTTTACAGAACTTGAAAATCTTAGAGCCCAAGAAGGTAGCACTACAGTGGAACATTTGTCAGTACAGGTGAGAAAGAGGTCTAGAAAGATTAGCATGATGGCCTATTATATCAGAAACATGAAGAGGCTAATTCACAATCTGGGTCTGCTTGTATACAATGAAGTCATGACAATACTTGCTTTCATCAATTTTGTTTGAGTGGACTATGTTGTAGACATTGAAATCAATTTGCATACAAATGCTAGTTGAGGTATGATCAGAGAGAAAATCATCAGTGTTCTTAGCTATTTAGTCAAGCATCACAACTCCATCATCTTGAGGATGAGAGTAATGGTGAAATTGATGTCCTTGGTTTTGATGTTTCTGCTACATGTGAAAACATCCTTGATATATCATCCATACTTGTGATTTAGAGGGTTTTGTTTTATAATGAAGACAGTGAATTTTTGAATTGGAATTGATTGATTCTGACAGAAAGCTGTAACTTCTCGAAGATAGTTCAACTTTTGGATAGTTGGAAGATAGTGTTTTATATACGGAGATTTTGGTTTCAGAAATGTCATTATAAATTTATTTCAGATCTTAAATCAGTCAGCTTTGGATGATCAACTGATTTAACCCAGAATAAAAGTTACATTATAATATTATCTTGTGGTAAATAAAAAAAAAAATGTAGGAAAAGTCATAATTTTGATTTCAGGGTATGACCAAATGAATGGATTAGTTTCTGAGTCAGGGCAAAAATCACTGGAAAAACATTTTTTAAGTAATATTTTAATTGGTTTAGCAATAAAATTTTAAATTATGTCTTGTTTTTTAAAGAATACTGTTTTTTTGTGATAAAAAACATTGTGTCCTTTATACTAAATAATAATATAAAGTACTAGTTAAAGTTACTTAACTTTTCCAAGGTGTTGTATTTTGTTGTTCTCTGAGATTCAAAATAAGAGGATTTACTATTTTCATTTAATTGCAATATTCACTTTATACCCCTTTAACACTCATGTCTTTTTTTACTTTTTCTGGTTTTACATTACTTATTAATTTTGATGTATCTACCTTTTAACACATCTATATCTAGTAATTCATTTTTTTTTTTTACATTCCACTACTGTAATAAGAATAATTTCAAATTGGTCACTGGTTTCAAACATTCCATTAAAGTAACCCCAGTTTTTTTTTTTTTTTATATAAAAGATCCATCAAATTGTTTCAATTTCTCTCAATTTTGATTTTTTCTATTTGTTCCCAGAAATTTCTTGGGATCAGAGTGAATTCCCTCCCTTATGCATATGCATTGTAACTTCATGTCATTTAATTTTTTTGAAAGAATTCTTTTCCTTAGGATTTTGTATTAAAAAAATGTCATCAATTCTTTTTTCTTCCACTTTTTCTATACTATCTATTTTCTTTTTAACTTTGTATACAAACTGAAAATGATTTTTTTCTTCATCAGTTATGGCAAATATTTTCTAAAATCAAGGCACTTTTTTCTGTCAGTGTCATGCTCATAATTACAGTATTTTACAGTATATTTCTTGTGTTCTTTTTTATACTGTACATTTCAACATTGTCCTCAGTAGAATAATATTTTTGTAACAATTCCAGATGTTGTATAATTTCCATAATGCAGTTAGACAAATTATTCAATTGTAATTGTTCCAATATTTTATATTTATGAAATGTATCAGCCAGACATTCAATCAACTGTAATTGAATAAATTCACAGAATCTGCTAGCTTCTCTTAATTTGTGAAGATATTGCATAATTGATTCATCTTATTTCTGTTTAATGTACAAAAATTTGCTTCTTTCTGCAAGTTTTTTTTAAGTCATGAAATTTCCATGAAAGTTAAATTCCCCAATTGTTTGTGGTATACGAGCTTGAAGGCATATATATAATCAACAGATTAGCAAGTATAATTAACAAAAATAATATGGGTTTATATAGAGACAATAGACTACTAATACAAAGAAATTGTAATGCCAGAACAGACATAATCAGAAAAGAAATAATAAAAACCATCACAAACCCAGGATTCACAACTAAAAAAAGAATAAATTCTTTCAATATAACCTTCAATTTATCAACAAGACATACAAACTATACAAAAAAATAAATAACAACCCTATATATATATATATATATATATATATATATATATATAAAAACAAGAATTACAATCATTCTCCTACCATATTCAAACAAATACTCATATCTATAAATAAGACTTTCAACAAATTCTAGCAATTCAAAAATAATAATCAAAGAAAATAAAAAACATACAAATGCATAGTGCATATCCAAATTAGCATATAAAAAGGAAAACAATACAATCAAAAATGACAGAAAACAAAATATAATTTCACTCAATCCACCCAATAACTAAAAAAAATTAGTAAAAACAATATTCTTCAAATAAATTGAAAAAAAACTTCCCTAAAAATAGAAAATTATCAATAAAAATATAATCAAAAAAATTTATAGATGTGTATGGATAAGATGAAAAAATTAACTAAACACAATAAAAGAAAATATTCAACAAAATCAATAACAATAAACAGAATAATACCATCAAATGTAATTGTAGAAGCAAATAAAATTGCACACTTAGCATGTTATTAGTTAAATATTTGTTAAACTACCATAACTAATAACACTAACACAGATGAAAAAGTTTATATATGTGCTACAGAAAAAACTCTAAAATAAAGATATTATCGCCACAAAGTTTGCTTTAACAAAAAGGAAATATACCAACAACACAACCTTATCAAGATACTTATTGACTCTAAAAGAAAAATACTTCCCCACCAAAAATCATATATTTCCCAATATATATTATAAAGAACACATAGGAAATGTTTATGAATCTAACAGGTTTCACTTTTATTAAAGCTTTATCTGGGAATGAAATATGGAGAAAAAGAAAGATATTCTGATATTTATACTTTGTGTTTAATTTTCATTGGTTAATCATGTTTCATGTACATTCAAATTCTTAAACATTAGTATAATTTTTGGTTTTCCAAATTCAAGGAGAAACAATGTGTCCTTTTGAAGTTCCAAGAAATTAATGAATGATTAACTGAGAAACCTTAAATATTGCTTTATGTATGTAAGTGTATAATAATTCTAGTTTGTCTGTGTGGGATTAAGATGGTGTATATTCATAAGTGTGTGTTTAGTGTCTTTTTTTTTTTCTTTTTTTTTTTTTTTTGCATCTTGATTTGGGAATGTTTTTACATATATACCATTTATTTTATATTAAATTCTTTAAAAATGGATTCAACAAAGGTTGGTGATATAATATATTTTTGATGTGTATTTATGGTTGGTAATATTGTTACTCCCTCAGAGTACTCTCTACATAAAGAACTGTTATTTTTTTATTAGGGTGGCATTTGTCTGTTCAAAATTATAGCCAGTTTTGTTTCTGTGTATTTTGAGCAAGTTGATAAATCCTGGCATCCTAAATGGTATTGGTTTTATTTTTCTTCCTAATTATATCTCCAGTTGTCTTGAATGTGGTGGTTATAACAGTCACTGAGACAATGTCATAGATTTGTTTTCTTTGATAAATCTGTATTGTTTGTGTCAATGATGCAAAAAAGGGATTAAAGGTAGCAGCAGCAATAATGTAAATATGTGACATGAGAATACATCAAAGATTGTTTGGATCTTTAACAACTAAAGATAGTTCATAGTCAGACCTACTTAAAATAAGAGTGAACAGTATCTGTCACATTAGCTTATGTTGGACTACAAGGTATTATGCTTTTCAGTGTCAAATAAAAATTATATGTTTTATATAATATGAAGCATCAGTATTCAATATGAAGCATCAAATGTCAATCTCAACATTGACATTCTTCCCACACAGTGATAGGAGTGGAATGAATCACTGAAAGTGATACCTTCTCATACCAGATATCACTTAGTGACAAACCAATCACTCAATGTGGTATTCTTTCAATAATTGCTGCCATATTTGATCCACTCATATTCTTGTCTCCATTTACAAAGTTTGGCAAAATTATAAGTGTTGAATTGCACTAATTCTCAGATGCTAGTAGTCAGGGTTATGGTCAATGCTCCTACATCAGGTTGATAGGCAAAGACAAGGTACATTGCACTTTGCTTATAAGTAAAGCCAGGGTTGCACCAACAAAGTTTGTCACCAGACCAAGATTGCAACTAACAGCAACTGTAATATTTGCTGCTGTGAGCAACATACTAAGGGAAGAATTAGAGCTCATAATTGATAGGGAGTATTTTTGGACAAATTCTTGAGTTGTCCTTGGTTATATCAATAATGAAGCTCTAAGGTTCCATGTCTTTGTATCAAATTGAGTACAGAGGATTCAAGAGATGACTGAACCAAGGCAATGATATTACATTGGCACAGAAGAAAACCCTGCTAACCATGCATCTAGAGGCATGAAAGTGACCAGGCTGTTTAATTCCAATTAGTTCACAGCACCAAAGTTCCTATGGGACAAGGAAATAAAAGTAGAACAGGCAACCACAGAGCTGTGGTGGGAGACCCTGAGGTACATACAAGCAATTAAAACAGAAGCTGGGAGGCAGGCTAATCTCTAGGGTTTACTATCACAGTTCTCAAAATGGATCACAACAGTGAATGTCATTGCTCGAATTCAATGCCTATCTAAGAGAGCCACAAATACAGATCCCTTAAGCATTGAAGAAAAAAGAATGACCATGCTTAAAACAACATAAGAGTTGGTGGGAGGTTGAGAAGAGCATCCGTTCATCTCGATCTAAAACATTCAATAATCCTTCTAAAGGATGGAGTGGTCATACATCTTAACCTTGCTCATTACCATTGAAAAATACAGCACCAAGGTAAAGGACAAACTGAATGAATTAAGAGCCAATGGGTCATAAGTAGTAGTAGAGTAGTAGCCAAGTATATAAAGCAGTGTCACTTGTAGAAGATGTCATCGACCATCAGAACAGCAGAGGGCGGATCTTCCAAACAAGCATGTCAATTCCTTCACCATTTTCCTTCTGTGGCATGTACTGTTTTGGGTCCTACCTCATTAAAAAGGGTCATAACAAATATAAATGATATGGGCTGCTTTTTATAGGCCTCACTATTCCAGAGCAGTTCATATAGAGATATTGGAAGGTATGACAACTGATGTCTTCATCCATGCCCTACAGTGTTTTATTGCGATCTGTGGAGCTGTTAGAGTAATTCAATCAAATCAGGACTCTAATGTTGTTAGAACTAAAAATGAACTCAAAAGAGCTCTAAAGGAAGTTGATAAAGACAGGGTAGCTGGATACCTGATAGACAAGCAGTACAATTTCCATATGAATACACTAGATTCCAGTTATGGGAGAGGCAAATCAGGACAGTGAAAAATGTCCCTGCTTCAATCCTAGCAAGTAATGTTGGAAGACTGGATAATGCTTCTTCAAGATCATTCTTATATGAGGCAATGTCAATAGTAAATAGCCACTGACTCGCCATTGAAACTTGGTGATCCTACAAGTATGGAAGCATTAACAGCTAACCACCTACTCACTATGAAATCTTCTGCTCTATTGCCTCCACCAGGCATATAATATATATATATATATATATATATATATATATATATATATATATATATTATTAAATAAGAATTATATGCCAAAAAACAGTGAAGAGTGCAGTATTTGGCTGAACAGTTAGAAGAAGGAATATGTTACCAACATTTTGCTTAGACAATGATGGCACACTCCAAACAGAATGTATGAGTTGCTGACATCATGATTGATAAGGAAAAGTAATCCTCTTGCAATGATTGGAAATTGGCCAAGGTTTTGGAAGCTTATACAGATGATGTTAGACTAGTTCAAAGTGTTAGAATGCAGGTTGGAAATCGAAAGTTAGGAAAAGGAAAAGAAGGCTTCCTCAGCAAGGCTTACCTTATAAAGTGACCTATCTAGAAATTCATGGTTCTGGTAGAAAGTGCTCTGTAATTCCGCTCTCAAATCTCTAACTCAACTGTTCTATTTTCCAGCCAATCAGATGGTCATTATGTACTTTTACATGTAGAAAATTTAATTTTCAACAGATTGTATCCTTTAAAAAGACAAAAAAAAAACAACTTATTTACATGTTGGCTTAATTATGGGATCCATAGACTGGACTATGCATGTCACCCACTAATATTCCTTTTATACATAGAAGATGCCTGGAAATTATCCTTAATTTACTTTAAGCAAAATATAGAGTAACTAATAGTTAATGAACAATCAAAGTTAATTTGGTGGCAGCATAACAGCTACTCAGATGATGCTTTGTTTTCTTTGCATCAAAGTGTTAAAGACAGCATCAGCAATAATGTAAACATGCAGTGTGAGAACACAACAAAGGGCATTTGGATCTTTAACAGCTAAAGATAGTTAAGAGTCAGACCTACCTAAAATAATAGTGAACAGTACCTTAAATTATGTTGGACTACAAGGCATTATGTTTTTTACAGTGTCAAATAAAAATTATGTAAAACATAACCATTTAAATTCCAAAACCAACATACAACTACTGGTGGTAAAGATCCTAGTATTAAGAATAACTAATATAAAGTTTTGTAGGAGTGTTAGAGGGTAGGATTATTAATTTTGTGTTGTTTGAAGTCCTATTGATGGTGTCTAGTTATTTGGATTTGTGAATTTTGTAAGTCTAAATGTTTTCTCAATGTATTTCTCTTCTTCACCAGGTATTTTAGGCTCTGAGGTAGAATACTATGGCTAATCCTGATTTTATTTTTTTGATTGTGATAAAAATAAAAATTAATTAGATTGTTTTTGCTAGTGGGTTAAGGATAAACTCTAAAATTTAATTTGTTATTGTTACATATTAAGATGTCGAGGAAAGATAGAGATTTATTTCAAATTCTTTTTTTTTTTTTTTAACAAATCGAAAGCCTGTGAAAACAATGAAAATCAAACAACACAAAAATACCAGAATTTCTTTCTTCTTTTTCTCCATATTTAATTCTTTGGTAAAGCTGTAATAAAAGTGAAAGATGTTAGATTGATAAACGTTTCCTATTTGTTTTTTATCTTTTCATTCTATCAGATTCAGATCTATATTTGGTCCCAACAACGAACCTTTTAAAAAAAAAAATTATTTAAACAGAAATAAATAAAAATGCAATATACCTATATATTTCCCAAACAACCCTAACTTAAGAAAACCCCAGAATATTCATGAAAACAAATTGCCCTAAAAACCTAAGAGATTCTGTCCATGATATCAGAAATGAAATTGTTACATTATCTTTGACGCTCAGTCAAAAGATAGTCCTGGGTATGATGATAAGCTACATATAGCAGCAAGGTCTTTGATTGAGAGATTGGAGATTTCAGAAAGTGTGAAACCAGCTCTTAATTGCTGTGGTTCCACGGTCTACCCTGGCACATGCTAGTAGCACCTGTTAGGGTCCAAGCTATGGACCACCCCACCAAAAAATTGAAACACTATGAAAGTATAAAAATACATTTTTATAGTAAAAATACCAGCAATATATTTTTATATAAGTACCAACAATACATTTTATCTACAGTTGAAGGCACACAATTGCATTCAAATTATTTAGATTTCAACATTAAATAATAGATAGAGGTTAATATACCACCAAGCAAAATCAAACAACCAACATGAAAAAAATCTTTCATTATATTAATCCATATAATATCCTACAATTTCTTAAATCAGACTGTATTCCAAAATATAATATCAACAAAACTACAACATAAAATACACATATCACCACCTCCAGTAATTATGTCCACACAAAACTGTATATGCACAAAAGCTGAGTATCATCTACCATGTATTTAATTGTGAAAGCAGAATAACATCATACTTTTTTATTTCAAAGCTCCCCAAAAATTAAATTTTGGCATTAAATGACCCATAAGGAGTTAAAATGCTGTTAAACAAACAAATCAATCAAAGCTGAAAGAGGAAAAAAAAAGGAATAGAGAAAGTATAAGGAAACAAGAAAATGTTAAAAAGGAGAAATAACCCCAAATTTTGATGATCCAAGGACTTGCATGCCACTACCAAGAAAAACCTTGATCATGTTCACTACATGAACTCATGAACACTTGAGGACATATGACACTGTGCCATATGTCCTCAAGGGCAAATGGCACATTGGATAAAGGCATTAATTAGATCCAGTGACAGGACAAAAAAATTGTGAGTTCAATACCTGGTTATCTTTTGAGAACTTAGAAAAGGGAATTAACAGGAGATTTTTGACATCCATTAGACATGGCATGTGGAATTAGAACAAAGAAAAGTGAGCTAAAAATGAAGGGTTCAGTTTGACATTCCAACCACCTGAAGAATATGAAAATTATTACAATGACTGAAACATTGTGATAAATATTAATCTTCAAAGATGAGAACAATAGTCTGAATAATGTAAATAGTGAGAATATTCAACATAATGAACTTAGCATGATGAAGGTCTCTGTTCATTGGGTGATCAGATCATGTGAAAATCTGACATTGTTTGAGACAGATCCAGCTGGTTTCCTTGAATGTTTTTTAAACCAGGATGACTATTGGGTTCATCACTTTGAGTCAGTGATAAAGAGACAATCCATGCTGTGGAAATATCCTCCTCACCTGCCCCAAAGGAGGCCAAGGTCATTTAATCTGGAGAGAAGGTGATGACCTCAGTTTTTGGAGATGCAAAAGGCATTGTGTTTATTGGAGTATATTATGCCAACTTGCTAAAGTAGTTATAAAAGAGTATCAAGACTAAGCACACAGGAAAATTGACAAAAGGGGTTTGGTTTCATCAAGACAATACTCCAGCACAGAAGTCCTTAGTTTCAATGACTGCTATTCGTGACTGTGGCTTTGAACTGGCTGATCACCCTTCCTATTCTCCTGATTTAACTATCATCTGTTTCCCAACATGGAAAAACAGTTGGTTGGGAACCAGTATCGCTGTGATGATGGCATCATATCTGCTGTTGGTGACTTTTTTGACTAATAGGATGAACAGTCTTCTTTGAACAATCAGATGTCAGTTTATTTGGAAGGAAACAATGCAGTTATTAATAAGAATTGAAATTAATGCATGTAATATTTCACAGCTCTTGAATCTCTCCTTCATAGTCAGCCTATAAACTTTTCAGCCCATCCATGTAATATGTTTATAGGGCTACAATGTTAAAATACCTAATTTCCCTTTTAAATCATTTTTCACAAATTTAAATCACTTGATAGTTAAACTTAAATACAATCTGGCTGTTTCTCTCTTTCTCATTTTGATTTTATTTTGATACTGAAAAAAGAATATATACCATGGCATTATTATTATTATAACCCTAAAGAGCTATATTAAGTGAAGGCAAAATGTGTTGCGCTAATCTAGTTGCTATTAAAACTTATTTGAAATTCTCAAACAACATCCAAAGGAAGTATGCAGCAGTTAAATGGGCTTATAGCAATTTCAAAATAGTTATTTATCACTTTTGGTGCTTGAAATATTTGAAATATATTTCTTTTTTTTCATAATCTTTAAAATTTCAGGATAATCCATCTTTGATATTTTTCTCATATTTCTATTCATTTGATACATCCCGAGCGGAAGAACTTGTTATATTGCACCTGAGCGTTTTGTTGACAGCAGTTGGAAAAATGCAGATCTCACAGGTCAGGTTAACAGCTTAGATCTGACTTACAGTGAGGTTAAAACTGGTGACCTTAGCCCAGCAATGGATATTTTTTCAAAAAAAAAATTTATTTTCTTTTATTCAATTAAGTTTTGTTTAAGCTGATTTGATAAATAAGTTTGGTTTTCTCTCTTGCATATACACATTTATCTATCCACATGCACATAAACATACACTGTAAAAAATTTAACATTATTTGACATTTATAGTAAATTGTAATTTATGCTTTAAAAGATTTTTTACTTTTGAAATACAAACTTACATTTAATTGTTATAGAATTACTGTAAATTTTCTACTTTATTTTCAATTCTTGATGTATAAATTTTATATCAAGGACCATAAAGTAATATTATAAAATAAATATAATTCATTTTTGTTTGTGTTTCTATCTTCTGAAAATAATAACTTAGAATTTTTTTTTTTTTTTTAAGCATTGTGCCCCAAGCAAGGCGTGAAGCCACTAGGATGCAGGGGGTTTGGAGCGAGAGCAGATAAGAGTGATAGAAGAAAGGATGAGGAGAAGGATAGTGGATAGATCAAGGTAACTGGAGATGTCGATTGACATTACATTTGAATAGTTGGAGATTATAGCTCTCAGGGAAACAGTAATTGGGAGGGTGTTCCACAGGCGAGAGGTGCGAGGTATGAAGCTATTGGAGTAGAAGAGACGGCTACATTTAAAGGTTTCTTACAGTGTAAGGGTGAGAGCGGGATGCCAGCCTCGTAGGGCGCTTGAATTCATGGAGTCTGGGAACCAGTGAAAGCAGCTCATCGGAGCAATTACCATGAAAGTATTTGTAGAAAAGACAGAGAGAGGCGACGGCGCGTCTGTGAGAGAGTGACTGCAGACGAGACGCCAGATCAGGGCCAATTATATTACATATCCGTCTCTGGATCTTGTCAAGAACTCCGAGGTAAGCAGAAGGTGCCCCAGACCATATATGGCAGCAATACTCCATGCAAGGGTGAATGGTTGTTTTGTATATTTGAAGTATCGATTCCGGGGAGAAAAATTTCCTGGCGCGGCACAGAGAGCCAACTTTCCTCGCGGTGGACGAAGCAATTGACTCAATGTATTTGTTCCATCTCAGGTCAGCAGTCAACGTGAGACCGAGCAGACGCAGGGAGTTGCTCTCAGGAAGTTGACTATCAGACATTCTAATGGGGGACAGGGAAGGATCTCTATGGTGGTTGATGGAGAGTAATTTAGTTTTAGAGGCGTTAAAGTTGACCAGCCAATTCTTGCCCCAATTAACAACCGATTGGAGGTCCATTTCAAGACGACGGCCAGGTTAGTTTTTGTCACCGACACTAGATTTGTTTTTGAGGCAGGAGTAAATTGTAGTGTCGTCTGCATAGATGCCAACTTGGGAATCTATAGTGTCAGGAAGGTCGTTGATGAAAATGAGGAAAAGAGTGGGGCCAAGGATGGAGCTTTGGGGAACACCTGCGTTCGTGGGATAGGAACTGGAGGAGAATCCGTTGAGAATGACCTTCAATTCTCGGTTTGACAGGAATGATTGTATTAGATCAAACAGTTGACCAGTAACACCATACCCCTGGAGTTTGCGAAGAAGGCCGGCATGCCAAACCCTATCAAATGCTTTGGAGATGTCTAGGGCCACAGCACGAGCCTCACCGTTATTTTGAAGGGCTTGGTAGACGGTTTCAGTGATGGCCGTAAGCACATCAGCTGTAGATCTGGCAAAGCGGAAACCATATTGCTTGTCTGAGAGCAGATTATGGGATGAGGTGATTAACCACTTCGGCATTGATTAGGGCTTCAAGACTTTGCCGAAGAGGGTAGGAGACTAATAGGACGGTAATTATGGGTCAGAGGGGTCTCCAGAGTTCTTAAAGACAGGAACAATGGATGAGGACTTCCAGCAGTCAGGAAAACATGATTCCTTGAGGCAGTAATTATATAGTTTAGAGAGGGCGGGTGCTAGCTCAGGCGGCATTTCTTCAGGACAATGGCTGGTATGCCATCTCCACCACTAGCCTTGTGGGGGTCTAAATTAGAGATAATGCCCAGTACCAATGACGGGGTTATGTGTAACCCGCTCAGTAAGGCCTCAGTTCTAAGAGGGAAGTCTGGTATGGGAACACCGGAGAATCTTGAGCGTTGAATTAAATGAGAATTTCCGAGCAAAGCATTCAGCCTTGTCGGTAGGGGAGGTCAAGACCTCGAACTGGTTGAATAAAGGAGGTATGGAGGGTTTTCTATTATTCAGGACACTCTTGCAGACTCGCCAATAATCTTTGGAGCCAAATTTGTGAGATGCAATACGTTCCTTCATTCGAGCAGCAAATATTGACTTAGCTTCATTGAGGACACGCTTACACTCGTTACGGGCAGAGGCAAAGAGACGTCTATTGCAGTCAGACATGTCGCCACGGAATAGGTGAAAGAAGTGGATTCCTATGGGCAATGGCAGATGAGCAAGCAGAGGAGAACCAAGGGGAGGAGTGTGACTTGACCTTAAATTTCCTTTGGGGATGAAAGCGTCGATTCCAGCTTTAACCCAGGATGAGACCTCAGAAGCACATTCTTGGACAGGGAATGTAAAGACAACATCCCAGGGGACATCGCGGAGGAAGTCATGGAACGAGTCCCAATCCGCTCGTTGATAGTAGAACGAGGTTCTTGTGATGGGAGGTTCTTTGCGGGCGTGGAGTTGAAGGAAACGTTGACAGATACCACAGCATGATCAGAGTTACCAAGAGGGCAGAGCTGTGTGGCACTACAAGATTCGGGGATGGAGGTAAAACACAGGTCGAGAATGGAGGCCTTGCCTGCCAGTTTGAGGGCAAATCGCATGGGGAAGTTAACTATCTGCGTGAGGGATTGAGAAATTGAGAAGTTAAATGTTTGAATGCCAGCGTGGTCAGTAATAGCATTCTCGAGCCACTTGGTATGATGGGCATTAAAGTCACCAAACACGAATATATGAGCAAATGGATGGAGAGAGAGGGCCTTGTCTATGCTGTCAGATATGCTATCAAGTATCCCACAGTCTTGAGAGGATGGAGAGCGATAGAGGAAGAAGAGATAGCTTACGGCATTGAGGAGAGATAGATGGAGACACATGTACGACAGGTCTGGCGATTCGAGAGACAGCTCTCTGGCCAGGGGAGATGGTCCTTGACATAGACACCAAGGCCGTGCATGTGGGTTAGAGAGTCTTTCCTGAGGAGAGGAAGGTAGCCGGTGATCGAGAGATCAGAGGAGGGAATAGACGAGACAAGGTTTGTCTCACACAGAGCCAGTATATCCAGGCAGTTTGCAGTGAGGAAAGATTCCAAACTGCAGAAGTTTGTTCTAATGCCACGGATGTTGGAGAACGAAATGTTAAGGGGTTTAGGTGATTTTTTGAGGGGCTGGTTTAGTTTTTAAATTTTTTGATTCTTTTTGAGTCTTCATGTTTAGTGATTGTTGGAAGATGAGAAGGCCTGAAGTATAGAGAAGCAGATGGTTATCGACATAGACGTGAGCAGAGAGGAGTTGGCACAGCCTGCATCATAGTGTGGCCTCAGGGTTGCCCACGGAGGTGACTGCAGGGACACCGATCCATGCGCGTCATGGCACTACAAACACCCCGGTATTATACAACTGTTGATCAGAGTGGCCGCTCAAGACGCTACGCAAGAGTTAGGGCTCCTAACTACCAGTTGGAAACAGCAACCAGTAAACTGTCAACCGTGTACCCTCAAAATGAAGAGGCAATGCCACAGACTGCACACGTCACAGGAGAAACACATCAGTACTAGTACAGAGGCCAGAGAGAGAAAAGTGCAGGGAACCCCTTCTTAGACAGGAAACAAGGTGTGAGCCTCTGCACTTGTCCAGGGGAAGGGGGAGGAGTGTTGACCGGGCGGTAGGAGGGTCTACCTACTCCTATTATTAAAATTTTATTTTCAAATGTCAAATATCTTTCAAATTTTATAACCTGGAGCATTAAAACTATGTTTTAAATTTCAACTTTTCTTAAAGTAGACCAAAATGCATGTCTCCTTTATACAGTGTTTTCTTATTGTACTATAACAATTGTAATTCTTAGTAACTTGTAATTATTATTTTTGTTGTAGATGTGTTGTTGCAGAACTTTTTACTGAAGGAACTGCACCATTTGACCTTTCACAGCTTCTTGCTTATCGAAATGGAGAGTACAGCCCATGGAAGATTCTTGAAAAGATTGAAGATACCAGTATTAGAGTAACTATCTGATTTTTTTATTATTTTACAAACTGTATGAGATTGAAATCTAATGAAGCTTTTGTAACAAACGAAATGTAATTATAAATCATATGTAAATTATATTTTTATATATTTTCATTATATAGAATTTTAGCATACTGATTGTTCGAGGTTTTTTAAAAAATATGAAAGTTCAGTTTCAAATTTTGCATCTGTTGGTGATTATATAAAGTGATACTTCAAAGTAAAAAAAATCCAACTGTTTAGAAAGGATATAGCCATTTTTATTAAAATATATTTAATTGTTACTGCTTCAGTCCATTTAGTTGCTCTGTCAATGCATGTTAAATGTATCTAACCAAGGAAAAATATGTACTGTTATGAGAAACTGGTGGTAATGGACCCACAATAGCTATATGAAGCATTTCAAAATAGGTGGTAGCTAAAATCAGGTTAGTATCCAATTGGTATGGCAATTGATCTTACTTTATTGGACACTAAAGTACCATTTAGCCCAATAACATATGTTCTTGTCAATGCCCAGCTAAAAATAGCAGAATTTGATTAGGTATCTTTACATCTTGGATATGACATTTGTGATATAAATGGTCTTTGGAAAGGTTTTGAAATGTCACACAACATTGGCTCATCATCCATTATGTTTTCAATCAGTTCAAATGTTTGTATTTCAGTATCATCTTCTTGTTATTAAGTACTAGCTGGCACATTGCAGATGTTAACAGTTACTGCAAATGCTCACCTTAAATAGGCAATCTGTGACAATGTTGTCTCTCCCTGAATGTAAAGAATATTGGCAATACATTCTGATATTAAAGATGTGTATTTTCTGTTTATCAGAATTTATAGAAATTGTTTCCTTGAAAGCCAACATTTAGTGATTTATGGTTCATGGATGATAAGGTAGCATTTTTATCTTCAATTTGGTTAGTAGTTCACAGTTAAATGTAGAACATTTTCTTTTGTGACTTTCTTTGTTAATTTCTACTGGTTCCTTTTCAATCTGGTACAATGATCCTCTGATTATATTATTGGAACTATTTGTTACTATATAATAATGAGTCAAGATGAAGAAATTCTGTTAATTTAATAAGGATTTTAACTTTGTTTAATAATACCTGCTTAAAGCAGTAAATTCTTTTACTGATTTAAACTTCTCATTAGGCAACTGTTGAACTTTTGCAAAAACCCAAACACTATCTCTTGTATCAATAGAATGTCTTAGTTTCAATTACGGACAGACAGGAGATATACTGATTGAGGGGTGAATATAAATGGATATTCTTCAAAGAGAGATCTTATTTCAGGTAATAAATTCCTGTTATTTATTGAAATTTACCTAATTAAGTACTCCAAATTGCAATAACCACAAAAAAAATGGTATTCATAACTCTAGCTGTCCTTGAGTTATATGATTACAGACAGATGGACAAAAATAATTTGTAAACATAACTATAGATAATTTCTTTGTAGAGTTTTTCATACTAAAACTTACTCATCATATCTTTTGTTTCATGTTTTAGGAATTGGTACGTCACATGGTACAGAAGGACCCAACACATCGTTTATCTGCTGAAGAGTATCTTATTCAACAGAGGGGAAAAGCCTTTCCAAATTATTTTTATACATACTTGAAGTTGTATATTCAGCGTTATGCTGTTCCTCCAATTCTTTCACCTGATGAACGGATTGTAAAGTAGGTGTCATTTTTAAACTTGTCTCTTCATAATAAAGATTCTTGGGATATTTGTGAATTTCCTATGACAAAATAAATTCTGTTGAAACTATCTCAACAATGGATAAGGTTTTCTTGTTAAAATATATCTTTATAACTTGCTGTTTCTGTAACTTGTGATATGACAGGTAGGATTTATTGAACAAATATATCAAAACTATGGTAGGTCATTTCAAAACATTCTCTATAGCATTGCAAAATATATCAGCATCAAAGATACAATTTTGACTTATAAAATATGAAAAAAGGACAAGAAAAAAACATGTAACCTTCAAACTATAAGATAGAGTAAATTTTTTAAACATCTTTTGGGGAAAATATTGTCTTTTGCAGTGGAAAATACAGCAATTAACTGTTTATGTAACCTGTGATATCATTAGTAGGATTTATTAAATATGTCAGAACTACAAATCTGCATTACAAATTATTTATTTTAGAATGATTTAAAAATGACTTACGAGCTAATCATTACATATAAAATGATGCAGTAATAGTGCTATTGTGAGTTCGGCAAATAGTATTTTACCTATTTGCATATGTTTGTTATAGAAGAAATAAACTATAGAGCAAAGAGTCAAATGAGAATAAGTTGACTACTGAAGTGGGAAAAAAAAAAGAGAATAAGTTATAAATCTTCATTGACTTTAAAACTATTCCCACTCATAAATATCAGTTAACTTTTATCATTTTTTTTGTGGTAGGGAAATAAAACATTAGTGAGTTTTGGCAAACAATCTGTATGTTGTACATAGTAAATCAAGAGGAAAGGAATATCCACTGTTCAAGCATTAATGCAATAATGTTGTCTGTATACAGAATGTCAGCATTTTCATCAGCATTTGACATTCTTTCTACTGAGGTCTAATATATATCAATATGAGAAAAGCTTGGCTATATGCTTGCCATTATCATCAGTGATGGTAAACATGGAATACTTTTAGGAATGTCTTTAGAAATATCATCACTAAAACCAGCAGTATGGCCAAGATATGCAGATGACACCTTCAAACTCTGACCTCATCAAAAAACTGTTGAAATACTGCTGGACCATGTGAACCCACTTCATAATGGAAGAAGAAAACAAAATTCAGTTGGCCTTCCTGCATCTACTAATAACTCTCACAGACTATATTCAGGACATTCATATATCACAAACCAACCTTCACCAAGCACTGCCTTAACTTCAATTTCCGCTATCTATACAGCATAAAGAAAGGGATGATCCATTGTCTGAAACACTGCAAAAATCATTAGTGACAATCCAGACACATACCAACTAGAGATGATCAGCATCAAATGTACCTTTCAGAATGACAACTACCCTGAAAATATATCAACTTCTGCAGGCAGAAACAGAATGAAGTAAAAAATACTAGACTGGTCACTCAGGCATCTGAAAGTTTCAGCACATACGCTAGCTTATGAGGGGCAAGCATAGAAATAAATACAATATTGAAACTATTAATAAATTCAGAGAAATGCCCACAAGAATTTGACAGTAGCAGCAATAGTAAGAAAAGAAAAACTGTGAATGCAGTCAAGCAGAAAGCAGATTAAGTTCTTGACTCTAAATTCTAAAATCTAAGTTGTCCCACAGGATTAAAGTGTTGACTTGGAATTTGGTGTTGTGGTGACTGTGAATTCAATCCCTAGGCCAGGTAATGCAGATTTAGACTTGGTGAAAACCTGGCAAACAATAACTGAGCAATACTAATTAAAAACAAGATATCCTTAGACATGAACAGCAGAATGAAAACAATCTACCCCCATAGATTAATAAGAGGGAACAATATCTAAAACATTGTGATAATAACAAAGATGATGAGAATAGTTCAAGTGTAAGTATAAAGAAATGTGAAATGTGAAGTGTGAAGTGACTAGTAATATACAAGTATTATTGGCAGAATAGGATTATTATATGGTTTTACTCTTTAAATGTTTTGAAAATCAGAAAAAAAACAATCTTATGTGTTTAGGAATTAAACATTACTGAACAAATAGGTCTATTATATGCAACATAATAATTCTGTTTTAATATGGATTATTGATTTGATGACTTCCAGATGTATAAGTTACCAATACTATTTATTGCCTTATAAATATAAGATTTCAATAAAGATAATGAGTTATTTAAAAAGTTATTCATGTGAAATAAAAATGATTGATTTTAAATAGTCAGAATGGATTTTTTATTTCTTCCAAAATTTATACATATTAAAAATGTTAAATTGATTCACTTTTCAGCTAGTAGAAAGACATAAATAAAATAATTTTATCAAATGATTACATTTTTCTTCAAATGAAAATTTATATTTTTTGTAAAGAATTTCAAAATATTTCTTGCTTAAAATTCAGTTTCTTTTGACAAAATTCTAAATGATGGAAAATGTAAGTTTGTTTTTTTTTTTTTTTGTGAGGTTGAAGAAAGATATGCAACTCATTTTTGGTCATCTTGGTATTACAAAAGAACAGTCAGAAGAAAATATTGGTCTTGTGCTTATAATTAGTCTTCTTGGATCAAGTATTCGAAGTCTGCAGGTACTTATTGAAACTGTTTTCTAAAATGTATCCAAATTTTGTGGTATTTTCTCATCTCATTTGCCATCATGAGTGTTTTATTTTATTGTTACAAAAATTTGTAGAATTTTGTTTCAGTTGCCAAAAGTCAAACTTCTTTTATGTTTTTTTGGAATGTATTTACAATTCTTTCAAAAAAGTAAAATTTTTATGATATATTCATATTTTAATTATTTTAATTTGGCTCTTTTAATTATTAAATGTACAAATACCTTATAAAAGCATTGTATATAAAAGAAACGTTAGAGGTTTTTGTTTCCTTGCTGCTTAATATATGGCTCTTTTGGCTGTGAACAAATTATATATTCTTAATAATGCTCAATCAAAAGGCACAAATATGAAAATCCAATCCACAAATTTGGATGACTCCTTCAGTCAGAAACTACATTACTAATACTTTTTAGCATGCATGCATCCTGTAATTATTTCATATTTATTTTATTCAATAGTTGACATTATTATGGCCAGTTTTTCTTGGCACAGTATGCAAAACTTGGTCTGTATATTATAGTTCATTACTCTCTTCACAGTGCCTCAACTTGATGGTTAGGTTCATGTTTGTTTTTCATTTTTATCCAAAACATATCTGGACAAAACTGTAGTATTCTGTACTAATTGATTTTTACAGTATTCGTATAGAAAATTTTTTACAGCCCACTATTTGCTAGAAAATGTTTATTTGATATAACAAAAAACTTTTTAGCAATGCACCGAAATATTATTCTTTTCATTTTGTACACTTTTATTCTAATAGTCTAATGGAGGTAATACTTCAGTGAAACATTTCTCAGGGCAGGAGATGAGAAAGAGGTTTCACCTCATGTAAATAGTTGGAAGAGGTCAAACCTGAATGTGATCCTATGTAAACTCTGGTTTGAGAATATACAATCCTTACCTATTCTCCTCATTATGAAACAAGACCCTCTAAATCAAGGGTCGGCAACCTACGGCCCGCGGACCGGATCCAGCCCCCGAAGGCATTTTGACTGGCCCACGAGCCTGATTACCAATGACTATTTTTAACATGAGAGACGAAGCTTTCGAATTAGACTATCTGCCAGTTATCTTTCATGAGACTTATTTTACCAAGTTAATTTTTGCCTACGTTTAATGTCAAATAATGCATACATATTTGTTATGACCCTTAGCTACATTAAAAGATAACAGAAGCAAAAGGAACGATAAAGTGAAAGAGGCCAGGGAGGGACTGACATGCGAGGTAGCAGAAATCTAAAGACAGTTAAACATATGCGCATTATACATACATGCCTCATGAATGTGTGGATGATACCGCATGTGTATGTACATAAGTGTATATGTTTGCAACTGTTTGTACTCGTATGTATGGGTATATGTGCTTCGTTTTTGCTTGATGTGTGTGTGTTTGTGTGTGGTTCGTTTGTGGAACAATTTTCAATAGCAGTTTCAAACCTACAAGTCATAATTTCATCAATTTCACTTCAGTTGATTTTTTTCACTTTGAAGTATTTTGACGTTCTTTGAGGAAAAGTAATTTTTGTTAGGTGTTTTTTAATTTTAGATTTTCTTTTGTTTTTCTGATTTCTCAATGTTTATTTTCATTATGGTTTTAAATATTTAGGTTGACAGGTGTCTGCATATGTAATTTTCCTTAATTTTTGATTAATGGCCTTCGTCCGGCCCGCGACCTGTCATTATAGCACGATCTGGCCCGTGGGGTCGAATGAGTTGCCAACCCCTGCTCTAAATCATCATGAATATAGATTTGGGGCATATAGGTTCCTATGTAGCAGAGACCCCAAAAACAAGAACCTTGATTTTCCATCCATGTGCTTTCACATTACCCTCGATTATACTATGTCTTTCATCTTTATTATCAATCATCCTCAGGATGATCATACTTCATCTAGCATTTGTATGCATGTTGATTTCAATATCTACCACATAGTCCACTCAAACAAAATTGATGAAAGCAAGTATTGTCATGACTTCTTCATTGTATACAAGCAGACCCAGATTGTGAATGAGCCTCCTCATGTTTCTGATATAATAGGCCATCATGCTAATCTTTCTAGACCTCTTTCTCACCTTATGTTCCACTGTAGTGTTAATTTCCTTGGACTCTTCAGACCACTCATTGATCTGTGTCAAGATTTATACCAAACCAAAGGCACCCTCTGATTTTCCATTTCCTAGAATAATTTTTCAATACCCCCAGAGCTGACTGGGATAGCTATAGATCTTACATTGCAGAAGTTCCTCTCTATGCATTCTTCAAAAATAAACTTTCAAGAACAGCCTACTTCATTTCTGAAAGGATTTTTTCTGGCATGGAGAAATTTCTCACTCAGAAAAAGTATGAAAAAAGGCTTGATTGACACCTAAATGTGCTGCTGCTATAGTTCATTGTAACCACTACTAATATCTCTATCATAGTGAATGGTGTAGCAAAATTTTTGCCACATTCAGGACTGCCTACAAGAAACTTCTGAAAAATGTTAAGACCAGCTATGTGCAGTCAGGCCAAGCCAAAGTTGAAAAAAAGACATTGTTTCTATGGGTAGTGGAAAATCACCAACATGATTCTTAATAGAGGTAAATAGTCAGTGCCTAATATTAGCCTCTTCCTTGTTGAACAAGGATAAACCTTTTGTAATGAACTTTGCTTCAAACTCCATGTTAGATGATAAGGACTATCCCCTTCTTGACTTCCCTCTTTCACAATGCATAAACTTTATATGATGTCTATCTCAGTGCATGAAGTTTCAAGACTGATCAAAAGTCTTGATTCTACAAATGTTACTAGTCTGGATTAAATCCCTGCAGTTGTTCCTTATCTCAGAGCTATCTCTAATCTTGACAAAGTTGTTTAATTGCTGTCTGAAGAAGTCTTCCTAAGTCTATGAAAAGTGTTGACTTTATGCCCTATTTTCAAGCATGCAGCTGAGCATTCATCCCCACCCATTACAATATCACCCCATCACCCGCCTTCATCTTATCAACCTCTTTGAGTCTATTATTAACAAGAAGGTTGTAACAATCTATTTAGTGACAAATAGTATGGATTTTGCTCTTCTAGTTTCACTGTTGATCTCCTGTCATTACACACAGAATCAGCAAAGTTTGATAATTAATTCATCACAAACACAATCGCTTTATATATTTCAAAGGCCTTTGATAAGATATAGCATATGGGTTACTACACACACACACAGTCTCTCTAACTATAGCATCTGTGGAAAAATTTGTGTAGTTATCAAGTCCTTCTTATCAGGTAGGTCATTATTAATGTGCTCAGTTTCCTGAATCCCATGAGATCTATGCAGACATCCCCCAAGACTCTCTCTTTGGTCCTACTCTCTTTTAGCTTTATAATCAACAATCCACTCAGAAGCATTCTCAGATAATTAGTAAATATCTGTCTGCTTGATATCTCTTGGGTAGTTGAACTTGGTGGTTTTACAATTTAATTCACTTTAATTTCCTGCAAACTGTGACATTATCATTGTTAAGATTCCACTGCTTTCAACCCATCTCAACTATAATTTCCAATCTAAGTTCTTTAAACAGTTTTTCCTAAATTAATTTTTCTTCCACTATTGCCTTCAGTTACCATCAACCCTATATGATCCTTCCTACTATTTTGTTTAATTTTTCCAGAAACACCAACAAGCTCACTTATTCCAGTCCCATCAAATGATCCCACTAAGATCAAAATTTCATTACCCAACTTCTTTTTTCTACCAGACTTTATTATCATAGCCTAAGATGAAATATCAACTGTGCTTATGTTAAGTTTATCTTCACCTACATCTGTATATTCTCTGGTAAGGTTGAGAGCCATTTCCAATGTTTTACATGTGATCAACTGATAAAAGAAACCTAATATCATATTTTTTATAAGCTATGTCTTCTCAGGTTTTTGCATGTTTTTAAACCAGTGTTGCACCACTGATTAATATTAATAGCAATTTTTAAAGAATCACATTTCAATTATACACTGTCCTCTTCAGTTTTTGAGAGATTTTATAATTTGAAACTAAACCAGCTTATAAACTGGTTTACTTTCAAATTTTGACTTATGACACTTTAATGCCAAAAATGCCTCCTTGATACAAAAGATATAATAGAAAAACTTTGGACAGTAAATAGAATATAATTGTATATCAGGTTACTGTACAAGTGCTATTGCTACCATATAACCCAGTACTATCTGCTGCTTGATCAGATCATTGGCAACTAAACCATTTGCTCTACCAGGCTTTTCTGGTGATGAAGGTGGTTAGACACCTATCAGGATTAAAAACATGATATACATTCTTTTACTGGTAATAATTAAAAGAAAATAAACTGCTGATATCACTTAAAGTGAATTTATGTTAAGAGGACTCTGTTTGAAATTATATATCTTACAGATCTTTTTCAAATTTTATTTTGTAGTATTCTAATTAGAAATGACTTGTCTATAAAGACATCTTACATGCTATTTATATTAATTAAATCTTTTTACTCAAATTTTCAATTCTTTTTAAATTTTGATTTCAGTTTTCCAATTCCAAATCTATTGCATTGGAATTAATGTTAGAATTATCACAGTATGTCACTGCCGATATAATTCTGGACCGCTTGTTACCGCTAATGGTAAGATTTTTGTTGCCTAAAATTCATAATGAAAAAGTAACCAAGTAAGTTTCAAGGAATTTTAAATTAGTACCTTGAAGCTTAGTTTAAAGCTTTCTCAACATGGCTTAAAGTGTTCGTTACTTTAAAGTAACTTCTTTTGTAAGGACTTTTTTTTATTATTGCATTTGATATTATAAATATCAGTCATGGAATAATGAAATTTCTATTTCACAAGTTTCACATTATAACCTAACAAAAAATAACATACTTATGAATAGAAGAGGTGGCTATCTCACTTTGTGTATCAGCTTTTTAATCACTTTAATTTCTTTTTACATTTAAAATTTATTTTGATAAGAATTACTTTAAAAACATTGTTTGAACTATGTACTTTTAACTTTTACATATTTTATGCTTATCTTTTTTATGCTTATCTTTTTTATGCTTTTCAACTTTCTTAAACTTTCAAAAGCTTGGACTATATTTCTTCCAAAATGAACTTTGGACAATTTCTGTCAGAATTTTCACCTTATGTGAGAATAATTATTCATGATTTGTAAACGTCGAAACAAACGCCTCCAAACAACTTTGAAATCTCCTGTAACTCTTCTGGACAGTCTCCTTGTTTAAGTTGGTGAATGCTGCCATAATCTTTGCCTTCACTTCATCTTTGGTATTACATGGAGTTTTGTTGGTCTCTTGCTCAACTGCGCCCCACACATAATAATCAAGGAGGTTGCAGTCTGGGGAGTTAGGTGGCCAGATGTAAGTGGTGATATGGTCACCATGGCTGGGTTCTCCTGATGGGTGGCATAGTGCAGAGTCTTGTTGCTGTATATAGGGTCTTCTAGCAGACACCCTCTTGAATCAGAGGAGCACTACCTCCTCAAGGCACTTAATGTAGGCCTCTGTATTGAATCTGAGGGTCTAACCAACAAATTCAGGAGTTCTTTTTTTATCAGAATGCTCAGTAAGTTTTCTGATCTGCCATACCTTCATGATTACTGTTAGACTCATTCAACTCTTTTGGAATCCTCTGCACTGTTCTCAGATTGATATCCAAACACTCTGAAATGTTCATATTGGGTCTTCCAGTGCTAACACCAAACTGTACAGCAGGCTGTTTCAAAATTTCTTAATTGAGTCATGGCACTCTTTTTCTTACAGATGGTACCCAACTCACCCTACTATACTGTCTAGTCAACAAAATCAAAAACAGACACTGTGCCTTTGCAAAATCAAAAATATAAATTGGCAACAATTTATCCATTGCACCCTCTGTGTGTGTGTGTGTGTGTGTGTGTGTGTGTGTGTGTGTGTGTGTGTGTGTAATAAACTGTTGCAGTTGAAAAGTTTTTAGCATGACCAAAAAAAATACTTTTGTCAGATTTTGGGGAGTAGGTTTTCAACACACCCTCATATTAACTATGCTTAGCTTAATCAGATTCAAGCCACACTATTATAGTGCATCAATTAATGAACAAACTTACAAGCAACGGTTTATAATTATCATGTTTTTCAATATTGTTTTCATCTTTTCTGTATGCTTAAAATATTGTGTAGATGATGATCATGAACATGGAAATATTAACAAAGTCTAGGAGACTTGATTGTTGGTTAATCAAATATTGACTAGCTACAAAGATGTTTTCCAGAATTACTTTCATCCTTTCTGTAACTAGATAAAATTTAGGTGACAGCAATAAAACTCATTCACACTTTCTTGTTTGGGAATTAGACATTGATTGCTTGCAAACAATTTGTATTCTTTAGTCTAAAATTGTCTGAACTATGAAGATGTAGATATTTGTTGGACTGGGAAACTTTAGCAAAGATTCTGTAAAGTGCTGAAATGTATTATAAATTTTCTGAGAATGAAGGCTATCATTATAACTTTTCAGAATTCAAGGATTCTGATTATAAGGAATAAATTTCCTCTAATCAGTTGAATTTTCATGCCTATGCTAGATTTTTGCTTTGTCATTTAAATTTTATGTTGATAACACTACCATTTACTCCTGTCTCTAGCAAATCCATCAGAGTTGACAAAGTTTACCTGGCTGCTGCTCTTGAAAAGAACCTCCAATCATTAGTTAACTGGGGCAGGAAATAGCTTGTAAATTTTAAAGCCTCCAAAATGAAATTGCTCTCATTTAACAAACCATAGGGAAATTTTCCTACCCACCATCAGCATGGCTGATGCTACACTCATTGAAAGCAACACACAGCACCTTCTTGGCCTCACGTTTTCAACTGACTTGAAGTGGAACGCCTATATAAAATCAATAGCTGCATCTACTGCAAGTTGGGTCACTGTGAAATGCCAGAAGGTATTTCTTGTCAGATTCCATCTTGCACATTTACAAATCTACCATTCATCCATGCATTTAATACTGTTGCCATATCTGCTACTCATCTCTAGGTTCTTGACAAAATCCAGAGAAGAATTTGCAATATAATCGATCCTGACTTGGCATCTCAACTTCAGTCACTTTCTCACTGATGTGATGTAGCTTCCCTCAGTCTTTTCTACAAATATTTTCATGGCTACTGCTCTTATGAGCTTTTTTTCCCTGGTGCCTGGACTACATGTTGAATTAAATAAATGTAACCACAACCTATTCCAACGGTTTCCTTCTTTGCACTTCCCACCTGTGAAACTCCCTTCCATTTCTTTGCTTTCCTGATTACAATCTTCAAAAATTTAAATGCAATGTCAATAGCCATCTTCTATCTTCTTGAATCAGCTTTTATCCTTTCCTCAGTCCCCCTCTCTACCCAATATTTTCTCTCACCTTCACTCTCTGTAACTCCCAGCATACTAGTACATTCCTGCTTTGCTTGGAGTGAAATGATTAAAAAAAAGTTGTTTCTTCTGTTAAAACACTTAAATATTTATCTTTTATTTTTTAACAAATTGTCTTAAAAATTAGAGTGATATTAGATATTTAATGCCGTATAATGTGCACTCTAATTTTTAAGTGTTATTTTCTTGGGTGTATTTTGATTCTTCTGATTGAGTTTACCATGAAATCTCTTCAGGCAATATTATTTCATATTTTCTTATCTACTTTTACAGCTTTGTTTGGCCAGTGATCCTTTTCCCCGTATACGAGCAGAAACTCTCAGAACTATTGTCAAATGTCTGAATAACCTCAAGTCTGTACCAAAAAGGTAATCTTACTTTGTATAGTTATCTTATTTTTATGTTAATATTAAAAATGATTCTGTTAAATTGCTTAATATCTTCAAATGAGATTTGAATTTACATTATATAATGCAAGTGTTTAGCAATGTTTACATTATTTACACATTAAGTACCATTTTAATACTTTATGAAATGGGTTCTCAAATATCTTTTTAAATAATTTCTTTTCTAATTTAAAATAACAAGATTACTTTAAATTACTTTATTAAATCTAGAGTACTTAAATTACCATAAATAAAGTGAGTAAACTAAGATTATTTTCATTCTTTATAGTTTATTAAATATTATTTTTTTTATTAAAATGTTTCGTTTGTAATTTTAAATATTTCTGGATAAATGTAAGCATATAATTATTTCATCATTACATCTTATTTATTTTATTTTTTACAGTGATGCCAATGTTTTTCCTGAATATATATTTCCATATCTGGTAAATATTAAATCTATCTATCTATCTATCTATCTATCTATCTATCTCTTTCTTTCCCTATTTACTTATCTATCTACTTCTCTCTCTTCTTCGCTATCTATTTCTCTATCTAATATATATATATATATATATATATATATTTCTCACTATCTATTTTTCTATCTATTTCTCTAATCTTCATAAATTGCTGCAAGCGCTTCCTAAAGTTTTTAATGAGATTTGAACAAGTCTCTTCTGGGATTTGCTTCCATTCTTCAATGTTTTTTTGGTGACTAACAATTTATTCTAATTTTCAATAGTCAGAACTCATTGAAGGTCATGGCAGAAACGTAATCTTCTTTTTCTGAAGCTACGCAGTCACTGATTTAGACATGTTTTAGATCATTTTCTTGCTGGAAAGTAAATCACTGACCTAGATGAAGATTTTGTGCTGATATTTGTAGATTTTCATCCAGAATATTGATATAGTCTGCAGATTTAATTATTCCTTCTATTTCAATTAATTATCCAGTCCCCCTTGAACTAAAAACCCCAAAACATCATGCCACCTCCATGTTTTAATGTTGCCACTGTGTCCTTTGGAAGAAAAGCCTCATCTTCCTTGCACCAAATCTTCTGTATGTCATTATGTTCAAAAAGATCAATTTTTGTTTCATCACTCCATAGTACCAAAAGCAATTTTCTTTGTCCAAGAACATTTTGGCAAAATTAAGCCGAGCAACAATGGGACATGGTTTATGAAGAGGGGTTTGTTGTGGCCAGCTTCCATACAACCCATATCTATTTAAACAATGTTGTATTGTGTGAGTACTTACACTGTTACCAGTTGTAGCCAAACTTATGGTGATGTCTTTCAAAACAACTCTTGAGTTTATTTTTACCTCACAACACAGTTTTCATTTCACACAGTTTTTCAGTTCTCTGTGACAATTTGGGTTTTCTTCCATGCACAGGCAAATTCTCTGTTGTGCCAACTGTTTAAATTTCTTTATAACAGACTGTACCATAGGTCTAAGGTTAGATAACCGGTTTGAAATAGTGCTGTAACTATTTACCAATATGTGGAAGTTAATAATTCTCTGTCTCAACTCAATGCTAAGCTCTTTTGTCTTCCCTATTGTGTTTTAAATGTAAGAATAACAATAGTGACACTCTATGCACCACATGTTTACTTTGCTGGAATTATCACAGATATTCTACTGAATAAATAGTCTAGAAGGTTTCACCAATAAAATAATTATGTAAATTACTTATACTTACATGATTCAATCAATTTAAAATATTTTCTACTGTACAAATAATTTTGTCTTTTCCTATATTGCATAATTTGCCTGTCAAATTTGTTGTATTTAACCTATTGTTTTGAAAATTGAGATTTATATTCATTTTTTGTTCTTACTAACATTTAAAAAAACCTGGCTGCATATGGGCATTAGATTTTGAGAAATGGATAAAAATATTCAAAATTGATGAGTGTACAAATAATTTTGTCATTGACTGTATATATCTATTTTTCTCTCTCTTTATCACTCTAATTTTCTCTATTTCTCTGTTTTTTTCTCTATCTCTCTCTTTATGTATTTCTCTATCTCTCTCTTTATGTATTTCTCTATCTCTCTCTATATGTATTTCTCTATCTCTCTCTATATGTATTTCTCTATCTCTCTCTATATGTATTTCGCTATCTCTCTCTATATGTATTTCGCTATCTCTCTCTATATATATATATATGTATTTCTTTATCTCTCTCTCTCTCTCTCTCTCTCTATATATATATATATATATATATATATATATATGTATTTCTTTATATCTCTCTCTCTTTATGTATTTCTCTGTCTCCCTTTATCTCTGTATTTCTCTATCTTTCTATCTATTTATTTCTGTATCTCTCTTTCTCTCTCTCTATCTATCTATCTATATATATAAATAATATATAAAAATGAGAGAAAGAACAGGTGGAGTAAAATTCCAACATTTGTAGCATTTACTTTTAAAAAATGCTCAGTACAAAGCAGAGCAATATATTATTATTATATTTATTATAAGAGATTATGATAAAAACCTGTTTAAATCATTGCACAAAATCTTTCATGTTTCAATACTTTGATTGTACTTCTTGGTGATGTTAAGTAACTGGTGATTAAATGATTTTTAAGAAAATTTAAAAACAAAATGTTACCTCTTTTCCACAAAGTTAAAGGTGGGGGTACATAAAGTCAAAATTTAAAATAGGCTTGTGGGTATGTCTTGATTAACCAATTATATTTCAGATCTGTACTAAATAGATAAGTAAGCTTAGTGGATGGAAGTGGGTGAGTTATTTTTCATGTCATGATAAACTGGAACATAGGCCATCATCGACAATTGCAGAAAATATGTATCATGATAGTAGACAAATATGACATGTTCAATTTTTGGAAGGATGTTGAAAGAAGGTATAGGAGGATAATCAGCTGAAAAATGAATTTTATCAGAAAAATTTTTTTTTTAAATTTAATATTCAGGAAGCTTCTTAAAGGAGCCTGTAGATAAAAATTAAAAATGTGGAACATTTTTTTAAGATATTAATAATACTAACAGGACAGCAATACATAGCAATATTAAAGCTGAATAAACAAAATAAGATAATTACCCATAGGGGTTGGATCATTATTTACTAATAAATTATGGCTATTAGAAATGGTAGTACATAATTTTTTAAACTTGACCATATTTTAAGTTAAAAGATAAACTGCGTCAGCAATTTACAGTTAATTCACTCCTTTCATTTAATAGGAATTTTTTTGTCTGCAAATTTGATAATTTCTACTTTTTCATGTAAACATAAGAAGCATAGTTCATTTAAAGATTTACAAGTAACAAATTTTTGGGGTTTTCTTTTTTTTTTTTTTTTTTTTTTAGTATTTTCCATTTTACTTGTGGGTCTTTATTAACTTCTTTTAAGTTCCAAAAATATTTAAAAAGGTACATCCTATTTCTGTATGTGTTATTGGTGAAAGATAATATATGTTGTTACCACCTAGTTTTAAAGGAATTCTTGGTACTCCCGATATAAAAATGTTTTAATTGCTGGATTTTCTATAGTACAAGTAGTGCTTAGGTAAACAAGAGTCCATTTGACATTGTTTTTTCAATGGACATTCATTTGAATTTCTACAATTACACTTGTTGGTATTATCTGCATTTGTTGCTTTGGAATGTCTATTACTATTCAGGTTTTTGTATTGATTTAAAATTTTATTATGTTTTTTAATAATATTTTCAAGATTATCGGTACAGCTATAGAAATGGAGAGACATCTACCCTAACTTTAAATTAAACCAATTTATGACATCTATGATATTAATCCATTGTAAAAGTCCAAGGCACCTAATCAGCTGGTTGATTCTATCGAGGATGATCTTGCCAATTCTACCAATTTCTGACCTGGTAGAGTTGATAATTCTTGTGGGAAGATTAACCTAAGAATCAGATTTATTGTCCTTGATCGTGACAGGATTCTTTAGTACAGTTTTGCTAACTCTGTTGCTGATTTTTAGTTTATCAGTTATATTTTTACTTGTTGCATTAATTTTGTCAACTAAATTAATAATATTATCTAATTTTCTATAATTTTTAGTTAAGTTTTTTTCTAATTAAAATTTTATAATCTTTAGGAGTAAATTGGTAGAAGTTGGCTGTTTTTGACCTTGTCAGATGAATGAATGTCCTTTACAACGCCGCCCGGTCGGTGGGACATCAGAATACGCCAACTTCCCCCCTGCAGAGGGTAAAAGTCCCTCAATGGGGCTACTGTTGGCCATGAGTGGCGACCTGTAATGTCTGGGGATGGGATCCTGGTGGTTGAGCAGGTCGTAACCCAGGTGTAAAGCGGTCACAACCCTGCAACACACCACTTTGGCCCTTACCTGGGCTAGACGGGCAGTCGGAGGGGCCCGATCCGATCAACCGGCTGGTCATGTCAAGCCCCATCCTATATAATCCATCCCAAACCTATAACTTATACTCCTCTTCCCAACCAAAACTAACACCTACACCTAAATATATGATGGAAGGCGGTGGCTGAGGGTCAATCAATTTGGGAGAAAAAAGAATCTGACACACCTGCTAAACCTTCAAAGCCGTAAAACTTGGATAATGGAAACAAAGGAACACGCGTGCTCAAAGACTCCTCACAAAGAGAGTATACCATTCACGTAGCCCTGACATGGCAAGGCAAATGGGTTTCCCCCTTGTCATGTCCCAATACTGGACTCTGCAGTGGGTAGGGAGCGTGGATGATGAACAAAAATAAAAACAATCCACAAAGTTACCGACCAATAGCATTAACAAGCTGTCTATGTAAGACAATGGAGCGAATGGTCAATGCCAGATTGAATTGGTTTCTAGAAGGAAAACACATATCAAAATATCAATGTGGATATAATAAAGGAAGAAGCACAATAGATCACATAATAAGACTAGAAACAGCCATAAGAGAGGCCAATTTAAACAAACAGCATCTAATAGCCATATTCTTTGATATAGAAAAAGCATTTGATCAAACCTGGAAACATGGTATAATGAAAGATCTGCATAAACTAGGACTAAGAGGTCGACTACCAAACTTTGTAAAAGGATTTTTAACAGATAGACTCTTCCAAGTACAAATAGATGCTACACTATTTGATTATCAAAAGCAAGAAGAGGGAGTACCACAGGGAAGTGTACTCTCCCCTACACTTTTCAAAATAAAAATAAATGACATAATAAAAAACATCAAACCAGGAATATACTGTAGCCTTTACGTTGATGATTTTACAATATATTACAGAACAAGAAACCTCAACACGGCAGAAAGACAACTCCAGCAATGCTTACATCAAATAAACAAATGGACACTCGAAAACAGTTTTAAAATATCAAAAACAAAATCTGTACACTTCTGCCAACTGAAAAAATTACACAATAACCCAACTCTAAAATTAGAAAATGAAGAAATACCAGTAGTTCAGCAATACAAATTTCTAGGAATGATCTTTGACAGCAAACTAACCTCTAGACCACATATCAATTACCTAAAAATAAAATGTTTTAAAGTTCTTCAACTACTGCGAACAGTAGCCCATACGGAATGGGATGCTAGCGAAGAAACCCTTCTTAAACTTTATAGAACATTGATCCACTTCAAATTGGACTATGGCTGCATGGTCTACCAATAAAACTAGAAAGTCCTATCTAAAAACAATAAATACAATACACCATGAAGGTCTCCGGATAGCTCTAGGAGCCTATCACACCTCACCTATAGAGAGTCTATATATAGAGGCAATACAACTAAGAAAGGAAAAACTAGCAACTCAATACTATCTTAAACTCTCTTCCTGTCCTTCTAACCCCACACACGACTGTGTACTTACATCAAATCATAAAGAGAAATTTAATCTTAACACAAATTAAATTAAAACATTTGGACTCCGAATGGAAGGAATCATCCAAGAAAATAATATACAGTCTAATCAAATACTCAAAACCAACCAATCAAACATACCACGATGGATAATCAAAAATCCAAACATAATATTAAGTTTAAACAAATTATCAAAATCAAAAACACACCCCACAACATATATTGAAAAATTCTCAAAAATAAAAATATCAAAACTATGAAAGTATTTACACGGACAGCTTAAAAGACAAAGAAAAAACAGGCAGCGCAGCAATAACAAAAAAAACAATTATCAAAAAACGCTTGCTAAATGAAGCATCAATTTTCAGTGCAGAAGCTTACACAATAAAACTAGCACTAAAAGTCATATCAAAAAACAAAGGAGAAAACTATATTATTTTCTCAGATTCATTATCTGTATTAACATCCCTAAAGGGGAAAAAACTGGAAAATCCATTAATACAAAGTCTCCTATATAAACTACATTCCAAGGAAAAAAGCAAAAATATCATCTTCTGCTGGATTCCTAGCCATGTTGGCATCCAAGGAGGAGACAAGGCAGATACTGCTGCTAAATCATCTTTTAAAAATGACAATAGACGAAAATCCTATTGGAATGCAAAACCATAACTAAAATAAGACAAAAATATCTCACCGGAAAAGGCTTAAAAGAAATTTTCAAAAATACAGACACAGATAAAATATATAACTTTCTCAAAGAAATCAAGATCCTCAACAAAATATAACACTTTCACATAGTGTATATGCGTGTATAGATATATATCTGCATGCATGGATGTAGATACGAAAATATACAATCAGAAACAATCACAAGAAAAAGCAATCCAAAAAAATACAATAGATTATGAAACCCAACAGCCTCCCAACCTTTTATACAATATAACCATCTTAAATTCATAAATAAATAAGGCTTCAACATAAAATGACCCAAATAGGAGTTGACATGCCGTTAAATCCAACATCCATCCATCCTTTACAACTAAGTCTAGATGTCTCTGAAAATGATTTTTATATTTATGAAAAGAAATACTATTAATGATTTCTAATAAACCATTTTCAAAACCATATAACCATTCAATGAATGGTGCAGTTTTTAATCTTTTGAAACTATAGTTTCAATTGAAAATACTATTATTCATTATTTAACCTGTGATTCTAAAACTTTGCTAGATTAACAATGTTACCAGATCAGTAGAATAAAATATTGGGTTGTTGGAAAGGTTCATGCTGATTTAGAACACGTCAAATTTATTGAAAGATATGTTACATTTTAGATTAGAGCACACTTCAAACTCTCTCTTGAGAAAGAAAGTTAAAAATTACGTAATTCATGTCAATTTTCTATCTCCATGAAAATAATAAAAATTATAAGGTGCAATGAAAATGCACCCTTTTTGAAGCAAATTGTGACAGTTGATGAAAAATAGATCATTTGCAACAGTGTTCAGTGAAAATGTTCCTGGGGTAAATGACATGAGCCAACTTTAGCCAACTCAAAAGCAGGTCTTCATCCTAAGAAAGTCATACTGTGAATCTGGTGGCATTGGAACGGAAATACTGCCAAGTAACCAGTCAATTGATTCAGAAAAGTACTGCTCACACCTGGACAAATTAAAGGCAGCAAGCAGTTCATGAAAAATGACCAGACTTGGTGAGCAAAAAAGGTGTTTTTCATCAGGATAAGCCTTATGTCTCTTTGACAACACAGCAAAAAATAGTTGCAGATTCACAACCCACCCACCATATTCACCAAACATTGCTCCTTTGGAATTTCATTTGTTAGGATCTTGCAAAATAATCTCAATGGTAAAAATTTTAATTCTTTGGATGACATTAAAAACGCCTTAATGAGTTCTTTGCCAAGAAACAACCAAAATTCTGGAAAGATGGAATCTTTAAGTTGAAGATTTTGCAACAAAATGGTTCATATTTAGTTGAATAAATATTTAATGGCATAATTTTGTTTAGTGTTTTAATTTCCCTTAAAAATCAGCATGAACTTTCCAGATAACCCAATAAATTCTTATTTGATAACTATTCTAGTCTTTCATCCTCATTTGATTATATATTTATTCCTTAAAATTCTTGTTTACATAGAATTTTAGTATTTTGTTCTTTGTTTTACATGAATGAACATAATTCTTAATCTGAAGTAATTTCACTGAGTTTTAAATACTCAGTGAAAACACTCTCATCAGATAAAGAATCTTAAATCTCACTATTTTATGACTTATATGAAGAAATAGATGAGATTTGAACTATCATCCACATCACAGGAAATTGCTATGTCTAGGGGGGACCAATTTTCCACAATCTCAAAATCACAGACTGAATCAAAGAAATACAAATCTGAAATAGAATCTAATTTTCATTTAATTTTCAATAATAACAAATTAATCATTTGGTATTCATTCAAAACTTTAAAATATTCTCTCTCTCCAGTTTCATCATAAAACATTTAAATTGATTAATTTTAATAAATGAACTTATTAAAATTTGTCTTTTTTTTTCTTTTTTTTTTTAAGTAATGAAAAAATAAAGAGCAGGATTTTTTATATTAATTACATTTTTAAAATAAAGTTAGTCATCAATTTTTACAATAAAAATTATGGCTAGTCTTATGCAGATCTATTTTTAAATACTTTTATAATTAATTTTCAAAGACACTGGATAGTTTCATAGAAGATGAGCTAGATTCAAGTTTATTGCTAAAGTAGTCAAATCAGGTAATGATATAGAAAATAGAGGTAGATATTTCTTATAATATTCCAAGACCTCTTAACTTTTTCTTTCATCAAGACACTTTACAAAAGAATTTATTCACAAGTACTTTTGTTAATTTATATATTGGAAAAAATAAATTGGACGTTAACACCTGCGATCTCAAATGTTTCAAAATGGGCACGTTTATGCACAAAAAAATTAACATTATTTTTAAAATCCTAGTGCATGATGATTTGTATAAAACTTTTCAATTTTTGCTTAGTAAATAGTCTTCACTTAATAACAACTTAATGAAATCAAAGTCTTGAAGAATTTTTAAAAGATTTTTGAAACTTTATAAGCTATTATAATTTTAAAAAAATGAAAACAATTCTTGTAAAAATTCATTATTCATCAAAAAAAAAATTTTTCTTCAGATTATAATGTGCTTAATATATATTATTTATAAAACAATTGAAAGCTTAAATAATTAGATAGTTTATTGCAGGTTTTATTTTACTATTCAGAGCAGATTTTCGGAAAAGCAGTAACTGTTTGAAAAAAAACAAAACAGATGATTTACATTCTCCAAGGAGTCTTGCGTTTTAACTAATAAAACAAATTTGGAGGATGAAATTTAATTTGTAAAAATTTCATGAAAATGGTGGAAAGGGGGGGGGGTAAAAGTTGTAAAAAAATATTTTTACCAAGATTTTCTAAAAATAATTTAAAAAATAAATTCATTCATTTGTGAATAAGTCTTGAAAGTTGCATTAAATTCCAACAATTATTTGATTTTTGTAAGAATTTCAAAATCAATTTGTTATTTTTGCCAGAAAAAAGGCACTAAAATTTCCATAGTCAGCTCTGTTATAATCAGTAATATTTTGATTTAATGAATATGTAATGCATTACATTTTGCATGCATGTTTTGACATTGAGAACAAAAAAATGAAACATGAAATAAAAAACAAATACATTAAAAAATATGTAAATAATTTAATGTGGAGTTCTGGGGGTGTAATAAGAAGCAAAATCACAAAAAGGCTTTCATTTCGTCAAAAAAGTGACATTGTTCCTTGTGTTTACATACAAGAAGATACTAGCATTTGTCTGCTCTTTCTTTCACATGACTCATTTGTCTCGTTGATGAATAAAGTTATTTTGTCATTTATAAATAGACAAAATTTACCTTCAGAAAGGTTATCAGTATATTAATGGTCACCAGTAGCTTCCATAAAATTAATCAGGCATGAATGATAGTAGCTGCTAGTGGTCATCATCACTTTCCTCCACATCACTAGTGTGGTTATCATCTTTGATCACTTCAACATCAATATCCACCTAAGTAAAGCCTTCAAAATCATCATTGGAGTCCTAATCAAAGAAAAACTCCCGAGTAAAGGCTTTGTTGGATATTGATGCAGCCATGTTTGCTTACAAAAAATCACAAAAACATTAATGTGGGTTACAACTCATTTTGAGTATAGAAGAATTCAAAATGGCATTGGAAAACTGAAGTTTAACCTTCTTCCAAAGCAGCAGTGGGTGATTTCCAGCTTAAAATACTGGAAATAACAGTTTACAAGTTTTTATTTATAGCAACCATCTCAAGGTGACAGAATGTGCCTAGATTAACAAAGGGAGAGAATTATATGGCAACAATTGTCACCTGCAGCGTAGTGAAGGTTAAAGCTCCATTCCCCCTGTCTTCCTGTTTGGAATTATCTCTACTATTTCTCCATTTTGTTGGAAGAAGCATGAGACCTTGTAGATTGCCACTCTTGTCTTTCTTCATCCACCATAATCTACTTTTATGATACAATGTTTGTTATGGAGATCTTTTTTTAGTTGGGGTACAATTTTCAGGAACGGACAGGAAAATGTCCCACATTGAGAAATCATTCCCTTTAACAATGTGTTGAATATGCACTCCCAAATTGAGCAGTGCCTTGATGATGTATTCTTTTGATGATTTAATTACCCAATCTTGTTTCTTGTCCATAAGGAAGACAGACACCATTCTCTTTTACACTGCTTTTAATTCTGTTACATCCATAATAGATTTGACCATTTTCACAAGTGAGCATATGCTTGTTTCAAGAACTACTTGACATCAATGACATGGAGTTGGGGGATATTATGCATATGGTGAACCTCTAGATATTGCTCTATTTTTTTCCTTGTCTTTCTTTTCCACTTTGGGGATGAGTCTTATCTGGGCCATTTCCTTTCTTCATCCCTTTTTCAGGGGTCTTAAATAGAGCTTTCATCACTCTGCTGATGTCTTCCTCATCCATTTCAACAAGGCAAGACTAAAAAAATGTCAATGTGGGTATGTGTTGGAAAAAAGATTTTTGTGACATGTTGCATCCATTATGATTACATTGGACATTTTTCCAATTTGTCATGCATGCAACCTTTTTGCTCTCTGTAGTAGTTCACTACAATTATTTTTGAAATTACAGTTTTCTTTTAACAGTTAAAATTAATCTTTATGGTATGTGGCAAATACTAAAATTAAATTAAAAATATAATTGTGATTATAGTAATGATATATTTGTCTGAAATAGAAGCATTAGTTATTGTCACTATTTAATCATTATTTAGGCTCTTTTTTTTTCTAACCTTACATACTGCTAATGACTGTATTTAGGTAATATTGCATTCATTGTTTCATTTAGTCTTGCATATGGTACCTATTTCTATTATTTATCTGTATTTTTCAGTCTGCACTGACTCAGGATCCTGTTACATTAGTACGAGCTGCTTATGCTGAAAACATTGCTCAACTTGCAGAAATTGCTCTCAGGTTGGTTTCTATGGGTTGTTTCTTTGTTAATGTAATAATTCTCACCCCTGCAAAAAAATTTACTAACCTAGTTTTGTTAGCCATTATTACAAAATGAGTTTTATCTTGATGCTTCAGATGCAGCCTTGTCCCAGCATAAACTAAGCATTAATAGTTTTATATTGAGTGTTTAACTTAAAGAGATATATAACCAAATTGGTAAATATAGGTATGTATACATGCAAATATATATAAGTACTCTATAGAGTAAGAAAAAATAGTGCTTAATGTTAAATAAGAGTTATTTAATTATATATATATATATATTAAGAAATATACATAATACCTTACATTAATTGCACAACTCTGAGTTGCCTAAGCAATTGTCAAATGCTGGAATTATTATTTTTTATTTTATTTTGGTCTGACAATATATATATATATATATATATATATATATATATATATATATATATATATATATATATATATAATTTTTTTTCTGAATAATAAATTTTTTTTTTTCAAATTTAGCTAATTTCTTCTATATTTTTTAATCTAACAAATTTTATTAATTTAAAACTTCAAATAGTTACTGGTTTTACAAAGATTTTGTCTCAAGTACAATAAAATCAAAATAAAAATGCATCACAGTGTATTGCATATATAAAGTAAGATTCCAGTTCCGACTGTTTAATACAGTGTAAAGAGTATATTTTCACAGAACAGGATGAGGATGAACAAAGTTTTTTCATATTAAATACTGTGTATAACCTGACAGCAAAAAGTGGGACAAAGAATTGATTACACTTTCCCATTCTAATCAATTTCTACACTACATACTTCAAATGTGGTTAAATACTGTAATTCTTGTAACAGATGAAATTATATATTTGTCAGGATTATCATAAGGCTAGATTTTGCAGAAACAAATTTCAAAATTCTTATCTGCCGATTTTTTTTTTTTTATTGTTCATTTGTATATTGTAATCTTAGATACTTTCTATATCTTGTCTCTTTGCATCTTTCAGTAACTATCATTTTTCAAATATAATATATATTACACATACTTTACACATAGACACTATACAGTCTAGTTGTTTTTTGGGGCTTTTTTTCTCTCCAACATTTCAGGTGTTGTGTTTATGCTTGAATTCACCACAAGCACTTAATTATTCAAGAAGTTTTCAGTAGGAAAATATCAGTAAACTATTCAAAGAATTTTAATAAAATCCAAGAATGATACTAGAAAGTTTGGTATAAAAATTCAAAATATCTACTCAATACATAAAACACTCTTTTGTCACCCAAAGATATAATTCAGTTTGATTGAAAATGTTAAGTCTCTTTCATCTTGTAATTATGATCAAATATTGTTTCTATTAAAAGGAGGCTTGCAACTCTATTCAGCAAATACCAATTCATTTTGATGTATCTATCCTTGATTTTGTATGAATTTGTTTAAAGAATTTTTTTTCTTTGCTTCAAAGAAAATTTCAAACAAATTATGTAATCACTTCAAGAAAACAGTAGTATTGATTTTTATTACTAATTTTGGGATTTAAAAAAAAAAATTCTCAAGAATAATATAACATTGTTTTGCTTGCTTGTAGAGTGTTAGATATGGTCCATTTGACAGATCCTGAAGAATCTAGCCAAGAAAGTGCACAATACAGTTCTCAATACCAGGTAATTTTTGTCAGATGATTTTTAGTTTTTCTTCAATTTATATTTATCAGGTGTTTTGTATATTAGATTTTATCAGATTATACTCATGTTTAATTTTTTGTAATACATTTATTGAAAACACAAATATTAAGGAAAACTTGAATTCACTGTTTTTATACAGTAGGAAATGTACTTGAAAAAATGCATTGTATGTGTTAAAAATATTACTATTAAAAGGTCCTCATCCAAAAATGTTGATTACAGATTTGTAAAGTATCCCATATAAATTATACAATATATATGCACATTACAATAAATATATCTAAAAAGAAAAACTGGGAAAATGAACTACTAAAATTAACGGGAGTGAAAAATTTTAAGCTCATATCGTGTGAAATTATGATTTTTATGGAATTTTGTGCTCTTGAAAATATCATTACTGTACAAGAAATAATAATGAGCTATTCTATAACAGAGAGTGAGTTGGCGAAATTAAGATAAGTGTTAATGAACAAAGCATAATGAGTTGATTAGGGTTCAAGTGGTAGTAAAATTGAGGCTATGAGTAACTTGATGAAAATAACAGACTAACTGGAAATATTGATAAAGTGACTAGCTTAAGGAAAAGGTTGAAAAAAATATTCTTCCTATTTTTTTTTATTTTTTTTTTTTGAGAGGACACTGAAAATTTTATCACCTGTTTTTTTGTGTGGACATAAACAAAGAAGGGCTAGACATCCTGGCAACCAATAGTTCTGGATGAGTGACTGACCAGAAGAAGTTGGAGAAGTTAATGCATCCTGCCAAAAAGGCTACATGGAAATATGTGTGCGGCCAGGTTGGAATTGACCAGAGGAAAGGGGAGTTGAAAGGTAGCAGATAAGAACAATTCTCAGATGGCGAAAGTAGAGTTGGGTGGGGAGTTGCAGAAATTGGTTAGGAGATCGTAAGAGAGTTGCAGAGATCGTGGGAGTGTGGTTAGCTGAGTGGTGAAGAGTAGCAGGGAGGGACAAGCAGGGCCACGAACAGCAGAATTGCGGAAAGTAGAGTGAAGTCCCTGAAAATTCCTGACACAAGATCATAGTAGCAGTTGTTAGCAGAGTGCAGATCCCTTATATAAACCAAGTGGAAGGCCCTGTTGTATAAATGAGGGCAGATGCAATATTCGCAAAAGAAATTGGAATGACTGAGAGAGATAACCTGATATGCAGCCGACACGCACACACTCTCTCTCTCCCTCCCTCCCTCCTGTATATAAAGAATTAAACTCTATTGAAGCAACTCCGGTCTTTCTTCTACAATTATTTCTATGATAATTAATTTATTTTTTTACTAATATACCCTTGTCCCACCCTCAGCACTCTCAACAGACTCTGTTGGTCCATGATCAACGAAACCACTCTTCAGATCAGAAAATGGGTGGAGAGTTATCATTTGGTTCCAATTAGAAATCTGTCAGGCCTGACAGCCACACATGCAAGAGTCGAATGGTTGATAGGTGTAGGGGTTATATTCTAATTTTGGTAAGAAATATAGTTCATTAAAAGCAATGCAAAATATATTTATAAGATGCTTTCAATGTTACCTTTTAAATTTAGATTTATGGTTATATCTTCTTTGTGAGTTTTTAATCTTGTCTCCAACATTTCTTGTGCTCTTTCACCATGCTACTACATCCTTGGGGTTTCAAGTTCATTGATTTGCTTATTGAGCATGACATTCTTTAGTTCATGCCAAGTCATAGTGCAACTGAAAACAAGAAATGGTGGTCTGTTTCAAATTTTGTCATGACAATTTTTTATAAAAGGTATTTTTTTAAAAAGTATGTTGATTTTTAGTTTATTGTTAAAAAACAAAGCAGGAACAAGCTTAATATTTTCTAATATAAAATTAATGAAAAATCATTGAAGAACATTGTTGCATAAAGTTAATATCATATAATTAAATTCAATATATTGAATCCAATATTTATAGTTAATGTTAACCTTAACTCTACTACTCAACCACATATTTTTAAGAGTCAATTTTTTTGACAAACTTCTGATCATGAAATGTCTGTTTGACAAAATAAGTGAGTATAATGATTACTATTTCCTTTCTAAACAATAAAATAAGTTACTTTCATGTTTGTGTTTTATGTCATATTTTTTATTCCAGAATTCATGATTCTAATATGGTTTTTGTTTCATTAAAAGAGTTTTAAGGTGATTTAAAGATTAAAAGGTATATAGCAATGGGATGGAGAATGATCGATTCAAAAGTCCACCAAATTATATATCAATTATAATAAGACCTTAGTAAAGAAAAAATATATCAAGATAAAGATGATTAATTTTTCAAGCCAAATTAATTATTATTAATAAATCTACTTTTTCTTTGAATTTCCTTACAGCAGCAGACTACCACAAACCCAAACTAAAAATCTTTTCTCTCAATGGAATTTGAAATAAGCCTCCAGTTCTTGCCTTCAGTTGCCCTATGACATGGCCTGAAATAAAGAACACCATGTTATTGAGTCATCTGAGTAGAGTATATGGGTATATACCTTTAATTCTATTATTCACCACTGCTTCTCTATTATTTTGACAAAGTGTCCCTCCATTTACTCTACACATGATTATCTATACCAGACTTAAAAAAATGTCTCTAAATGTTAGTTTTCTGACATTATTCTATTTTATTTTGTTTTTAGAAGACACTGTTTCACCTTTGTACTCTGTCACAACTGAAAGGAATATTATACATGTATTTCTTGGTTATGTTTGCTTCCAGTACATGTTTTACTTTCATGTAATATAAGACTACTTTTAAATACTATCATAATGTTGTATTTTTTCAACCATATCTCAGATGTATAACAATTGGTATGGCCAGGTTTGTGTGTTTTTGAGTTCATCCATCTACTAGCAGTTGCTGCTATATTATGTTCTCAAAGTAGTTGTTTCTTCGGAGGCTGTCTTTGTTGATTTCTCAATGGGAAGAGAGTGATTGCAAAAGTTTTCCTCCTCCCCCTGTTATAGTCAGAAGGACACAGAATGCTTGCTGGGATATTTTTCTTAGCCTATAAAATGGGATAGCATGTGTTTTGACATGACTCTGTCCAGATCTGCCTTAACTACTAGAAAGACATACTGTGTTTGCTTGGTCAACCTTGCTTTTGTGTACAAAGAGCAACTCCTAGTTTGTGAATTCTTTTGCCTTATCAATTTTGATTTGCTTTAACTATATTGTTTGCTTGCTTGCATGGTTGTTGCTGTTTCATATTTTTGACTGTTTTTTTTGTTTTCATTACAAACTTTATTAATTCTGATTGAACTTTAACAATGGCTTCTATCTCATCACATGTTGGCTATCTCAACTTTTTGTATTGTAAGTGTGGTTGGGGTCGTAGTTTAGATACCATCCAATGAATATAAGTTTATGGTGTATGGATGTTCTAAATCCATGTTTTGTACAGCTCCAGTAACACAAGGACACAAAAACCAAATGTAATATATGAAGATAGATGCACATTCACCCCATGTGCTCCTAAAATAGGATTTTACAAAATTCTGAAACAAGATACCCCCAAGAAAGGCTGGAAGTAAAAGACCAAAACTTTATGCAAAAAAAAAAAAAAGAAACTACATACAATGAATTCTACAGGTTGAACTAGTGCCAGTTGTTACTTTGGAACCTGTGTCTTCACTTATTCTCAGGTGTATAGCTCATGCAGTTAATGTTTTTCTTAGTTTTAGATTTGTTGCTGATACAAACAATTCAGCAGTTAATCTGAAAAAATCTGACTATTTATACTGAATGTAGCAATATATATATAAAACACTGACAGTATAATTTTTCTGCTATGAAAGATCCTATTGGTTGTTGTTTTTATACGAACATAATACTGAATTCTATATGAACCCTGCTTATTCAGCTATTTCTCTAATAATGATATACTTGGATATGTGCATGTTCTCACACTCTGCACTTAGAAACAGATCTAAAAAAAATGGACCACTGCATTGTAGAATAATAGCAATAACTTGATTTTATAAGGAAGGCAAAAAGAATATATCAGCTGAAATATAGTAAAAAAAAAACAAAAGGAATGAAAATACTAGACTAAATAATTTGTGGAATAATTACAATGATTCATCTCAGAATTTTAGACAATATGAGGAAGGCCAAAGAGTAGATCAGCTGAAATGTAGTGATAAAAACATGTTCTTAAAACTAATTTTGTAGTGTACACTGCCAGCATAAGTCTCAAAGGAATATTAGTGTTAATAAATTTAGCAATAATAGAGTAGCCTGTGAGGATTGAAGTCTAAACTACAGCAATGATAAACGCAAATTATATTTTTGTTATTTAGTATATTTGATTTAGTTATTCAAAATATTATCTATTTACATTTCTCTTACAAAATCAATTTCACTCTTTGGATTTTCTTTGAAATTGAATGGTCATAGGACAATAAAAAATTTTTTCCTCAGGAATACAGTTATCTAACATTTAATTCTGGTTGGCCACAAAAGAAAAACATTCAATCTTTTCTAGTAACACAACAATTACCATTAGGACTCCATTTCTTACTGATTCTCAATGCATTTCTACAGTAAAACCATTATGTATATATTTACACAATACATTTTATAGCCATAATCTTTCTCTACTGCTTCTAGCCAGTGACACTTCCCACTTTTCTGATTTTCAATGAATAATATATATTGGGTGCTGAAACCTGAATAATTACTCTTAAACAAAAAAATTGCAAAATTCTGTAATTATCAAATTCTCCTAACATTATTATATTGACTTTCATTCATTCATATATATGTGCATAATCTTCATAGATAGAATAGGAACAGCCTAGTTAACTGTGCTCCAAAAGATTAGTGATAATATTTTTTATTCTCATTTGGTAAATTAATTTAAATATACTGAATTTCCTAAGAAACTATGTTAAATAAGTCATAATAAAGTCCTTTCATATTAACTGTCTATATAAAGTCAAACTTACTGATAAAAATGGATTTGTTTCTAAGAATTGCCGGAATCTTTTAACAAGAATGTTGCAGTTTAACAAAAGTTGCTACAAAAACATGTTTATCCTGCAATATGAAATGTTCATATAAATTAGAACAAGATTCCTAACAGGAATGAACTTGTTCCTTCATGATGACTGATAGTTATTTTGTTAATGTTTTGTTCTCAAAGAAAATTCATCAAAAATTATTAACAAATTTTGGTCTAAAAGTAAATATTTGAAGATTTAAAATTTTCATCCCAAATCAGTTGGAATCAAACAGAATACTCTGTTTATATAAAACTTGAAATCTTTCAACTTCTAAGCAAATTGTTGCACATATTCCTAATTAAATCTAACATTCATTGAAATGAATAAACATATTCAATATAGAAATCCTAATAAAAATGCAAAATATCAATGCTGAAATAATAACTCTTGGTAATAAAGAGAATAAAGAATATAAAAAAAAATTTAAAAAAAACCTTGATACTCAGATTTATAACTATTCCTAATCAAAAGAAATTGCTACCAGATATACTATACACCTGAGAAAGGCTGAAGGACATTAAACGGAAATGTAGTGATAAAAACAACAAAAATAAGGATATTAGTCTGAATATCTTATGAAATAAATACTATGAACCCCTCTCGGAATTTTAGACAATGAGGGATACCAAAAAATAGAGCAGCTGAAACTGTAATAATAAAAACAAGGATGAGGATAGTAGTCCAAATAAATTGGGGAATAAATTATAATGGTTCACCTTAGAATTTTAGACAAGATTTAGTAAATCAGTGCAACAAAGTTTACGTAAATGTTTTTCAATTGATATTTTATATTTAGAAATGTATTTTTGAAATTTTTAACTTCTTTTGATATAGGTTAGCTATGATACAGAATTGCAAGCTCTGCAAGAAATTATACAGCAGAAAGTTGTGATGTTATTATGTGATCAAGACAATATTGTAAAGCAAACACTATTGGAAAATGGATTCACACGTCTCTGTGTTTTTTTTGGACGGCAAAAAGGTTAGACAATATTTTCCTTACTTTTCTGTATTTTTTCTCTTTTTTTTAATGTGTAGAAAAATATTCTATCAATATTTATACTTAATTTCAATGAGAAAAATTAAATGACTTACCATTTTTTTTTAAGAATAAATGTGACAAATTCAAAAACTCTCAACACTACAGTTTGAGCCATTGTCTCACACACATTTTAATATTTAATAAGTTTTAATAGTTGTGAACATAGTGTACATTTTGATGTAAATATAATATTTTGTTTCTTTTATAAAACAAATCATGCCATTGAAATGCAAACATATCCATGAATATGAATATTTTTCACGGGTATTATCTAATGTGCATATGTATGTTTTTATATATATATATATATATATATATATATATATTTATATATAATATGTGCATTTCAACAGCACACACACACATACACACTGTCAAAATACATTCACATTTATGCTTCTAATAAAATTTTCAACAGATGATGATCCTTAGGTATGATTTTCTAGACTTAGAACATCAATATCACAGATCAAGCCATCCCAGCAATAACTCATAATGCTGCCAAATTTAGTTGTTTGAATTATTTTCAATTATGCAGTTTATGACATGTTTCTTATACTAAACTGAATGAGGACTCTACCCAGATCTGGAACTTTGATATATTTTATGACATTAGTCCTTAGCAACCTCAAATTATTGAAGTAGCTATGACACCAAAACACCCACTCTTAATGGCAGATATCAACTCTTTCATTCATACTCAAATCTCAGAAAGTTATATTTCCTCAAACTTTATTCAGAGGTTCACTGAATATTGTCTTTAAAAGAAACCGTTATCTCTACAATATGTACAAAACTAAATCTGGACATGTTTTCATTAAAGTAATTTCAATTGGAAATAAGACAATTGAAACCAGATGTAATTTGCTAATCTACAGAATCCAGTTTATATATATTTCCTCTTATATAAAAGGCACTTTTCAAAAATACTCCTCCAAATATCAGCCTTCGTCTTACATCTCAAGGGTTGAATCTAGCTTAGTTACCAACACCCAAAGATACAATAGTCCCAGAATAAAATATATTTGATTATAAAATATTAAACCATTATTTCCTGTCAATACCTCATAAATAATGGACTATTCCATGTTTTGATTGCATGGAAAGAGGGGAAAAGACATTACTTGGTTTCAGTGAAAAAATAAAAGAAAGAAGATAGAAGTGAGGTGAGAGAATCAGATTAAGCTGATAATAACAGATATTACACTTTGATTTCAACCAAAAGACCAAGAAGCAATGTATATTTAAATAATATATAAAAAATACATTATTTTGTGGCACAAGGCTGATGGAAGAAGGTGTTCTCAAGCATTTCCTAAGCCACAATCACACTGGTGACAATCAGACATTTCTGCCAGGCCCACTCTTAAACCTTTGTCATTGAGAGGTAGTGTGTTCTGGATCAGTTTCCAGGTAAGCAAAAACTCAGGGTTGCTGAGGTAATCTGTTGCTGGTGTTCAGAGCCAGAAAGAGCTCAAATTGCCCAACAACAAGCCAATCCACCCACAGAGCAGGTTTAATGCAAACCACTTCACTAATTCCTCATACAATGCCTTCTTAGACCATGAAATGTCACTGGTCCAAGGCCTGACAACACTCGGAGAGGAAAGTCTTCTTCTGGGCTTAAAACAACAACACAGCCCCATGATGAAAAGGTGTGATAGTAAGGGAAGAGAACCCTAACATTCTTCACCAAAACATTCCTCACCTACTTTGGTTCCTCTGTCAATGTGTAACATAGGCAAACCAAACTCATGGCCTGTTGATGGCAACCCCATCCATGACATGGACACTGGACACAGACCTCTCTGCAGACCCACAACTTCCCTCCCAAATACAAGAAGGAGAAGAGCAAGCACTCTAGTGCCTCCAAACAATCCTTAGAAAGAGGGGATACAGACAAACGGTAAAGGATATAGAGAAAGATGTATATACAGCACACCTCAGGCTTACCCTTCAAGGACAAGTGCCTTTAGAGCCAAGTCCAAAATACTGCTCCTACCTTTTTTGTTCCTCTACCTAATTCTTCTTGTTGAAGATCTGTCTCAAACCACCCTTCAAGAATTTGGATAGGCCCATCAGTCCAACCAAAGGGCCCCATAAGGGCAACTCCCTTCAAGCACCTAACATACTTCGAAGGGTGTTGCTCTGATGAAAAACTTGTTGTGGTTAATCTTGGCCCACATCTATGACCTTTTTTGTACCATTCAAGTGCTTTAGTCACCACCTCAATGTCACTGTAACCTGACACAAAAATGGATATGTCATTGGCATACACGGAAACACTAGCTAAAGCACCTCCAGGGAGACCAATTCTGTGTAGGACCAGACTACATGTTCTGTCTCTCAGCCAGCACAGGAGAGACCCCAGCACAAAAGTGTAAAGTAGAGGGCAACAATAAACAACCCTAACAAACCAACCATGACAGTACAAAAGTGCTTGACTGCTTCCAATTCACCTGTATCACAGCACTTGGGGAGAAATACAGCAGGCTAAAAGCACCATTTTTCAGGCACAAAAATGGAAACCAAGTAAGCAGTCACCAAAATTTCAATAACCATAAATTAAACAACACCATCTGCTGAATTATTTTAAAATTATTAATAGAAATGTTAGTAAAACAGGGAGTTGGTTAGAAAGAAGAAAAAAAAAATAAGTGAAGATAAAACTGTTTAACATCTCCTACCTATTCTGTTTTGACCGCATGTAAAGAGGGGGAAAATTCAGTGAGAAAATGAAAGAAATAAAGAAGGGAAAATAGAAGTGTTTAATGGTTGTTTCAGTGAAATGGAAAAAGTTGTCAATTTCAAATCTTTTCGTTTCTACCCACTTTTTACTCAGCATTCATATTTATGATTGTTATGGCACTATTGTGTTACAGTTGTTAAGCTCAAATATTTAACATGATAGAAGAATTTCTACAGATATTTTATTGTAGAACTCACCATAAGGTTATACAATCATTGACAAGAGTTAAGAATTAAGAAATTTAAATAGAAAAGCTGTGAAATTTTCACATTTCTTTCTTGTAAAGACCATGTTAAATTTGTCATTTTTCGATGTTAAATCAAATTCTGAACTCTTTAAATTCATTATTAAAATGATTATTCAAAGTCATTATTACTATTCTGGACTATTTCCTTCAGACTAGTTTCTATATTTTTTATCATTTTTATCATGTTTTGGGAAGTAAATTTAAGAAAACCTTGAAGATCAGAAATGGCTGAACCATTCTAAGGGCATCAAACAAGGAAACTGATGTGAATGAGTCATTATATAATAACAATAACACTTCTCAAAAATTTGGACAGAAAAAAAGGCTTGAATGTAGAGAAACTTAATTTATGATTTAACAAAGATAACGATAACTGGTTTGAAAGAATCTATGTATAATAGTATTTTTACTTGTATGGGTTGAAGATCAAATGTAGGTCACATATGAATAGGAATCTGACAAGATGATAATGTATTTGTAATAATTGTAATTTGATAATGTAATCCATTTATATGTATGGCTTATATTCTGTATTAAATTTTTTTCTATCTTGATTATTTATTGCAGCCAGTGATATTCTACTGTCACATATGATAACATTCCTCAATGACAAGGTAAGGCTTAATTAGTTGGCAATTATTGTTCTTTTAGTTTTTCTTAGCTTTAGAATGTTGTATTAAATTTTAATTAAATAGTTCACTCTTGATAAACAGAATTTTCTCTTTTAGTTCGACTGGCAGTTAAGAGCTTCATTCTTTGAAAATGTTGTTGGTGTTGCTGCTTATGTTGGATGGCAAAGTTCCTGCGTTTTAAAACCTCTCATACAACAGGTAAGCAATTTGTCAAAATATTTTCACCACTAAATTCAGTAATCCTTGTTATACCAATTTTGGTAGAAGACCATGTTCATGGAACATCCAGTAAGAAACAAGTTTAAAATTAATGGCTGGCAAGACAAGCTCTTCACTTTCATGTTCTTACAAACAAAACTTTCTGTCTTGCTGATCACAGTGATGTCTTTTGAATTAGCAGATTTTGAAGCTAATTTTTCATTCAGTTATTATTTTCCCTGGAACTAGCCATTTTCTAATATATGAAAAATTCAAAGAATCAAAGAAATTACTTTTTTTTGTTGATTTAAAACATTTATTTGTTAAAAAGTAACTTTTGTTGGATTAGCCAAAAAGATAGCATTATGAGTCTTTTTAGTTTCAACAATCTTCATTCAAAAAGATTACTTTTGATTGCATTCTGACATATCAATATGCATATTTTTTTAAAATGTTAAAATTGTCATACTAAAAAAAAACAAGAAATATAGCCCCAGAGTATTTTCTTATTTTTTAATTTTTACCAAGCTTTGTATTATGCTACTTTGTTTTTAAAATTGAACTCCAATTCATTTGTACAGTTCCTACTAATTAATGTCTGTTTTTATATTACTTTTGACCCAGCTGCTATATTTTCATATATGTCCTTTACAAACTCATTTCTATTTTCACTGTGGTACTATTTTCCTTTTATTTGTTATGTTTTGTTATCATTATCATCTAAAACATTTCTTTTTCTCTTGTTTCAGGGTTTAAGTGATACTGAAGAATTTGTCATCTTCAGATCATTAGGTGCTCTTTCCTCTTTAGTGGAATTAGGCCTTATCCAAAAGTATGAATTCATTCAAGAAGTTGTTCCATTTTTAGCCCATCCTGTGAGTATTTTTTTTCTTGATAATTTTTTTTATATGAAAAGTAGAGATAGTTGGTTTGACAATTTATGTTTCGGTATTGGTTTCCATTTTTTCTTTGATGCAGTGGTTTACAATTCAATTTGTCGGTTATCAGTTTAGTATTTTTTGCTTTCTAAGGAAGCCATTCATTTTCTTGTCTAATGATAGAATTTCCAGACGATATCTGATTTTGATAAATTTGCAACTTAGTCCATTCAAATTCTTGCATATTTATGGTTCAATCTTAAAAAATATTCATATGGCCGGAAAGAAAATAATCTTTCTAAATATGTAATTTGTATGTGCTTTCATTGAATTATTTTTTTACAGCGAGTTAAAACTGTATTTTGCTTTGAACAGCAAAAAATGCGAAATATGATTTTTTTTTTAAGAGACTAAATAATTTTACACATTACTTTGTTTTGCAAAATCAAAGTGACCAATCTTTATCAATATTCTGGAAATTGTACACTCATTAGAAGACACCTTAAACTACAACCAGAAAGATGTTCATTTCTTCTCTGACACCTTCAAAAATTATAAATTAAGCAGCAAACAAAAAAAAAAGAGCAACTGATAATGTGTGGTAAAAGAACTTTCAATGAACTACTGTCTTATTGTGTAAAATAAATGCCCCATATACTTTTCAAGTGCCATTTTTTGAAACATCTGTTAATGGTAAGGGGTCAATATTTTTTTTAATTTTTTTTTAATCAAGGTTAATAAAAATGTATAGACATGCATAAAGAAAGTAAAGACAATTGTAATCGAAAACCCAAAAACAAAACCCAAGAATCAGGGTAGGTAATAAAGTAGGGATTGTTCACCTAAAGTCAGTTTTTAGGTCTTAAGGTAATTTAGTCATAGAACTCATGACTTCAATTAAAGTTTATTAATGTTTTGAATAAATTGTCAACTATAAATAACTACCATATTTATTAACAAATTAGTAAAATATGAAAGAAATCATTGCATAAACTATGTATATTTGTGTCTTTGGGCAGCACATTTTTGAGAGATAAATGGCATAGCTCTCCAGAAATTAATATGTGGCTTTTAAAAAGCCAAAAATTGAAACCCCTCATGTTTAATTAAAAATATGGCAATTCTTTTCTGCTATGCCAGTCAGCTGTTATTGGGATTTTGCAAATAAATTTCTTCTAAAGAAGGAAAATCAATGAGTTATTTTTTTTTTTCCCTTAATTTTTGAAAACTGAAACAAATAGATTTCAGACATCATATTGAATTCCCTTTTTCCTGTCTGAAAACATTCTATGATTTCCAAGTGTCATATCTGCCATATTTCCTTTTTTTTTCTTTTTCGTTTCTTTTGTAAACAAATAGATTTCACATTTAATTTTTCCTAAAACTAGTCAATTAAATGTATTTAATATATTTTTGTTCAGTCTTTTTCTAAAAAAAATAACGAAACCAAAATCGTTCGGTTTCGTAAGAGATTTCGATATGCTTTCATGGTGTGAAGATGAAACTGAAAAAAGTCATTTTTTCGGTTAAACTGCACATCTCTAGTGTGAAATGTATATATGTGTGTGTGTGTGTGTATACATATGTGTATGTATAGGTATATGCTTGCATATATATGTATGTGTATGTTTATATGTATGTGTGTTTGTGTTTATATATATATGTGTGTGTGTGAAATAAGTAAATAAGTATGTATATAAATATATATATATAAATGTAATTTTTATATATATTACTTATTGTATATGCGCGGTACTTATTGGAAAACACTCAATATCAGTGATAGAGCTAACATATTTAGTTGGGTTGATGTGAGTTTGTGACCCTGGGTTTCGCGCTATTTGCAATCATCAGACAAACTGATTAATTTTTAAATTTTGGATTTACATATGGTTGTGTATGTCAGTGTTTTTATGGTAGTGGGAGGAAAAATTGTCATCGGAAACTCACTCATACTTACGCAAACATACATACACACACACACGTATGCAGACATATATATATATATATACACGCATGCTCACTCATTAGAACTCACACAAACATAAACATATGCGGACAGTGTGGGACTGGGCATATATGTGCATCCATGTGTCGTTGCGTACATACATACATACATGGTAGGTAAAATTGCTATTTTTAATTTTTTAATGCTGTTTTGTTATTAATTTAAAGCTGGTTATTTTCTTGGTTTTTTTTTTTGTGATTGCATGTATGTAAATGGTAGACACTCTTGATTGTAGGGGGAAGTAAGTATAATTGGGCTGATATGGTAATGATAATTGTGGGGTAGTGGTAATTGTGGACTAATGTGACAATGGTAATTGTGATGCAGTAGTAATATCATGAAGTCAAAAGAAAATGGTTGAATCCGTCAACAAAGCAATAATAACAATATCTCCATATGTGACAGTAATTGACGCAATTTTCAGTTAACAGTATGAAAATAGCGTTCTCTAAATTCTTCCAGTTGCTAAGGACATTTTGTTTTTGTTATTATTAGTTACTTTGTTTAAATAAATTCATTTCGTTTCTGCCTTGAGAAAGTTCACATTGGACGAAACACATCAGCATTACTAGTTTTCCTATTGTCATTTATATTTATAAATATTGTCTTTTCTACAGATTAACACTGAG